>JBBDGP010000590.1:1677500-2109736 GCA_037952835.1 Lithobates septentrionalis | reverse complement strand
CATGCACCATTGTGTTGCACCTTTGCGATTTGTGCACACCTTCTTGCGATTTGCATAGATTGTCATATTTATTTTGGAGACACTTTATTAACTATTTTGTTGCACTGTTTATTTAGAAATTTTTTTATTTATAATTTTATTTTATTTATATTTTTTATTGATTGCTCATCTAATCATGATTTAGGATTCCATTCATCTTGTAGGATTTTAGTCATTAAGTGTCTACCAAGCCATTTATTTATTTTCCGGTTTGTGGTATTTATTCATTTATTGTTATAGCATTGGTTTGCTAATCTCTGGCTATACAATTTAATGAGAGATCAATGTAAGGACGCATTATCCCTCTGGATTTATCCCTTTGGAATTTTCAGAGATGGTTGTATTATTTAATAATTTTTTTAAGTAAGCGCCACATTAACTTTTTTGCCATTTGCTCTTTATCCGGTGTGAGAACACTCTTATGTTGGCAGCTACTTTGTCAGGTTTTAGAATATTTGTCTGGTCCCCTGTGGTTTGCGCATTAGTTCCCTCCTTTTTTTCATACTCATAGTTTTACTGTCCTGACGTCACCGGTGTTCGCTTTATCAGTGTGTGGAATAAGATTTTCACTTCTAGGAAAAGTTATTTGATGTGATATATTGTTTTACTTTAAGTCATTAAACAGTAAGATATTATCCTATATTGAAAGTGCATGGAACACTTTTAAAGTGTTAGCAGCAGTTTAATGAACAAAAATCACATGGGGTGACATATAATTTTTGGATTGCGCAAGAGTTTTTTTTTGGGAGGGGGCACTCTAATGTGATGGGGGCTGACTATGATGTGATGGGGTTCTCTGATGTGATGGGGGTCTCTGATGTGATGGGGGTCTCTGATGTGATGGGGGTCTCTGATGTAATCCAGGCTGACTACTCAGAAGTAATGTCAGACGTCACTTCCAGGTCACGATGATACAGAAGCTTGCCGAGTGAACAGGAAATAAAGGTTCCAAATATCTTTAACACTGTGTGACAGACTGTCAGTGACTCACACACAGCCCACCAGCAGGGAAACCTGGAGAGTAAAGACGGGCTCGGGCGTGTTTGAAACCCCACGTGCCCGATCCAGCCAGGAAGGCGACACTGCACATGGCTAATCACAGGCAGTGAGACATTTCCCGATCTGTGCAGCTGCGAACCGGGAAACGTCTCACTGCTTGTGATTAGCGTTGTACAATGTCGGCTTCCTGGCGGGATCGGGCACGTGGGGTTTCAAACACACTTGAGCTTATCTCTACTGGAGAGACTGAAACAGGGTGCAATACCTGGAGAAGATAAAATGAAGGTGTTTTGGCAATATACCCCCAGCATCTGTCCCCCAGCGCCTCTGTACTGAGAACCAAGCGATCAATACACAGCCGATGACTCGATTCTCTCAGCTCTCCGAGCGGAGAGTTGTTGCCTGTCAGTCAGCAGCTCTCTGCTCTGCCCCCCCTCCCCCGCACTCACTGGAGCGCCGAGCTGTGGAGGGGGCGGAGCGGCCGTCTAAGTCTCTCACTGGCTCGCTGAGACGGCTATCAGTCCAGGCACCTGGCAGATCCAGACTTTATTGTCGTGATGACGCGGTGCCTGGACTGATTCCAGTTGAATCAGCAGAGAGTGGACTTCAGTGTGCTCTCTGCTGAAAACTGGTCACAGGAGTGCAAAACTATGACCCATAGGAGTAGCCCAGCCAAATGAGCTCAGGCTGGACTTCTCCTTTAACCACTTGCCGACCAGCCTCCGCAGTTGTACTGCACCCGAATGGTACGGCTGGGCGAAATGACGTTATGTAACGTCGCTTTGCCCCATGGCCACTACGCGTGGAGGGGTGTGGAGTGTGTGGAGGGTGTGGAGGGGTGTGGGTGTGGAGGGGTGTGGAGGGGTGTGGAGGGGTGTGTGTGTGAAGGGGTGTGGAGGGTGTGGAGGGGTGTGGGGGGGTGTGGGTGTGGAGGGGTGTGGGTGTGGAGGGGTGTGGAGGGGTGTGGGTGTGGAGGGGTGTGGAGGGTTGTGGAGGGTTGTGGAGGGTGTGGAGGGGTGTGGAGGGGTGTGGAGGGATGTGGAGGGGTGTGGAGGGATGTGGAGGGGTGTGGAAGGGTGTGGAGGGGTGTGGAGGGGTGTGGAAGGGTGTGGAGGGGTGTGGAGGGGTGTGGGTGTGGAGGGGTGTGGAGGGTGTGGGTGTGGAGGGGAGCTATAGGTCTGAATTAGTAGGGGGCGTGTCAGACCTCTGCATGGCTTACCCAGAGAGAGCAAGGGTCTCACTCTGCAACTGCTAAAAACGGCTGAAAACAAACTATAAGAAAATACACACATTTATTCTGCCATTCGCAAACTTCTCACAAACAGATTCACAGACTCAGAACGGCAATCTTAAACAAAAGATGATATATGAAAGTACTAGTCATGGTGTCGGTCTTACCAACTTGTCGACTATTTTATCCTGATTTTCTCCCTTCTGCATAAAAAGCAAACAATGTTATTGGTTGTACAGAGAATCATAATGAATTATTACTGAATGCAATGCAGTGTTTTCAAAGGAAGCATGATCACAAATATATGACTGAACATTATAGAGATAACAAATAAATGCATGATTCACACTGAGCCCTTACATTTGATTGGTATCTGCTATTGGTTGCAGGATATTAATCAGATTTCTTGAACAGGCTCGTAACTAAAGGACATTTCTGGGACAATTAGGGCTGTGTTTGTCAATGAAGCAAATTCATGGGGAAAGATCTACTGTTTTGCATACTTGTTGAGAGAAAGATGTACAATTAACCACTTAAGGACCAGACCTATTTTTCACATATATATATTCAGACACCCTAGAGAATAAAATAGTGGTCATTGCAGTACTTTTTGTCACACCATATTTGCGCAGCGGTCTTACAAGCGCACTTTTTTTGGAAAAAATACACGTTTTTTGAATTAAAAAATAAGACAACAGTAAAGTTAGCCCAATTTTTTTATATTGTGAAAAATAATGTTACGCCGAGTAAATTGATACCCAACATGTCACGCTTCAAAATTGTGCCCGCTCGTGGAATGGCGACAAAGTTTTACCCTTAAAAATCTCCATAGGCGACGTTTAAAATTTTCTACAGGTTACCAGTTTTGAGGTACAGAAGAGGTCCAGGGCTAGAATTATTGCTTTCACTCCAACGATCAAGGTGATACCTCACATGTGTGGTTTGAACACCGTTTTCATATGCAGGCGCGACTTACGTATGAGTTCACTTCTGCTTGCGAGCCCGGCAGGACGGGGCGCTTTCATTTTTTTTTTTCCTTATTTATTTTACTTTTTATTTTTTATTTTGACACTGTCCTTTTAAAAAAAATTTGGGTCACTTTTATTCCTATTACAAGAAATGTAAACATCTCTTGTAATAGAAAAAAAACATGACAGGACCTCTTAAATATGAATAAATATTTACACCAAAATGCAATAAAAAAAAAAATGTCATTGAAAAAAAAAAAAAAAAAAAATGTCATTTGAAAAAAAAAAAAAAATGTCATTTGAAAAAAAAAAAAAATGTAATTTGAAAAAAAAAAAAAAATCCTCTTCAAGAGCATTGGGCGGAAGGGACGTTTGACGTCACTTCCGCCCTCCAATGCTATGCAGCCAAGCGGGGGCCATCTTCCCCTCACTCTGCTATCTGCTGTCATAACAATGATATTCCTCTTCAAAGAGCCGCCGTATATTGATGGCGGGCAGTCTGGAAGTGGTTAAACAGCATGGCAGATTTGATTGTATTGCATTGTTGCTTGTATGGCTATTTCATACCTGAGGTCATAACGGCAGATTTCACCCAACACTGTTTCTATAACAGCAGATTTTCTCCTAACACTCACGCTATACTGCTGGTTTACTATCACCCTTCAAACACCCAGAAGGTAGGGGGCGACAGTGCAGCTTCTTACATGCTAGTAAACACTCCATCTGATGGGTGTTGGTTTTTATGCTATGTATGTGTTCTTTTCATTGCTGTCTATACCTTCTTCAGTGCTTGTTGTTATACAGTATTTATATGCCAAATGAATAAAATATCTCATACCTATAAAAAAATATCCTACCGACCACAAATGAAAGAACCATAAAAGGAGAATGTAATATTCCATATAATACATATAGTGCATGTGCAACATAATCTATAGAGTACATGTACCATTATGTTATGAGGGCACATTTTAAATGTTGATGTTCATTTGTGTTTGTGACCCCGTAATATTGGTGTTTAGTGGTTTATGCCTCCATAACATTGGTGTTCAATGTTATATGTCACATATAACATTGAACACCAATGTTATGGAGGCATAAACCACTAAACACCAATATTACGGGGGCACAAACACAAATGAACATCAACATTTAAAATTTTGTTACCACAAGAAATGTAAGAGTGCACACACACACCCCTAACCACCAAGTTTTTGAGGGAACACACCACTGATCACCAGTGTAAGAGGGAACATACCCCTAACCACTGCAAGTTGTGCATTTCATAGTACTGACCTGTACTCTGCTGCACTGTATATGCCATGTTGTACATTACATTATGCTGACCACTGCACTCTATACACTAAATAGTCCTGACCTATGCACTGTATAGACTATGTTGTGCATTACTTAGTCCTGACCGCTGCACTGTACAAACTATGCTGTATGGTCCCAACTGCTGCCTGTATACACTATGTTGAAAGTTACATAACTTTATACACAATGCTGTACATTACATTGTCCTAACAGCTGTACTCCATATGCTTCATAGTCCTGGCCTATGCACTGTTTAATCTAGGTTATAGATGACATATTCCTGACAACTGCAATGTACGCTATGAATGCTATGTTGTACATTACATAGTCCTCAGTATTTCCCATCCATATGTATGTACATTACATAGTCCTGACTGCTGCACTCTATACACTACATAATATTGACCTATGCATTATATACACTATGTTGTATGTACTTCAGACCATTACACTGTATGAGCCATGTTACATGTTACACAGTCCTATACACTATACCTTATATGCTATGTTATATTTTACAAAGTCCTGACCCCTGTTCATTATATACTATACTGTTTGCTGCATTGTTCTTCCTGCTGCACCCTGTATGCTATATTTTATGTTTCGTGGTACTGGAGCCTATATCACTTGCTAGATTGTTAAAGTGTATTTTGATCTGCACATAAAATAGCTGATTGCATAAAATAGTCAAAGTGGTTGTTAACCCACTTTCACATATTTACATAAGAGGAGACAAGGCCAGTTACATGAGCACCGGGAGCCGCCGTGAAATACGGTAAAGGAGGAATTTTTTAAAGAAAACACAGAGCCAGCGGGCACTGTATTAGGAGACAAAACGGATAGTATGCCAATATATTAGTTATTCCTGCAGCAGGAGGGGGATGGGGCGGCACTGTCACTAGGTGACAGGCGGGGGGGGGGGGGGAGCACAGAGGTGACAGACACAGGAAAGCAGGCTGCGGATGACAGAGACACGTTTACAAGTGATTGCTCTGTCATTTGACGGAGCAATCACGTGGTAAACGGCCGCTATTAGCGGCTGTTTACCATGATCCATGATGCGCTGGGTCTTCCGGACCCGGCGGTCTCGGATGTTCCCGGGTGCGCGCCCCAGGGGGCGCGCAGGAGCAAGATTCTGGGAGGATGTCCATGGACGCCCACCCAGAATAAGCCAACCGCGCTGTAGCCGTCTTTCGGCTATGGCCCGGTCGGCAAGTGGTTAAAGGAGCAGGATCTATATTTTTTTTGTTTTTGGGTTAACAAACAATTTAAATGACTATTACATGAGAAGGAATATCCAGGTCAAACTTATTTGCTTATATGCTTTATGTGCTGTGAACAAGGCGTATCAGCTGATATGCATGAGCCCATTTGTATCTTTTACATTTTTTAACTTATACGATATTAAAGGAGAAGTACAGCCACTGAGAGCCTGAGCCGCCAGCTCCCTCCCGCCTCC
Organism: Lithobates septentrionalis; assembly: GCA_037952835.1. Lineage (NCBI taxonomy): Eukaryota > Metazoa > Chordata > Amphibia > Anura > Ranidae > Lithobates > Lithobates septentrionalis. The sequence continues at coordinate 2,103,723 of JBBDGP010000590.1, read as the reverse complement.
TCCACAACCCTCAGTGGGGGGGGAGGGGGGGGTCAGAGCAGAGAGACAGGGACTGAAGGACTGAAGGTCACTAGCTATCTGCTCATGGAGCACTGAGAACCGAGCGATCGCTGGTGTTTGATCGCTTGGTTCTCAGTGTTAGAGCTAGCAGGGGACAGGTGCAGCATCGGACCAATGTTGCATCCACCTAGGTAAGTATGATTAAAAAAAAAAAAAAAATCCCATACATCTTTTTTAGTTGAATTGAACATTTTGATGAATACATTATCATTAGATTGAAGAATGAAGGCAACTGACATGCAATTAACAAGGGCAATTAACATGACAGATACCACCTAACAAAAAAGCGAAAGGGAAATCCCACTGTTAAACTTCACCAGAGCAGCAGGTGAGCGGAAGTCTCCGGGTAACAGATGTTACATATTTCTCCTTATTGGAAGGCAAGACTGAACTCTGGGCACAGCAACTCTAATTTAAATATATTCCTCAAATGCCCAAAGGGTTTAAATTCACTTTGTGTGCAAATGCCTTTACAAACACAGATATCACCTTCTATAAGTAGAAGTGACATCATCACTGTGCAGAGAACAGAGCAATGGGAGGGGTCCTGCAGGCTCCACTCAGTACAGGCTGCCTGACGAAAACTACAGAAGAGGGCGGAGACAAGAGGAGTCACCCTGCACAAGGAGAGAGCACAGCTTTGATTGGCTGTCCCAGCCTGTAGGGGAGTGGAATGCAGAAGGCACAGCCTTCCAGAATGCACCATTTGGGGGACTTAATTCTCATCTGTGTATTACGTAATAAACTGCCCACCCCCTGCTATCCAGAAGAAGGTGTGAAATAAAGCAGGGCGGTCACATGACAGAATAATAACACAGACAATAAAAAAGATAGTAATTATTGTTTTTTTATGTAATGCCAATATGGCAGCTAAATAATATGTACTGTTTGAGCTGGTGATTTTGAATCTGTACAATCACAATTTAAATACCTTTTTTTCCTGCTCCCGTGTATTCTTCCTTGAATCCTAGTGTGCTTTGTGTATTTCTTCCAAATCGGGGCAGTAATTCAGTGTGAAACTTGCCTCTGTGCAGGAGCGTCCTGTAATAAAGACCGGTCTCTGCTGCTTTCTCTCTTTGTGCAGGGTGACTGGTCTTGTCTCCACCCATATTGTAGTTTTTTTGCAGGCAGCTTGTAGTGGGTTGGGCCTGCTGGGCCCCTCCCACAGCTCTGTTTTCTGTGCAGGCATCACAGTGATAATGTCACTGCAAATTCTGCATTCTACATTTCGGGCAAATGAAAGGGATTTATGATTGTTGAATAAAACTTTTTGTGCCCGGAGTTACACCTTCTCCATTTATAAAAAATAAAAACTTTTTAGCTGGATGTACTCTTGAAACTAATGAAAACAAGCATTGCTGTGGACAAAAGAAAATGTTTAAAGCAGAACTTCACTCTCTCAGTCAACATTGACTATTTTTAATTCTTAATGCTGCTAGCATTAGTAAATAGATAGGAAACAATGTCATATTTCCTTGTTTTAAACTTTTTTTTTTACATTTCTTTAGTTACTTCCTGGATTCCAGGCCTAGGTAAAGGATGTCTTAAATGCCAGGAGTCTTCAGGGGGGAGGAGGGTCTTTCGTAGCTAAACACACCCTCCTGCCTGCATGTTTTTCAAAGTGATGTCTCAGCAAAATAAAGCATAGAGACATTGATAGATGGGTGAGTTTGTTTTAAATATTAAAAATGAAATAAATAGCATATTTGGTTTGTGGTGCTCAGATGCAGTGTAGTTTCACTTTAAATACATACTTTTAATTATTACTGAATTCTTACATTTCAAAGATGTTTATTATTATTGTTTATTATTATGCAACAACAACTAATGACATTTATATATATTAATGAACAATACCTTGCATTCCAAAAGGCCCAAGAGGCCTTTGGGTTTTTTTAGTTCTGTAAGTTCCTGCAATAAAGGATAAAATTATTCAAATCAACAGAACTCTAAAGCAAATGTACAATTTTGTTTTTTTAAGAAATAAAATATGCCCCATGGGGTAAAAAAGTTGGTACCTTCATCATATTCAATGACCTGAAAGCCCCACAATCTGGTGCCCCTCTATACAGAATGGTCATTTCAAGCTAAAAAGTTGGAGTCTGGCTGCAGCCACATTTGAACAGAGGTTTATATTAGAAAACGATTTATGCCCCGTACACACGGTCGGATTTTCCGATGGAAAATGTGTGATAGGACCTTGTTGTCGGAAATTCTGACCGTGTGTGGGCTCCATCACACATTTTCCATAGGAATTTCCGACACACAAAGTTTGAGAGCTTGCTATAAAATTTTCCGTCAACAAAATCCGTTATCGGAAATTCCGATCGTGTGTACACAAATCCGATGCACAAAGTGCCATGCATGTTCAGAAATAATTAAGAGACGAAAGCTATTGACTACTGCCTCGTTTATAGTCCTGACGTACGTGTTTTACGTCACCGCGTTCAGAACGATCGGATTTTCCAACAACTTTGTGTGACCGTGTGTATGCAAGACAAGTTTGAGCCAACATCCGTCAGAAAAAATCCATGGATTTTGTTGTCGGAATGTCCGATCAATGTCCGACCGTGTGTACAGGGCATAATACTTCATGGATAGTTTCAATTAAACATAAGCTATAAAGGAACAGACCTTTTTTAACCACTTCAATACCAGGCACTTAGACATTTTCCTGCCCAGGCCAACTTTCAGCTTTCAACGCTGTCGCAATTTGAATGACAATTGAGCGGTCATACAACACTGTACCCAAATTTTTTTAAATCATTTTGTTCCCACAAATAGAGCTTTCTTTTGGTGGTATTTGATCACCTGTGTGTTTTTTTTTATAATTTGCGCAACAAATAAAAAAAGACTGAAAATTTTGAAAAAAAACCACACGTTTTTCTTTGTTTCTGTTAAAATATTTTGTAAATAAGTACGTTTTCTTTTTCAATGACAGGCACTGATATGGCTGCACTGACGGGCACTGATAAGGCGGCACTGATGGGCACAGATGAGCTGGCACCAATGAGGTGGCACTGATAAAGTGGCACTGATGGGCAGTGAGGTATGGGCAAAGAGCTGGAAGAAGTATTTGCAGGAACCTGCAATTGCACCCACAAACCACTGATTGCAGGTGCAATGGTTTGCAGGCTCCAATACAAAAAAATATGAAAACATTTTTTTTCCTGCAAAAGTTTTTGCATTTATTTATTTTTTTCAAAGGTAAACCCAGCCTTTAAATCCTATAGTCTAAGCTCTAAGGTAACCAATTATCTGTGTAAAAACTCACAGATAGTGATAGCGGCTAATTAAACAGTTAACAGATTTTATATGCTTAAATTGTAATTTGAGTTGCTGCATTCATTAGGCAAACAAAAAACACTAATAAATTAAAAATGTATGCATACCTTAACAATCTTTTTTGCACAGTCAACCTGTAAAATAAAGTAGTCTTAGTAAGGTTTAGAAATCATTATTTAAGTCTAAGTGAACCTTCAGTTTAAATTGGCTAAATACAATTCAGGTGCATGAACGTAAAAGGTATGCAAGTCTTATGCCGCGTACACACAGTCGGATTTTCCGATGGAAAATGTGTGATAGGACCTTGTTGTCGGAAATTCCGACCGTGTGTGGGCTCCATCACACATTTTCCATAGGAATTTCCGACACACAAAGTTTGAGAGCTTGCTATAAAATTTTCCGACAACAGAATCCGTTGTCGGAAATTCCGATCGTGTGTACACAAATCCGACGGACAAAGTGCCACGCATGCTCAGAATAAATAAAGAGATGAAAGCTATTGGCTACTGCCCCGTTTGTAGTCCCGACGTACGTGTTTTACGTCACCGCCTTCAGAACGATCGGATTTTCCAACAACTTTGTGTGAGATGACAATTTTAGAAAAAGGAAATGCTAGTCTAGGTAGTATATCCATTTTTAGATGGTTCCAATTCAGCTTTAAATATTCAAAGTAGTGTACACAAAAATTACAGTAATGTACAACAAGCAATGACTGATCTGAAAAGGCTATTATATTTAAAGTTAATTGGTTGTTTAAACTTCGACATTTATGAATTGCAGTTATTAAAATGGAACATTAGCCTAAAAAAATTGTAAACAGGCAGGATTTTTAGAAAAGACATGCCATAGCTCTTCATTCCATTACCTGCCTGTATGCATGCACATGCTGAGATGACAGCAATGCTGAGATGACTGAACTTCTGCGCATTCGCAGGAGTTACAACCTCTCATCCAATGGAAACAGCCGGAGGTCGATACCCAGAATCCTCCGGGCTGAAGATGACAGGAGGCTGGCGGGGAGCTCCAGAGATCACAGCGCTGGAGAACAGGTGATTATAGTTCTGCTATAAATCTGTTGTTTGAATGTGTTTCACAATGACTAATATTGAGACATTATAATTGGTGCATGCAATATCTTTGTAGATATGTAAATATAGCAGTTAAGAGGGACAGCAGTAGTGCTACCACAGTAATAATCAACGACACTGTGAATAGGAATAACAACGCTGATTTATGCCTAATTATACATTTTTAGTCTTAAGAGAAGCGTTAATTACAGGTGAAAATTAGAAAGATTTCAGATTTTAAGATACTGATCTTACCGGATTGCATAAAATCTGGATGAGTTCGTTGGTAAATCCCAAATTAGCCTAAAATAGAAAGGAGATAGAAAGGAGATAGACATTTTTTACTTTCTATTTTTAAATGAACAATGAGTCGATAAGCTTCAAACCTTTAGAACACCTATTAGGTCTTTACTGCAATCTGTGCCCCGTTAAAGAGATTCACCCTCTCTATTTGTCCTGTTTACAATTATCATCAAAAGAGAAAGTAAAGAAAGCCCCCAATTTTGGGTTGTCCCAAGAAAAGTAATAGAGGGGAATTTTTCCAATGGGGACCACCAAGGAGTTCCCTTAATTTGTGAGGATTATCTGTCACTTCCTGTTTTGGCTGTGGGACAGGAAGTGAAGGTAAATCTCCCTAATGGGACACAGATGGTAAAAAATAACCTTCCCTTACGCTATCAAAAATGAGAAAAAAAGTTCTGCCTATAGTTATACTTTAACCACTAAGCCACTGCCCACCGTCATATGACGGCTGGACGAGGCTTCTGTTGTTCTGGGCGGGCGTCATATGACGTCCTCGCCCTCCCGAGCCACTAGTGCCCGCTGCGTCGTTCGGGACCCGGTGCGTGTGCCCGGCGGCCGCGATGTCCGCCGGGCACCCGCGATTGCCGGGTAACAGAGCAGGACTGTGGATCTGTGCATGTAAACACAGATCCACGTCCTGTCAGAGAGGAGAGGAGACCGATGGCGTGTCCCTTGTACATAGGGACACCGATCGGTCACCTCCCCCATTCAGTCCCCTCCCCCCACAGTTAGAATCACCTCCTTAGGTCATACATTAACCCCTCGATCGCCCCCTAGTGTTAACCCCTTCCCTGCCAGTCACATTTACACAGTAATCAATGCAATTTTATAGCATTGATCGCTGTATAAATATGAATGGTCCCAAAAATGTGTCAAAAGTGTCCGATGTGTCTGCCGCAATATCGCAGTCACAATAAAAATCGCAGATCGCCGCCATTACTAGTAAAAAATAAATAAATAATAAAAATGCTATAAATCTATCCCTTATTTTGTAGACGCTATAACTTTTGCGCAAACCAATTAATATACGCTTATTGCAATTTTTTTTTACCAAAAATATGTAGAAGAATACATAATGGCCTAAACTGAGTAAAAAATTTGTTTAAAAAAAAAAAAAAATTGGATATTTATTATAGCAAAAAGTAAAAAATATTGTGTTTTTTCAAAATTGTCCCTCTTCTTTTGTTTATAGCGCAAAAAGTAAAAACCGCAGAGGTGATCAAATACCACCAAAAGAAAGCTCTATTTGTGGGGAAAAAATGATAAAAATCTTATTAGGGTACAGTGTAACATGACTGCGCAATTGTCATTCAAAGTGCGGCAGCGCTGAAAACTGAAAAATGGCTTGGGCAGGAAGGGGGTGAAAGTGCCCTGTATTGAGGTGGTTAAAGAAAGCTTAAGTTGAAAGAACTATTGCAGATAGAACATCTTGCTATACAATGCTATGCATTACTTTATACACAATTGTTCAGTTTTCAGGTACACAATGTGTCACAGTGTAAAATGAATAAAGTGTTTTTCACTTTCGGTAAAAGGCAGACCAGTACATGAACCAGTAGTGTATTTAGGTTTTGTGCTGCCCTAGGCCTGACTAAGCTCGTGCACCCCCTAATTTAAATATGACACACCCCTTCCTGTCAAGGCCACACCCCTTGTTGTTTAAGACCAGCCCTGAAATTTTCAAGTGAGGACACTAGTTCTGAGGGCCTGGGGGGGGCAATGGATTCCCTTAATTTGCATAGATTTCCTCTCACTTCCTGTTTGGCTATGGGGCAGGAAGTGAAGGGAAATCTTTGCAATGAGACAGGGATGCTAAAAAATAAACTGACAGGGGCTATAACCCCCCTTATTCTATCCAAAATGAAAAAAAAGCGTTGCCTATAGTTCTAGCATACATTTATGATAATTTTATGGAGAGGACTAAGAAGATATAACCATGCCAATGGTGCAGAAGAAAACATATAGCACAGTGAGGAAGGTTTGTGGTCCAGGATGATAGGATAGTCAAAATTAGAAGCGGTGCCCCCCCCCCCCCCCCACAGTTGCGGAATGCCGGCCGCCCGCATACCGAAAGCAGTGCGGCCGCTTTATGGGGGCGCTAGACTAATTTGCCTCTCAGCCCAGTCCGCCCCATAAGACTGGCACTACACTAACAGTGTAATACAAGCCGGCGGGGACTCTTTCTGCGCTGCCCCCCTGAAAAGTGCTGCCCTAGGCCTGGGCCTTGTCGGCCTAGGCCAGGATACAGCGTTGACATGAACATGGAGGACTTTCTAAATATACTTCTGTTTAAAAGTGGACTGGGCACGAAAACACAGTGGGGTTGATTTACTAAAACTGGAGAGTGCAAAATCTGGTGCAGCTCCACATAGAAACCATTAACCTTCCAGGTTTTTTGTCAAAACATAATTGACCGAGCTGAAGTTTGAAGCTGATTGACTACCATGCACAGCTGCACCAGGTTTTCCACTCTACAGTTTTAGTAAATCAGCCCCAATGCCTGCTTATGTGGCAGCCCTCATGACTTAATAACCAAAGGCTGGAATGAAGTAAAAGTGTAAAAAAAAATACTCACCTTACTCCATTGGGTTTTGCCTGATGCTTACTACCTGTGGCTGATGTCAGTCACAAGAACAAGCTTTTAACTTTTCAGAAGCGCATTCTTGCAGAATTTGGGATACTCACTATTTCCAGGATTCTACAAAAACATCCAGATATGTCACCCTCACCTAGGTGAGCCCCCCAGAAGCTGAAGAGTAAGACATATACTGTCTTTTAATGCTATAGGCTTCATGCACACTGGTCTTCAAAAAATGCCACTTTAACAGGCCTTTTGCTTTTTTTTCTGTAAAAGCACCTCTATGTTAGCCTCGGTGTCCATGCACACATAGGCATTTATAGGTGTATTAGAAGAGGAGGCTGAAAAAAAACAACTTCAAAAGCATGTTTGGGAGAGGAGCTGAAGGGCAGAAAAAAATGCTTGACGTGTCTAAACACATTTAAAGCGCCTAAACGCTTGATGCATTTAGGAGCGTTTGAGAATTAATGCATTCCAATGGCCAGAATAAAATAATATTAATTCTGAATATTTATTCATTAGCAGTGCTATTGACCACATACTTGCACTTTATGGCAAGAGCCCACCCATCCAACACAAATGTAATTCTATGTGTTCCGCTGCAGTTATTTGCATTACCTTCGGAGTCATAATACCAACTGAAATCACAGCTGAGGTTCTCAGAAGAATGAGACTGGCTGCGGAAATGATTTTTAAAATGAGTGCACCGGAGACCTCATTTATCCTAAAGAAAAAAGAGGTTATACTTACCTGCTCTGTGCAACAATATTGCACAGAAAGGTCCCTTACCTCCTCCTCTGGCAGTCCCCCATTTGGCACTGTCTGCTCCTCCCTCCTTCAGGTGCCACCTTAGCAAGCTAGGAGCTAAGGAGGCACCCATGCATGATCCAATCTGTGCTGTCTGCATCCATAGATACACACAGTACCTGTAAGCCACCCCCCTCTCCCTCCTCACAGCAGTTTGATTGACAGCAGCAGGAGCCTATGGCTCCCGCTGCCCTCAGTGTCTCCTGTGAGACAAGGAAGTAAGGGGAGTGGTGATGCAAGTGAGACAGTATTACAAAAGGTGACAGGTATCAGGTAAGTGTTTAGGAAAGAGGGTGAGTAGAACAAGTAGTTGGAAGGTTCTAAAGTAAAAAAACCTTTTGACTTTAGAACCAATTTAAGTGTCATACTACCAAAGAATCAACATTTTCATTGGAATTTCTTAGCATACTTGGTGCCATCTAGTGGTATTTTGGAAGTATTTTCCATTTTAAATCGATGAAAAACATTTGGCCAGCACAGGAAATAGCCTAATAACATTTATATTTTGCCCCATTCACGCAAACCTTTTACTGGGCGAATTGCTTTGCAATCTTTCAACCAAACTCTTTATTATTGCATTTGTTATTTTACAAAACCAGTACACAGGAAAAACAGTGATAAAAAGTAGTGATAATCATTTTTAATATATTAATACTTCATGGACCGTGAAGCTGGGGTGGAAGAGTGTGTCCTTTGCAATGTAATTCATGCTAAAACATGTACCTCTTTACATTTAGGGAGATTGGGAGGTATGCTCTGCTATCCACTTCCTTCATACCAACATTTTTTGCTTGGGCTTACTGAATAGTTGGTGGTTGAGACTATACAGTAGGCTCACACTGCACTAGTCAGAACTAAGAGAAGATTTTAGCCTGAAAGAGGTAAACAGTGATGGAGGCCATCATGCTGAAATACATAAACAGCATGGCGGGAAGTTTTTATGTTGGTTTAGGTTAGGGGATAGGGAAAGTGGGTTAATGTGGTTTTTGCAAAGTGAACCTGTCCTTTAAGTAGGGAACATATACCGGTACCTAAACTATTCTGCTTTTAAACGTTTATTTTTTCCATTCCAGGCTATCCATAATACTTAAACTGCTAGGCCTTCCAAGCCTCACAAGTCAAATTTACCGTTTGCCACTGTCAACAGTCCATCAGGTTGGGGTATAGTTATGGTCATGTGGCATTATGCATTTTAAGCAGACCAGCGAAAGTTTTAATGTTTGACAGTACCATATTTTTGCCAGTATTTCAAACCAATGACCTTGAAGTGGACCTGTAAGTGTTTCACCAAAATCTAGCATTATATTTGCATAATGCATGCTTGAAAAAAAGAAATTTTAAACACACGGATTAAAACCCACTGCTTGCTCACTACTTCTGTTTGACATAATGGGGTTCATTTATTAATGGCAAATAGACTGTTCATATACCAAAGGGAATTTTCCCTTAACTTAATGAATGTGATAAAAATTCACTTTGCAAAGAATTCCCAATTACGTGCAAGAAAAATAAAGAAAACAGTATTTTAGTTTGCGCATGATTAGATGATGGAAGTCATCAGAGCTTTGCCTTATTCACTAAGCAAAGAGAAAATCCCCTTGCAAAGTTAACAGTCTACTTGCTTTTCAGTGCGTATGCTGGGACAGGCAGCCTGCGCACATTATTCCTTTTACTCACAAGGTCCTAAGGTCCTGTCATTCTTTTGAAGCCAAAAAACAGTTTGGACCTTGTATAAGTCAGAGTGACGATTTTAATGTGAGCATGTTGAAAAGCAGGAAAGACTTCCCTTAGGTTAGTGTATATCCTGTATGACTGTCTTGCAGGCTGACCTTTTCATAGTGCTTTTGTTGTTCTTGTTTTTAGTATCACAATTATAGACAGGAAAGTGCTGTTAGCTTATGTTAGATCCAATTAACACTCTTTTAATATCATTAAACTTACGGAAGCTGTGGAAAAAGCCTCTGCAATATCTGCTGCAGACATAGCAGTGTCATCCACCGTTTCTTTCTAGAATGAGAAATAAATCATATATTATATGCATTGTCATCGTTTTTACAAAAAACTGTACTAATACATTCTGTTTGGAATCATGGTCTATTCATACCAGGTGTGGTAGGACTGCGTTAGGTGGCTATTTCAGTAAATTTTCACCACAAGACAAGGCAAAATGCATGGTTTCTTACCTGGCCAGTTCACACAATGGGTGGTGTGGGCTGAAAAAAGTATGGCAGACCCTATTTTTTCCAGCACAACACTGTGCAAGGAAATCCACTGCCTCGCCCTGCATAGCGGCCAATAGAACTTAATAAAATGTCACAGTGTTACATTTCAGAAAGGTTCATTAAAAAAAATAAAGACAGTTTTCATTGAACAGCGTGATGTGTCATGATTGGCGCATTGGTATCGCAGTCACCCCACTGCAGTTGCTGCGCTGTAATGCAGCGGCTGGTGTGAATAGACCCTCAAACATACTAAGAATAGAACATTTTCTATCAGTCAAATCAGAAAGCAGTACCAGTTTAGTGCTCGTTTATTTAAAGCTCATGTAGGTCTCAATAGCTGTAAACCTCCTTAATACAAATTGCAAATTTATGTTGTAGCTCAAAATGGGAAGAAATTATTACATTTTGCACCTTATCATTCCTCGTATGTAGTGGCTACATTGGTTTCAGGTTGTCTTTTCCTTCATTTTCACCTAGCCTTACTCACTCAACTGTACAACTTTATTCATGAAGAGAGCCATGGTTGTCAGTCTAGACCACTCACCTCATTTAGACTACTAACCTTCACTCCCCATATCAGTTACATACAGTAGGGAAGCGTTCTTTTGTAGGTCACAGAAGGGAGGTAGCTGAGAAAACTGATTAGACTTGTTGGTATATCAGTTTATTGCACAAGAAGGTAAAGTGATTGTAAAGGTAAATTAAAAAAGAAAAATAACAAGTATGTCAATACTTACCTGCTCTGTGCAAGCCACAAACCTCCTCTTTTTGAGTCCCTGCTGGAGCTCCTGGCCCCTCCCCTCTGTCCAGTGCTCCCATGGGAAGCCGCTTTCCATGGGGGCACTCGTGTTTGCTCGCACCTGAGCCCCGCCTGCTGTGTCCATTGAGAGACAGCAGGACTCGGCCCTGCTCCCCGCTTCCTAGTCATTGGCTTTGATTGCAAATCCAGTGAGACCCAGAAGTGAGGGGAGAGAACAGCTGCAGATGTACACGGCGCTGGATCCAATGAGGTCTCAGGTAAGTAAAAGTGGGGATGCTGACACCTAAACATTTTTACCATAATGCAAGGAATGCATTAAGGTAAAAAATGTTTAGGTTTCACAACCACTTTAAAGTAAACTGAAATTCTGGCAAGATAAACAGTTATTTTTCTGTACTTGCAGAATATGTGCTTTGCATTAATAAAAAGAAAACAAACACAGCCACCACATCTAATCTGCAACATATTACATTTTTTATTTTTGGATTCAGATGCCTTTTCAGATATTTGGTAGCACTAAGGCTCAGTTAACACTGTCATGACGTGAAAGTCACGCTACTTTCAGTGTGAGTTTGCCAGACGACTTCAGTGTGACTTGAAGCAACTTAGAAGGAACTTGAAGCAACTTAGAAGGGACTTGAAGCAACTTTGAAGCAACTTCAGGGAATGCCTGGGTAGTCTTCCTGTAATGTCGGTTCCAAATCACATCAATTAAAATGAGGATCCTACTTGCAGGCGACTTCCATTAAAATCTATGGGTACAAATCGGATAGAAGTCACCTTGAAGTAGTACAGGAACCTTTTCGGAGCTACTGCAGTAGTGATAATTAATACAGCTCTCATTGACTAAAATTGGATTTCACGTGTTGCGACTTGGGATCCGACTTGGAGACCCCAAGTCGCGGCAATGTGAACAGAGCCTTAGTGGGATTCAAATATGGGGAGTAATCATGAGAAGTGGTAATATATTTTGATAAATTGGTATGTATAATGTGATGAATATTTTGAATTTATTGTTTAGTTTTTGATACTATTGCAGGTCTTCTTTTTGATATTTCAGAAAGGCATCCAATCATCCCTGAGGAAAATTAATTACTAAATCTAGAAATGCGTTGGAGGGATGATGGCCAAGCAAACTATCTGCCGAATATCAAACCCTCCAAAGCGATATGTAACATTGCCAAAGTATTAACTGTATATTGATGTGTACATTGGATCTTGGCCTAAATATGGCCATGTGTGTTTTTAACAAGGCTATGTCTTTTTAGAATATTGTAATAAAAAGTGGTTTTATATATAAATGGTTGTGCATTTTTCTTTTTTGGTTACCTTCAAAATACCATAAGAGGGTCTTTTTCCCATTTCTAGTGGGATTCAATTACTACAGTACAGTAGTAGATAGTGTTCACTTTGTAGAGTAGATTTAGCCCAGTTAAAGCGGAGTTCCATCCAAAAATTGAACTTCTGCTTTAAGGGAAGGTGACCCCTGACATGCCACATTTGGCATGTCATTTTTTTTTGGGGGGGGGGAGAGGAAACCCTCTTTTTAGAGGGTTCCAGCTCCCACTTCCTCCTGGTGCACCCGTGGCGCCAGAAGGAAGATCATCTCTCCCCCTCTCTCTCGGCAATCATCTGGGACACGTCACAGGTCCCAGATGATTGCCCGGCCAGTCACAACGTGCAGCGTGGCTTCGCGCATGCGCAGTGTGTGCCTGGTTGTAAAGCCACAGCCGGGTGCCCACAGTGACAATGCCGGCGCTGCAGAGAGGAGGAGGAGACAAGCGGGGCTGCATCGCTGGACCCTGGGACAGGTAAGAGTCCGATTATTAAAAGTCAGCAGCTGCAGTATTTGTAGCTGCTGACTTTTATTTATTTATTTTTTCATTGGAACTCCGCTTTAATAGGGTGGAGTGATTCTATTCAATGTACCTTTACTCTATTCACTAAGCTGAACATTCTTTACTCCTTTAGTAAATCAATAAAATAGTTTTGTAGTCCAGCAGAGGAACATACAGGTAGAGCTGACAACACAGCTAGGGACATCAGAGGCAGTGTTGTCAGCTCAAACAAGGAGTTAGGAACTCCCTGGATTTCTGACAGACCAACAAGTATGGTCTTATATTGCACCATTTGTATAGGGTAAACATGTATTTATTGCAGAGATATACTAAATATGTTTTTTTTTTTTTGCCCAGATATACACTTTCACTAGACATATGTTTATCTCCAGACTATATTAAACAATAGCTGCAATTTATTTTTGCTCTACAGACTCAATGAGACGCTAAAACTGGTGCGGGTTGAAGATTGTTGTATAGGGGCAGTGCTTTGCATTGTTACAATGCAAGGCACTGTCCAAGCAACATAAGACCAACCAGCAGCAATAGATTCACCACCAGCAACGACAGACCCCCAGCGACAATAGATCCTCGAGTATCCAGCAACAACAGACCTCCCCGAACACTCCACCATCCCTTACCACCATATACATTCAGTGTTGGAGGTGCCGGAACTGCGTTCCCCACTGAAAAAACTTTGCTTCTATGTTATTAAGATAAGGCGATGTAGAGGTGCTCTGTAGTCTTATCCAGGGTGACAACACTGCTCCTCCATAGATGCACTACGTTGGGTGAGTGTTGTCAGCCTAAGACAGGAAGTGTGTTAATGGTAAGACACCAGGTGAAAATAAAGAGGAAAAAAGCCTAAAAAAAAGGAATACATCTATAATACATTAATCACTGTGTATAGAAAACCACCTCTTATCTCTGATGAAAATTTTCAATGCAAAGCGCTAGTGTGTAAACTTACGTTAAGCCTGAAGATTTGGAAGAGATCACAGTCAGTCTGTTGGGTGATAAGAAATCAGATCACATTACTGTGGCTTAAACAAAAAGCTCCTTCTGATTATATACAGGACCTGATAGGGACAGTGGGCTGCATAGTTCACCTAAAGTGTCACCTGCAGATGAAATGTAATATAGCCGTTTGATCAGATGTAATGCTGTGATGGGCATTCTGTGTAGTATAAAATATGAGTCTAATAAATGGTGACACACCAGTTTCCCTGTTATTTACAAAGATTCTTTGGACACGATTAGGACCAGCCAATAAAAATTCTGATTTAGCTGAATCATCAATTTAATAGAAGATAATTTTATAGTAAATAAAGAAAGCATGTTTTGACAGCCATAATGGTAAATTAGGCTCTAAATGCTACAATTATTTCTTGTGATGATCAGAATGTATTATTGGACAGTGGACACATTTATATCCCGAGTATTAGCTAGTCTGGCTGCATATTCTATGATACGATGAGCCTATACTGAGTGTCAGAGGGAAACTAGAATGGTTATGGGTCAAATATATGTTATTTCTTTCTTTTTTAACCCCTTCACGCCGACCGTACGCAAATTTGCGTTTCATGGCATGAAGGGGTTATACCGGGGTTATGCCTCCAGCTGCAGGCATCACCACAGTACTGTTTTTTTAGAGCGGGCAGTTGGCTCTTTAGTGATAACAACCGAAGCGACTGAAAGCCTCTCGGCTGTTATCCTAAAGGAGCGGGAGGGGATGTGTCCCCCCTCCTGCCGCCTTCCGGCACATTTCCTGGGCCTCCCGTCCCACCGGGAGATCCGAGCCACCAGCCAGCTAGGCGTCCGCCGACTAGGCTGAGACCCGTACAAAGCCGGATTTGGCTCCGATCTGGTCTCCGGTGTACAATCCCGGAAGCGACGTCACAACGTCACTTCCGATTTACTCGCTGCCAATGGTGCAGATTTAAAAAAATGACAGTTTTCAGAATTGCAGTTTTTGGCGATCTGAATACTTTTAAGTGCAAAGGAGGGATTTGGGGACTTTTAAACCCCCGATCCCCCCATAAAGAGTACCTGTCACCACCTATTACTGTCACAAGGGATGTTTACATTCCTTGTGACAGTAATAAAAGTGATCAGATTTTTTTTTTTTTTTTAATGGATAAAGTAAAAAAAAGAAAAGAAAAAGCATACACAAGTCGTGCCCGCAAATGTAAATGTTGTTCAAATCACACATGTGAGGTATCGCCGCGATCGAGTGAGAGCAATAATTCTAGCAAAAGACCTCCCCTGTAACTCTAACCTGGTAACCATTAAAAAAAATTTAAAGCGTTGCCTATGGAGATTTTTAGATACCGTAATTTGTCGCCATGCCACGACTGTGCGCAATTTCAAAGCGTGAGATGTTGGGTATCTATTTACTCGGCGTAACATCGACTTTCACATTATATAAAAAAATTGGGCTAACTTTACTGTTTAATTTTTTTTAATACATGAAACTGTCATTATTTCCAAAAAATGTGCTTAACCTCCCTGGCGGTATGATTATTTCAGATTTTAGGTGCTGAAAGCGGTAGATTATTTTGCATGGAAATTTGGCGTTTTATATTGTGGGCCTGTAATTCTTAGAAATAACTCACTTAAATCTGTCCAAACAAGAGTCTAGTAGACATCCCGGGTATGATAAAGTTTGAAACACGAAATAATAAATTATAATATAATAAATAACTATAAATAATTATAACAAATAATAATATAATAATAATAAAAATGATTCAATAATGTAATCAAATCAAAAACACTGAAATTTTCTCAGTTGCAGAATTATCGTCGTTGTCACTTTTAGTGTTTGATGATGAATTTCCCCACAAATCACTATCGCTCAATTCTGCAAGTGATTCTAATTTATTATCGCTGTTTTCTAGCTGGTCTAAAAGCACTTTTGACGTAAACGGACATTTTTTGGCTATGGACAATCTCCAGTTTCCAGGCAGAAAGAATAGTATTTATAATATAAAACTGCATGCAGGACACTGGATAAACCACTAGGGACAAAGGGGGTGTGTAATTATTTGATACAGTACTGTAATCTGTAAGATTACAGTATACTGTATCTGTACTGTGTTTTTTACTTTTTGAATTTGGCACCGAACTCCGTCCCTGTGCGCCGCAACACTCGCAGGGAACGGAGCTCGGCACTGTGAATCGAGCGAGACACGGCGGCTCGCAGATCACAGCAGGGAGACATCGCAGGATCCAGGGGACAAGGTAAGTAAGCTCTTCCTGGATCCTGCGATGCGATCCCAAGTCTGGCTCGGGGTTACCGCATTTGGTACTGAAATCTCACCCGAGCCAGGCTCAGGAATACCGCCAGGGGGGTTAAAAGACAGCTGGCAAATACCGTGTGACATAAAATATTGCAATGATCGCCACCATTTTATTCCCCGGGGTCTCTGCTAAAAAAAATATTTATAATGTTTGGAGGTTCTAAGTAATTTTCTAGCAAAAAATATGGATTTTAACTTGTAAGCAACAAATGTCAGAAATAGGCTTAGGCATGAAAGGGTTAAAGTGTACGTATCGATACAACTTTTGTTGTAATACCATAAAATAATATTAAAAATTAGGCATTAGGGTCAATGAAATGTCTAAAATATGCACCGTAGTTAAACAAAACACAGGCTTGTCTTACCACCAGATCTGAGTACTTGTTTGCGAAGTTTTTAATTTTTTCAGCCTTTTCCTCTTGCTGTGGAAGTAAAATGCAATCAGTTAAACATGCAGGAGAGGAATTCTGCATATGATGCAATCTTATTAGAAACTGTATATACTATAGCTTATAGCATCACAACACTGTAGTCCTTGTTCATTTCCATTTTGTTTTATCTAATATATTAAGGCAAATAAATATGTACTGGGAGAAATATGTGGACTATCATTGCTAAATCTTCCAAAAATGCCATGCCATGCTGATCTAGTGAATTGAATTCTGAATTCATTTTGACTTTACTTGCTGCATACTTGTTCTGGGTCATTAAAGTGGAGCTCCACCCAGAAATGGAACTTCCGCTGATCCAGTTCCTCCCCCCTCCGGTGTCACATTTGGCACCTTTCAGGGGGCGGGGGGGGGGGGGGAGCACATACCTGTCTAATACAGGTATTTGCTCCCACTTCCGGCGAAAGAGCGCTGCAGAATCCGTGGCGAACTACGCCATGTCTGGTCTCTCCTCCATCCCCCCGCTGTCTTCTAGGAGACACACAGGTCCCAGAAGACAGCAGGGACTATTCAGAACACGCAGCGCGACTCATGCATGCGCAGTAGGGAACCAGGCTATGAAGCATCAAGACTTCACTTCCTGATTCTCTTACTAAAGATGCCGGAGCCTGCATCCGGAGCCAAGGGACGGGTCAGCTTCAGGTGAGGACATCGCGGGTACCCTGGACAGGTAAGTGTCCTTATTTTAAAAGTCAACAGCTGCAGTATTTGTAGCTGCTGACTTTTAATTATTTTTTTTCCCGGTGGAACTCTGCTTTAACTTGATGCAATAAAACAAGAGGTAAACAAGCAAGTAGGATATTTAGGATTGGTCAGCAATGACATCGTCATATTTTCCTCAGTATAGGCTTACTGTAATGCAGGCCATACATGGGTCAAGTTCCAAACGAAATTTATTTTGAAAATCAGAAATTTGGTGCGTTTTGTGATCCAATGGTGCCTCCATTGATTTCGAACTTCGGCCAACCAAGCCTCCAATTTCACGTTATGTTGCTACAGAAAATACATTTTGTGGCTGGAAATCTTCTTTTCTTTCCAGGAAACATTTCACGCTCATTTCTTTTTAGATTATATTTCTCACGCGATTCTCCCATCAAAATGTAAACATGCCAATCACTCAAATTCGATGGGCACTTGAAAATCGGCTGTTGTTGTGGCCACCTAATTCTGCGAAATTCAAACGCAAAATTCTCAATTGCGATTTTTGAACGAAAATGAGTTTGGAATTTGACCCGTGTATGACCAGCATAAGACTGAACTCCAGCCAAACAGATGAAAGCACTGTTAAAATACATATATGTGAGCTTTTTTACTGCCAAAGAATCTGCATTTCTCTCCATCCAAGTTCTGATGCAGATATGGAACATTGATGGGTCTTGCCCCTCCCCCAGCCTGTGACTCGAAGGTGGAGGAGACGTAGCAGACCAATGACCTCACCTCTCTGTCACTCAGCTCTTGACTCCTATCAATATGCTGATTGAGGACTGCAGGACAGAAGACAGGCTGGTTTATTGCTTCTCCCCTTCCAAGTCTTAGCTTTGCTGTACAGGGACTGCCAGAGACTAATACCAAGTCAACAGTGTGTAATATCTCTGCCTGGATTTTTAAAGATGTATCTAAAGCGGGCCTTCACCCCAGGAGACAATACCTTCTACAACACATGGATATTTTTATTTTTTTAAAGTGCTATTTATTTTTGTGCTGCAGAGCTGCATTTCCTCCTTTCTTGCCTAGGTGAGAATGACGTTGAGCACACATGCACAGATGTGCTAAAGAACCCGGCCCGATTCTGGGACCCAGCAGAGACTTTCGGCACATCTGCACATGCGCATGTTTCCGTGTACACATGTGCAAGGAAAGCGCAGTGAAAGAGGTCTGGAACTTCTTTTCCCACTCATGTGCCAGAACATCACAGCTCAGCATGTGCTTATTTGTACCACAGGGCACTGCCAGGGCTTGAAGGCCAGGTAGAGCCCTTTGGCTCATCTGCACATTCATCAATCAAAAATACCAGCACAGGTGGAGGGGAGGTGGCACTAAAGAGCTGCATTCATGTGTGTTTTTATATTTGCCTGGAGTTTAGTGTGAAATATATCATCTTGAATGCTAATAATCTAGTCTTTAGGTATGTTCAGGTCCAAAAATAACTTATTCTTGTTCAGAAAATTTGCTCTGTGCTGGGGGTACATTAATAATCCCACCTTTTAGAGCCACATACTAATATTAAGACACTGAAAGCTCCAGTCCACACCGCCACTCAGGAAATAATCAGAGTGGTCTATGATCACGTGATCACCAACAGCTATAACATACAGCCTGGAGTCTTCATTGACAAAATATGCCTTTGGCCTGCAAATTCAACAACGCCTGAATGTGGCAATGTTCATCTTTTTATACTGTAATTGTCAGAACAATCACAAAATAATACTAATAATAACAATATTAATAATAATATAAACATGTAATTATTATTTTCTCTCTTACATTTGTGCACTTTTTCAACTTAGACTAAAAATAGAGCAGAGCTTTTAATACTTTTATTATAGCTCTACAATAAAACCCATATATTAAGAACAAACATATCCACTCCTTTTACAGTAGGTGGGTGACTTACTAAACCAGGTAAATGTCCTATAACCATACAGAGTAGGTCTAAATATGAATGGTTCAATGGTGTCGTATGAATGCAGCACGGAACATCCATACAAACATATATTAAAAATAAAAAGGCTTGTATGTTCCAATAGTATATAATATGGTATTGCCATCTAGATTAGTAACTGAATTTTCAAAGTTTGTAATTAGTATTATGTACAATTTGTGGAATAGATATCGGTGCTGCAGCATTCAATGGAGTAAAATGCACATTATACCCAAATAGTATTCCACAAGGTTATAGTGATATAGGGGAGATTTACTAAAACTGTGGCACTCAGAATCTGGTGCAGCTGTGCATTGCATAGCAGCCAATCAGCTTCTAACGTCAGGTTGTTCAATTAAGCTTTGACAATAAAACCTGGAAGCGGATTGGTTTATATGCAGACCTGCACCAGGTTTTAGCATGCTCCAGTTTTATTAGATCCCCCCACAGTCTCCATTAATCGTGCTTCATAATGCAGTGCATGCAAATTATAGTCCATAGATTATGAGGAGGGTCTATATAGGATCAATGATAGTAAACCATTAATAATGCCTCTGTGTTAAAACAAACCAAGAAAGCTGCTGTCCATGCCTATCAAACATGGTGCCTATAAAATCTCTGAGAGTCGAATATGATTGAATATATATATATAAACATCCAAATGGAGACAATTCAAGGCCCTAGGCAAAGTAATCAGCTCTGTACCCCTTTGCTTTACTCTCCAATTTGACATATTTGAAATAATGTACAATAACAAATCATCACCAATCATTTGCTTCTGGAATTTAAAGAATCATGAGGAATTGGAAATGTTTCTAACCTATAACTCATTTGCTTTCACACCGCTCTGGTGCACAAACACTGTAAACATTAATATACTTTTTTGCCCCATTTTTGATTTATTTCTGTTGTGTTTGCTTGGTGCCTATTACCCAGCATGCACCTGTGAAACTGGGACATGTGACTCAAAAAACGCACTGTAAATGCAACCGCGGGTGTGTTATTGATGCATTTTCCATTCATTTCAATTGGGAGGTACGTTTTCGGTTTTTGATTTAGTTTTTGGGTCCTTAAGCATTTTTTTCTGAACATTAAAGCGTAGTTCCACCCAAAAGTGGAACTTCCGCTCATTTGTCTCCTCCCCCCTTCTCCAGTGCCACAATTGTCACCTTTCGGGGGGGGGGGGACAGGATACCTGTCTTTGACAGGTATCCTTTTCCCACTTCCGGGAGTCCGGGCCGCGGCCCGTGACATCACCGCGTGGCTCCCTCCTCCTCCCACTGTCACCAGGCCTGTAGGAGAGAGGAGCAGGACCTCGCGCATGCGCAGTAGGGTTCCCGGCGTGAAGCCATAAGGCTACACTGCCGGGTACCCTTACCCGCAATGGCGGCGGCAGTACCGGACAGCTGATGGAAACATCAGTGGCGGTGCCGACATCTCGGGACTCCAGGACAGGTATGTGTCCTATTGTTAAAAGCCAGCAGCTGCAGTATATGTAGCTGCTGGTTTTTCATTTATTCTTTTTTTTATGGGGGGCGGAACATCGCTTTAAAGTGATATTGAAGTTTTGGGTTTTTTTGGGTAAAAATAATAAACATGTCATACCTGCTCTGTGCTATGGTCTTGTACAGAGCGGCCCTGATCCTCTTCTTCTGGAATCCCCCGCAGATGCTCCTGGTTACTCTTCTTCAAGCCCCCCCCCCTTAGAAAGCAGATTTCTATAGGGGCACTTGTGTGGACTTGCTCCCGAGGCACCTTGTCTGCGCCCATTGACACAGACAGTGTGACTCGGCGCCGCTGCTATCAATCTGCTCAGTGAGGAGAGAGAAAGGTGAGAGAGCCGCTTCTCTAATGCACAATGCTGGACTGAAAGCGGGCTCAGGTAAGTAAAGAAGGGGCTGAGGGGAATCATGCAGCCCACAAGGTTTTTTTACCTTAATGCATAGAATACATTAGGGTAAAAAAATGTTTTAGAACAGGGGTCAGCAACCTTTTTCCACTTAAGGGCCGGATTCAATGTATGTGAATGCATGGAAGACTGCATACAGAGGTGGCTGTGGACTGGGGGGTACAGAGGTGGCTGTGGACTGGGGGGTACAGGAGGTGGCTGTGGACTGGGGGTACAGAGGTGGCTGTGGACGGGGGGTACAGAGGTGGCTGTGGACGGGGGGTACAGAGGTGGCTGTGGACGGGGGGTACAGAGGTGGCTGTGGACTGGGGGGTACAGAGGTGGCTGTGGACTGGGGGGTACAGAGGTGGCCGTGGACTGGGGGGTACAGAGGTGGCTGTGGACTGGGGGGTACAGAGGTGGCTGTGGACTGGGGGGTACAGAGGTGGCTGTGGACTGGGGGGTACAGAGGTGGCTGTGGACTGGGGGGTACAGAGGTGGCTGTGGACTGGGGGGTACAGAGGTGGCTGTGGACTGGGGGGAACAGAGGTGGCTGTGGATATGGGGGTAACAGAGGTGGCTGTGGATATGGGGGGAACAGAGGTGGCTGTGGATATGGGGGGAACAGAGGTGGCTGTGGACTGGGGGGAACAGAGGTGGCTGTGGATATGGGGGGGACAGAGGTGGCTGTGGATATGGGGGGAACAGAGGTGGCTGTGGATATGGGGGGAACAGAGGTGGCTGTGGACTGGAGGGTACAGAGGTGGCTGTGGACTAGGGGGTACAGAGGTGGCTGTGGACTGGAGGGTACAGAGGTGGCTGTGGACTGGGGGGTACAGAGGTGGCTGTGGACTGGGGGGTACAGAGGTGGCTGTGGACTGGGGGGTACAGAGGTGGCTGTGGATGGGGGGGTACAGAGGTGGCTGTGGACGGGGGGGTACAGAGGTGGCTGTGGATGGAGGGTACAGAGGTGGCTGTGGATGGAGGGTACAGAGGTGGCTGTGGATGGAGGGTACAGAGGTGGCTGTGGATGGAGGGTACAGAGGTGGCTGTGGATGGAGGGTACAGAGGTGGCTGTGGATGGGGGGTACAGAGGTGGCTGTGGATGGGGGGTACAGAGGTGGCTGTGGATGGGGGGTACAGAGGTGGCTGTGGACTGGGGGGTACAGAGGTGGCTGTGGATGGGAGGTACAGAGGTGACTGGACTGGGGGGTACAGAGGTGGCTGTGGATAGGGGGTACAGAGGTGGCTGTGGATGGGGGGTACAGAGGTGGCTGTGGATGGGGGGTACAGAGGTGGCTGTGGATGGGGGGTACAGAGGTGGCTGTGGATGGGGGTACAGAGGTGGCTGTGGATGGGGGTACAGAGGTGGCTGTGGATGGGGGGTACAGAGGTGGCTGTGGATGGGGGGTACAGAGGTGGCTGTGGATGGGGGGTACAGAGGTGGCTGTGGATGGGGGGTACAGAGGTGGCTGTGGATAGGGGGTACAGAGGTGGCTGTGGATGGGGGGTACAGAGGTGGCTGTGGATGGGGGTACAGAGGTGGCTGTGGATGGGGGGGATACAGAGTGCTCAGATTACGAGCCACCTTTCTCCTCCCCCCTCCTCTCCACCTCTTTCTTCTCCTTGTCTGACAATTCAGTGGGCGGGGCTGAGAATGACATCAGTCAGGAGGGGAGGAGAAAGGTGGCGTGTGATCTGAGCGCCGAGTGGTACTCTTAATGAGATAATATACCTGCAGTTTTGTTATATAACGCAGACAATCACTTCTCCACGGGTTGGGTGCCGTGAATTAATCACGGGCACTAACGGGACGGAGATTTAGCGGCGGCGGGCTGGGTTGCCGACCCCTGATTTAGAACCAATTTAAAATGGACTCTCCTTTCATACATATGGGCCAACTTCACTTGTGCCTATGCTATTTTTTTTTGCTGTAATCTGACGTCCTGTTAGAGGGTAGTTCTGTACATTCTCCATGGTACCACTGTATGTAGGATCATAGCCAACCTTTCCCAAGATGGACTAGGGACTGTGGACTATGGGATTTGTAGGGTGCATAGAGCAGTGTACATGGCTGCAACTAACATGCCCTGCTCATTCTAAACAACCAGAGGTGAGGGGGAAAAGGAGAGGCTCCGACAATCATGGAGGACATTATAAGGTGGAGGATAAACACAGTAAGAAACAATTTCATGCAAAATAGATTACAGGTCCCTTAAGCAGTGAATGTGTATGGGTTATTTGTAGAAAATAAGAATATCGTTTCGAGTCACTTTAAGCTCTTACTGAGTGAAACCTGTCAGAGGAGTAGCGGGATTTGTTTAATACAGACATAATACTGATCTAGAGTGCGACTTCCTTTCTTTACTAGTTATTAGTTACCCTATGTACATTGTTAGTACAGAAATGAATAATGTACAAACTATTCTTATCCATTTTAGTGCATTCTATTATATGACTTTATAAAAGAAAAAGCATTTCATGTCTAATAATTACCGATATTTCGCTAGTTACTGCGCATAGTACTTCTTCAAACTCTGCAAAAAATGTTGGAATCTCCTGTTCAGAAAGAAAAGCATTAATAAGTCATTGATTTTGCAATACAAAGTATCTGCCAACATTTTACAGCAGAGATCGACATATTTGTTTAGTTTGGGGGGCCATTGAACAATGAAGGGAATTGTACTGGAGAAGTATGGAGGCTGACAATGATAACCTCTCCTTCTGAGGTACCAGTTCCCTGACTGTCATGGCCATCCAGTGGCTTCACTACTTTATAAATCCCT
This sequence comes from Lithobates septentrionalis, assembly GCA_037952835.1. Classification (NCBI taxonomy): domain Eukaryota; kingdom Metazoa; phylum Chordata; class Amphibia; order Anura; family Ranidae; genus Lithobates; species Lithobates septentrionalis. Next base: position 2,079,737 of record JBBDGP010000590.1, on the reverse strand, counting down.
GACTCAGAGCAGTATACAGATAAGGGACCGGGCACAATACTTCCTAAAATTTCTAGAGAATGGCAGAGAGAAATACTCACCTGTGATCAGCATCGCTCCCTCATGCAGAAGGAAGTTAGCTATGCAGCTTCTGTATTTATCTTAGTAGATTAGTTTACATTAGTAAATGGCAGCTATCCATATATGAAAATATGCAAATTACTTTAAAAATAGATTTTGGCTTTCATTGTACAAACAAATAAATAAATACATTTTGGCTAAAGCAGTATTAAACCCAGTTAAAATGAATTTTATTGCAGCTTACCACTTCTTAGATGTGGTGACTGCAGTTTGATTTTTTAGCCTTTTTTCTCCTTTTTTTCATCTGGTTATTCAGCCAATAATTTTACTATTTTTCAACTTTCTTAAACAGACCAAGCTGTCCATCAAAAGTGGAAGCTGGAAGGTTGAAACAAACCATTTAACTCTGACAGGGGTGCTAACAATGGTCAGCTTTTATTTATGTGTATAAAACGTTTTCCCAAAAGAAAAAAAAACTGTTGCTGTAACTGCTTATAAAGTATCAGCTTTAATTTGTTGATCTAAATTTTACTAATACATCTAATGCTACCCTTTTCCCAGATTGTCAAAGCTGATGTCCAAAGGCGCTCCATTGCTCCTCCATCCAGAGTGGAGATACCCAAAGACAAGAAGTGTGTTACTGGCCACATCATCAGGTGAAGAACAGGGAAAAGGAAAACAAACAAAGTCACTATATTTAGGCCTCTCCTGAACGATGGAACTTGACAGCTAGTAACCGACAGTTAAAAACTCGCGTTGTGCCGCGTTTACATGCCACGTTTAGCCGCGTTTCTGATTAGAAGCGTTTTTTGCATTGCAAATGGTCAGAAATGAATCTCCATTAAAAACGCCTATAAAGAAATGTATTTACACTTGAGTTACCACGTTTACACGCGTTTACAAGCTGTTACAGGCGTTTAGCGTTCCAAATGCCTCTGAACATCCTTCCTGAACGTATTTTTTGCTTTCCAAAAAATGCTTCTAACCTGAACTGCCTAGAAATTACTATAAACGCCCCTGTGTACATGTACTGATAAGATAACATGGAGGAGAGTTCAGGGGCTGCTGAAAAAAACGCCCAACTGCTCCTAAACGTTTGTTTACCAGCAGAAGTGTACATGAGGCCTAAAGAATTGGTAAGCTGCGATACAATAATTTTGGTTTTTGAGTTTAATATTGCTTTCATTTATTACTAATAAACAATTTAAGGAGTGGATATAAAAAAAATAACTGATGAATTAATCCATAACTATAGAAGTTTAGGAAAAGAGAGGCTAAAGAGCTGCCACTATCAGCATTAAAGGACGATGTTGTGAGATATTCTATGAGCTCCGAGCAAAAAAACGAAAAACAAAAAAAAACTATATTTGCTATAATAAATATCCCCAATTTTTTTTAAAAAAAACACATTTCTTCATCAGTTTAGGCCAATACATATTCTTCTACATATTTTTGGTAAACAAAAATCGCAAAAAGCGTATATTGATTGGTTTGCTCAAAAGTATATACGCAGTGGTGCCATTCTGCCCCATAAAAAGGTGTGAGCCAGTTGGGAACTGGTTAAGCCAATAATAAAAATGGCCACGGCCAAATCTTTATCCAACAACGGGTGTTTTGTATTTATTGGGTGGATTTTAACTGCTGTCTGCTATCCCATAATTGTTCCATATGTTCATTATAGTCACTATAAGAGCTTTCCAGACAGGCATTGTCACTAGAATGGAGGTGTAATCTGTGTCATGTCACTACTATGGGGGTGAGGTCCAGGGTTCTAGAAAGGGGGTTCAGTCTGTACAACTGTAACTATAATAAATATATATCACTAGGATGGTGGCAGGATTTGTGTCACTAGGATGGTGGCAGGGTCTGTGTCACTAGGATGGTAGCAGGATCTGTGCCACTAGGATTGTGGCATAGTCTGTGTCACTAGGATGGTGGCAGGGTCTGTGTCACTAGGATGGTGGCAGTGTCTGTGTCACTAGGATGGTGGCAGGGTCTGTGTCACTAGGATGGTGGCAGAGTCTGTGTCACTAGGATGGTGGCAGGGTCTGTGTCACTAGGATGGTGGCAGAGTCTGTATCACTAGGATAGTGGCAGGGTCTGTGTCACTAGGATGGTGGCAGAGTCTGTGTCACTAGGATGGTGGCAGGGTCTGTGTCACTAGGATGGTGGCAGGGTCTGTGTCACTAGGATGGTGGCAGGGTCTGTGTCACTAGGATGGTGGCAGGGTCTGTGTCACTAGGATGGTGGCAGGGTCTGTGTCACTGACACCAGAATAATGGGGTAGAAAAGGCATATGCTGGAGGACTGAATCAAATATATGTGTATATAATGTTTTAATATAAATATATACATGAATAAGACAATAAGACAAAAAAGCTTACCTTAACAAACTTCCAAAAACAATCACCAGAATTTTCTGATGCTTGAGCTTTTGTTTCTACAATCAAAAGACAAATACATATTAGACGACAATCATCATCCATCATAGCAATACTTTCACCGTAGCTCTTGTTCTTGTTCACATATTGGTAACGTCCATGTATAATAACTTACCAATTACTGAACCCATTGAAATAAAATACAATGTGTTTTTTACACCGCTGGTTTTTTATAAGTCCATTTACCTAATGAGGCAGCGAAGCTAGAAAAGGGACTGGAGGACCTCAGATTTGAGGACTGACTGCAAACATCAAAGCGGTTGGGAAAATTTTTTTTTTATATAAATCTGTTCATTGTATATAAAATATAAAACATACAAATACAGAGAAATACAAGGTAAACATATTGGAGCAGACTCTGCCCAACGGCAGAATGTACCCACGCAGGGGTCTCTGCAAGGAATGCAAAACAGGAGAACATACAAAAACACATGCCGGTCTTGGCAGGACCAAGTTATAAACTGGTTTCGACTTGTGCTCTAAGACCCCTTTCACACTGGAGCGGTGCGCTGGCAGGGTGTCAGAAAAAGTCCTGCCAGCAGCTTCTTTGGAGCGGTAAAGATGCGGTGAACTCACCGCTCCTCCACTGCTGCTCCCCATTGATATCAATGGGGCAGCACTGCGATACCGTCGGCAAAACAATTTGCGACGGATTTAGCCCCTTTTCGGCCTCTAGCGGGGGGTTAAAACCGCCCTGCTAGCGGCTGAATAACACAGCTAAAACGACGGTAAAGCGGCGCTAAAAATAGCGCCGCTTTACCGCTGACGCCCGTGGTGGCACAGTGTGAAAGGGGTCTAAGAGGATCAGAAGCAATAGACAATAACATCTTCTGTTCAGTAATATTTCACTTAAGTGTGGGGCATCATATTAAGGAGGCAAAGTCAGTGGGGAAGGGGCAACGTAAGTTGTTATTGGGTGACATAGGGGGAACCATGCCCCCTCAGTCAGATGGTGCTGTGGAGGGTTCTGCTAATCACTTGGCTCATACTCTGTCATATTTTTTAGGGCAGCCTCAATGATAATAGGTGTCCCTATACAAGGGTATGATAGCGTTAATATGTGACTTCCATAAGGGGAGGGAGGGTGGAGCCTGGTTTACACTTACCTGCTCTATGTAATGGTATTGCACAGAGTGGTCTCTTACCACCTCTTCTGGGGTCCCCCACTGGCTCTGTCTGCCCCAATTCTGTGTGTGCCTTCATAGCAAGCCGCGTGCTATGGGGGCCCACGTGCCACCATGCTTACATGATGGGCTGTTTGCGTCCATAGACATGCACAGTATTGTTTGGCCCCGCCCAGCTCCCTCCTCACAGAATTTGACTGACAGCAGCAGGAGCCAATGGTTCCTGGTGCTGCCTGATCCTCCTGTGAAAAGAGAAAGTGGGGTGACAAGAGCTGCACACAGTACTCACAGCACTCCATTGATATAGGATTCAAGGAAGAGTTTAGGAAGGAGGGAGGAGCAGTTAGTAGAAGGTTTATTTTTTTTACCGTAATGCATTCTTTTGACCTTAGAACCGCTTTAAACGTATTCTCCCTGAAGAAGAGATACTTAAGAGGAGATATAATCACAATATACAAATATCTGAAAGGTTATTCCAGCTTAGGGAGAAAACTATTTAGCCTTAAGTTTCTTGAGAAGACTCGCGGCCACTCAATGAAGTTGGACCAGAAATAGTTTATCCTTAAACTGTGTAGGTGGTTCTTTACTGTTCAAGTTGTAAGGATGTGGAGGTCCCTTCCAAAGTTGGTGGTGTCAGCGGGGAGTGTTGATAATTAAAAAAAAACTTTTAGATGTGTTAATTAGCGAACACAATATACAGGGGTAACTATGTGATAGCATTTTGTGTTAGGAAAAAGAAAGTCACATTTATTAATGATAGGTTAACCCTTTATTATATATTTTAATGGGCACAGATGAATGAGACTGGCCTTTTGTATAGGCTTAACACTTGCTAAACCATGCTAATGCAAATGTAAAAAACTGTGCTTTTAACCACTTGACGACCGCCTCACGCCGATGTACGTCGGCAAAGTGGCACGGACAGGCAAAATCACGTACAGGGTACGTGATTTGCCTTCCGCGGGTGGGGGGTCCGATCGGACCCCCCCCCGGTGCCCGAGGCGGTCGTCTTTTGTCCAGCGGCGATCGGTGATGAGGGGGAGACCATCCGTTCGTGGCCCCCCCCTCGCGATCGCCGCCGGCCAATGAGAACACTCCTTTGCTGCTGTATGCTAAACAGCAGCAAAGGAAGTGATGTCATCTCCCCTCGGGTCGGTATTTTCCGTTCCGGCCCGAGGAGAGACGACATGTAAGTAAGTGCACAACACTACACACACACAGTAGAACATGCCAGGCACACAAAACACCCCGATCCCCCCCCCCCGATCGCCCCCCGATCCCCCCCCAATCACCCCCCCCCCCCTGTCACAAACTGACACCAGCAGTTTTGTTTTTTTTTTTTTTTTTTTTTTTTCTGATTACTGCATAGTGTCAGTTTGTGACAGTTACTGTGTTGGGACAGTGTGTATTACCCCCCTTTAGGTCTAGGGTACCCCCCTAACCCCCCCTAATAAAGTTTTAACCCCTTGATCACCCCCTGTCACCAGTGTCGCTAAGCGAACATTTTTCTGATCGCTGTATTAGTGTCGCTGGTGACGCTAGTTAGTGAGGTAAATATTTAGGTTCGCCGTCAGCGTTTTATAGCGTCAGGGACCCCCATATACTACCTAATAAATGTTTTAACCCCTTGATTGCCCCCTAGTTAACCCTTTCACCACTGATCACCGTATAACCGTTACGGTTGACGCTGGTTAGTTCGTTTATTTTTTATAGTGTCAGGGCACCCGCCGTTTATTACCGAATAAAGGTTTAGCCCCCCGTTCGCCCGGCGGTGATATGCGTCGCCCCAGGCAGCGTCAGATTAGCGCCAGTACCGCTAACACCCACGCACGCAGCATGCGCCTCCCTTAGTGGTATAGTATCTGATCGGATCAATATCTGATCCGATCAGATCTATACTAGCGTCCCCAGCAGTTTAGGGTTCCCAAAAACGCAGTGTTAGCGGGATCAGCCCAGATACCTGCTAGCACCTGCGTTTTGTGCCTCCGCCCAGCCCACCCAAGTGCAGTATCGATCGATCACTGTCACTTACAAGGCACTAAACGCATAACTGCAGCGTTCGCAGAGTCAGGCCTGATCCCTGCGATCGCTAACAGTTTTTTTGGTAGCATTTTGGTGAACTGGCAAGCGCCAGCCCCAGGCAGCGTCAGGTTAGCGCCAGTACCGCTAACACCCACGCACGCACCATACACCTCCCTTAGTGGTATAGTATCTGAACGGATCAATATCTGATCCGATCAGATCTATACTAGCGTCCCCAGCAGTTTAGGGTTCCCAAAAACGCAGTGTTAGCGGAATCAGCCCAGATACCTGCTAGCACCTGCGTTTTGCCCCTCCGCCCGGCCCAGCCCAGTCCACCCAAGTGCAGTATCGATCGATCACTGTCACTTACAAAACACTAAACGCATAACTGCAGCGTTCGCAGAGTCAGGCCTGATCCCTGCGATCGCTAACAGTTTTTTTTGTAGCGTTTTGGTGAACTGGCAAGCACCAGCCCCAGGCAGCGTCAGATTAGCGCCAGTACCGCTAACACCCACGCACGCACTGTACACCTCCCTTAGTGGTATAGTATCTGATCGCATCAATATCTGATCCGATCAGATCTATACTAGCGTCACCAGCAGTTTAGGGTTCCCAAAAACGCAGTGTTAGCGGGATCAGCCCAGATACCTGCTAGCACCTGCGTTTTGCCCCTCCGCCCGGCCCGGCCCAGCCCACCCAAGTGCAGTATCGATCGATCACTGTCACTTACAAAACACTAAACGCATAATTGCAGCGTTCGCAGAGTCAGGCCTGATCCCTGCGATCGCTAACAGTTTTTTGGTAGCGTTTTGGTGAACTGGCAAGCGCCAGCGGCCTAGTACACCCCGATCGTAGTCAAACCAGCACTGCAGTAACACTTGGTGACGTGGCGAGTCCCATAAGTGCAGTTCAAGCTGGTGAGGTGGCAAGCACAAGTAGTGTCCCGCTGCCACCAGAAAGACAAACACAGGCCCGTCGTGCCCATAGTGCCCTTCCTACTGCATTCGCCAATCCTAATTGGGAACCCACCGCTTCTGCAGCGCCCGTACTTCCCCCATTCACATCCCCAACCAAATGCAGTCGGCTGCATGAGAGGCATTTTCTTTATGTCCTCCCGAGTACCCCTACCCAACGAACCCCCCCAAAAAAGATGTCGTGTCTGCAGCAAGCGCGGATATAGGCGTGACACCCGCTATTATTGTCCCTCCTGTCCTGACAATCCTGGTCTTTGCATTGGTGAATGTTTTGAACGCTACCATTCACTATTTGAGTATTAGCGTAGGGTACAGCATTGCACAGACTAGGCACACTTTCACAGGGTCTCCCAAGATGCCATCGCATTTTGAGAGACCCGAACCTGGAACCGGTTACCGTTATAAAAGTTAGTTACAAAAAAAGTGTAAAAAAAAAAAAAAATAAGAAATAAAAAAAAATAGTTGTTGTTTTATTGTTCTCTCTCTCTCTATTCTCTCTCTCTATTGTTCTGCTCTTTTTTACTGTATTCTATTCTGCAATGTTTTATTGTTATTGTTATTGTTATTATGTTTTATCATGTTTGTTTTTCAGGTGTGTAATTATTTACACTTTACTGTGCTTTATTGTTAACCATTGTTAACCATTTTTTTGTCTTCAGGTACGCCATTCACGACTTTGAGTGGTTATACCAGAATGATGCCTGCAGGTTTAGGTATCATCTTGGTATCATTCTTTTCAGCCAGCGGTCGGCTTTCATGTAAAAGCAATCCTAGCGGCTAATTAGCCTCTAGACTGCTTTTACAAGCCGTGGGAGGGAATGCCCCCCCCCCCACCGTCTTCCGTGTTTTTCTCTGGCTCTCCTGTCTCAACAGGGAACCTGAGAACGCAGCCGGTGATTCAGCCAGCTGACCATAGAGCTGATCAGAGACCAGAGTGGCTCCAAACATCTCTATGGCCTAAGAAACCGGAAGCTACGAGTATTTCATGACTTAGATTTCGCCGGATGTAAATAGCGCCATTGGGAAATTGGGGAAGCATTTTATCACACCGATCTTGGTGTGGTCAGATGCTTTGAGGGCAGAGGAGAGATATAGGGTCTAATAGACCACAATTTTTTCAAAAAAGAGTACCTGTCACTACCTATTGCTATCATAGGGGATATTTACATTCCCCGAGATAACAATAAAAATGATTAAAAAAAAAAATATGAAAGGAACAGTTTAAAAGTAATATTAAAAAAGCAAAAAAATAATAAAGAAAAAAAAAAAAAAAAAAAAAAACACCCCTGTCGCCCCCTGCTCTCGCGCTAAGGCGAACGCAAGCGGCGGTCTGTCGTCAAACGTAAACAGCAATTGCACCATGCATGTGAGGTATCACCGCGAAGGCCAGATCGAGTGCAGTAATTTTTCCAGTAGACCTCCTCTGTAAATCTAAAGTGGTAACCTGTAAAGGCTTTTGAAGGCTTTTAAACATGTATTTATTTTGTTGCCACTGCACGTTTGTGCGCAATTTTAAAGCATGTCATGTTTGGTATCCATGTACTCGGCCTAAGATCATCTTTTTTATTTCATCAAACATTTGGGCAATATAGCGTGTTTTAGTGCATTAAAATTAAAAAAAGTGTGTTTTTTCCCCAAAAAATGCGTTTGAAAAATCGCTGCGCAATTACTGTGTGAAAAAAAAAAATGAAACACCCACCATTTTAATCTGTAGGGCATTTGCTTTAAAAAAATATATAATGTTTGGGGGTTCAAAGTAATTTTTTTGCAAAAAAAAAAAACTTTTTCATGTAAACAATAAGTGTCAGAAAGGGCTTTGTCTTCAAGTGGTTAGAAGAGTGGGTGATGTGTGACATAAGCTTCTAAATGTTGTGCATAAAATGCCAGGACAGTTCAAAACCCCCCCAAATGACCCCATTTTGGAAAGTAGACACCCCAAGCTATTTGCTGAGAGGCATGTCGAGTCCATGGAATATTTTATATTGCGACACAAGTTGCGGGAAAGAGACAAATTTTTTTTTTTTTTTTTTTTTTTTGCACAAAGTTGTCACTAAATGATATATTGCTCAAACATGCCATGGAAATATGTGAAATTACACCCCAAAATACATTCTGCTGCTTCTCCTGAGTACGGGGATACCACATGTGTGAGACTTTTTGGGAGCCTAGCCGCGTACGGGACCCCGAAAACCAAGCACCGCCTTCAGGCTTTCTAAGGGCGTGAATTTTTGATTTCACTCTTCACTGCCTATCACAGTTTCGGAGGCCATGGAATGCCCAGGTGGCACAAAACCCCCCCAAATGACCCCATTTTGGAAAGTAGACACCCCAAGCTATTTGCTGAGAGGTATAGTGAGTATTTTGCAGACCTCACTTTTTGTCACAAAGTTTTGAAAATTGAAAAAAGAAAAAAAAAAATGTTTTTTCTTGTCTTTCTTCATTTTCAAAAACAAATGAGAGCTGCAAAATACTCACCATGCCTTTCAGCAAATAGCTTGGGGTGTCTACTTTCCAAAATGGGGTCATTTGGGGGGGTTTTGTGCCACCTGGGCATTCCATGGCCTCCGAAACTGTGATAGGCAGTAAAGAGTGAAATCAAAAATTTTCACCCTTAGAAATCCTGAAGGCAGTGATTGGTTTTCGGGGTCCAGTACGCGGCTAGGCTCCCAAAAAGTCCCACACATGTGGTATCCCCATACTCAGGAGAAGCAGCTAAATGTATTTTGGGGTGCAATTCCACATATGCCCATGGCCTGTGTGAGCAATATATCATTTAGTGACAACTTTATGAAAAAAAAAAAAAATAAATAAAAAAAGTGTCACTTTCCCGCAACTTGTGTCAAAATATAAAATATTCCATGGACTCAATATGCCTCTCAGCAAATAGCTTGGGGTGTCTACTTTCCAAAATGGGGTCATTTTGGGGGGTTTTGTGCCACCTGGGCATTCCATGGCCTCCGAAACTGTGATAGGCAGTGAAGAGTGAAAGCAAAAATTTACACCCTTAGAAATCCTGAAGGCGTTGATTGGTTTTCGGGGCCCCGTACGCGGCTAGGCTCCCAAAAAGTCCCACACATGTGGTATCCCCATACTCAGGAGAAGCAGCTAAATGTATTTTGGGGTGCAATTCCACATAGGCCCATGGCCTGTGTGAGCAATATATCATTTAGTGACGACTTTTTGTAAATATTTTTTTTTTTTTGTCATTTTTCAATCACTTGGGACAAAAAAAATAAATATTCAATGGGTTCAACATGCCTCTCAGCAATTTCCTTGGGGTGTCTACTTTCCAAAATGGGGTCATTTGGGGGGGTTTTGTACTGCCCTGCCATTTTAGCACCTCAAGAAATGACATAGGCAGTCATAAACTAAAAGCTGTGTAAATTCCAGAAAATGTACCCTAGTTTGTAGACGCTATAACTTTTGCGCAAACCAATAAATATACGCTTATTGACATTTTTTTTACCAAAGACATGTGGCTGAATACATTTTGGCCTAAATGTATGACTAAAATTTAGTTTATTGGTTTTTTTTTATAACAAAAAGTAGAAAATATCATTTTTTTTCAAAATTTTCGGTCTTTTTCCGTTTATAGCGCAAAAAATAAAAACCGCAGAGGTGATCAAATACCATCAAAAGAAAGCTCTATTTGTGGGAAGAAAAGGACGCAAATTTCGTTTGGGTACAGCATTGCATGACCGCGCAATTAGCAGTTAAAGCGACGCAGTGCCAAATTGGAAAAAGACCTCTGGTCCTTAGGCAGCATAATGGTCCGGGGCTCAAGTGGTTAAACTGGGACTGATTTACTGAAGGTGTAGAGGATGTTAATGTTTCAAAATGTATGTTAGTAAATTGGGTGAACCTGTGTTCATTTTCAAAATGCAATGTCAAAAAAAAGGCTTTTGGCTAGCACATGATTGAGTGGTTGATTGAAGTGAACACTGATTCTTCCTATTTTCTATACCTGGTGAACATACACTAAGTAAACAGCCTCTATCCTTTATTAAAGCAACTCCATCGTTTGCATTCAAAATACAGCCTGCAGAGACAGGGGACATGTCTGCTTGGCTGTGAGCAGTAAGGAATCTTGATACATAAAGTACTTAGCAGCAGCTTTCTTAATTTATTTGGCTGTTGTTGTAAAAATAAATAAATGTAATGTAATTGTAAAAGCTGTACTGAATGTTGCCTCCTACTACCCTGCTGTTCTAGCCTCAACCCATGAGTGTCTTGTGGAAAGAGAAGCCATGTTTATAGTGCCTCAGTATAACATGAGTAACGCATCACTAAAACACTGGGCACCAAGAAGAAGATCTATCCTTTCTATTTCACTTAACTGACAAATAAAAGTGAATGGCTTACCCCAAAAGCTGTGACCAGCCAGCAGAACGAAGGTGAAGATGAAGGTCTTCATTATTCAGGTTTTTTGGTCAATCTCAAGGTACTAAACCTAGGTGCGGCTCCTCTTTTTATACCATTGAAGATGCTGACATCATCAAAAATATGGAACAAAATCAAGGACTTTAAAGGTCTTCACATGCCAGTCATTTTTAATCCTAAAGGGTAAATGATTAAAATAAATATTGGATGTAGTTAAGAAAACAGTATGCGTTTGCCAATTTTTTCCTCATCATAAACTGAGAATAACGTGCCAAAGTACCATTATGCAATTTTGGCACCAGGTCCTGCGTTTGGCCCTTTTCACACTGGGGCGGTTTGCAGACCGACCTTACATAGTTACATAGTAGGTGAGGTTGAAAAAAGACACAAGTCCATCAAGTCCAACCTATGTGTGTGATTATGTGTCAATATTACATTACATATCCCTGTATATTGCGGTCATTCAGGTGATTATCTAATAGTTTCTTGAAGCTATCAATGCTCCCCGCTGAGACCACCGCCTGTGGAAGGGAATTCCACATCCTTGCCGCTCTTACAGTAAAGAACCCTCTACGTAGTTTAAGGTTAAACCTCTTTTCTTCTAATTGTAATGAGTGGCCACGAGTCTTATTAAACTCTCTTCTGCGAAAAAGTTTTATCCCTATTGTGGGGTCACCAGTACAGTATTTGTAAATTGAAATCATATCCCCTCTCAAGCGTCTCTTCTCCAGAGAGAATAAGTTCAGTGCTCGCAACCTTTCCTCATAACTAAGATCCTCCAGACCCTTTATTAGCTTTGTTGCCCTTCTTTGTACTCGCTCCATTTCCAGTACGTCCCTCCTGAGGACTGGTGCCCAGAACTGGACAGCATACTCCAGGTGCGGGCGGACCAGAGTCTTGTAGAGCGGGAGAATTATCGTTTTATCTCTGCAGTTGATCCCCCTTTTAATGCATGCCAATATTCTGTTTGCTTTATTAGCAGCAGCTTGGCATTGCATGCCGTTGCTGAGCCTATCATCCACTAGGACCCCCAAGTCCTTTTCCATCCTAGATTCCCCCAGAGGTTCTCCCCCCAGTCTATAGATTGCATTCATATTTTTGACACCCAAATGCATTATTTTGCATTTTTCTACATTGAACCTCATTTGCCATGTAGTCGCCCACCCCATTAATTTGTTCAGGTCTTTTTGCAAGATTTCCACATCCTGCGGAGAAGTTATTGACCTAAAACTACCGCTGCTGTGTCTCCAGTGTGAAAGCAAGAGGGCTTTCACACTGGAGCGGTGTGCTGGCAGGAAGGAAAAAAACCTCCTGTAAATAGTATCTTTGGAGCGGTGAAGGAGCGGTGTATACACTGGGGCAGCGCGGCTATACCGACGGCATAGTGCTGCTGTAGCAGCACTTTGTGGGCAGTTTTAACCCTTTTTCGGCCGCTAGCGGGGGTTAAAACCGCCCCGCTAGCGGCCAAATACTGCCCCTAAAACGACTGTAAAGCGGCGCTAAAAATAGCGCCATTTTACCGCCAACGCCCCCCTTGCCCCAGTGTGAAAGGGGTCTTAGTAACATGTCCAATAATGACCAACACTTGTTGAGCTTGTGATAGGGACATTATTTCTTGTACTACCAAATTTGAAGTTAACACAATGGACACATGCTTGCTTGGTGGATATGTCAGAAAAGTCAAAATAGCATAGAAGCAAAGACCTTTAAAACTGGAACAGACAGATGTTACAAATGTTAGCATTTTATTAATTTGCAAAAATGTATAAATAAAGGCAAAAATGTTTGTTCTGTTTTGGAAAGAACAGAACTAGAAAACCTGTCAGGTTTTTGGTACTACCTCTGTAGAGTTTCCACCTCATCCCTTTAAACCTGAACATATGTTAATTACACAGGTTCTGAGGCTAATGTAATGCTGATAAGGCACCGAGTGAGTTTAATTACCACTTTAATCAGCCACAGAACCTGTGTAATTCATATGTGTTCGGGTTTAAAGGGATGAGGTGGCAACCCTATACCTCTGGCACTGTTAGGGAGTTTCCCCTCTCTATTTCTCCTGTTTACCATTATCATTGAAAGTGAAAGTAAAGAAAATCCCAAATTTTGGGTTGTACCAACAGTAATAGAGGGTAAATCTTCCAATGAGGACAGTAGTTCTGGTGACCTGGGGCCCAAGAGATTCCATCAATTTTCAGGAATTTCCCCTCACTTGCTGTTTTGGTTATGGGACAGGAAGTGAGGGGAAATCTCCCCAATGGGACACAGATGACAAAAACATGACAGGGGTTATAACCCACAATGAAAAAAGAGTTTTGCCTGTGGTTCTACTATAACATTTTGAATTTAGCCAAAAATGCGTACTCATATACTTGATGAAGGTCTGTTATGGATGTCATAGGACAAACACCCCACCCCCTACCCCTAGGGTTACTTTCACACTGGGGTGGTGTGGGCATCAGTGGTAAAGCACCACTAGTTTTAGCGGCACTGTACTGCTGCTATAGTGGCGCTTTGGTGGTGCTTTTCGGCGGCAGCGGGAAGCTTTTAACCCCCAAGAAGGGGTTAAAAGTGCCTGTGTTGTGGCGCTTCCGAAGCACTTTTCATTCCAATGAGCAGGGGCGGTTTGGGAGCAGTGTATACAACGCTCCCAAACTGCCCCAAAGAAGCTGCTTCCAGGACTTTTTCTAACGTGCTGCAAGCGCACCGCCCCAGTATGAAAGCACTCGGGCTCTCACACTGGGGCTACAGGGGAGGAAGTTTTCAGGCTCTTTACAGGTGCTATTTTTAGTGCTAAATTGCCTGAAAACTGCCCCAGTGTGAAAGGGTCTAAGGGATACATAGTACCCCTACTAGTTCACAAACAAAGTGAAAAGTAAATAAACACACATAGTTTTTAACACGTTCTTTAATAAAATAAAAACCAGTCCCATAATGTACTTCCACCATCAATCGTGTCATCCAGTGATGCAATCACAATGAACAATGCATGGGGACCTACTGAAAGAAAAAGCTAGCTGACCGAGTCGGGGGGTTAGAGGGCTATTTTTTTCCAATGGGCACCATTCCTCATTGTTGATGTAGATTGGCATCGCTGGACAACCTGATTGATGCTGGATTTACATCATGGGCCATTTTTTTGGCATGGTACTTCTCCTGGCATGGTATCCCCCCATGCTGAGGACATGTGGCCTGGTATGGTTGAGGAGGGAGAGGGGACAAGTGTTTATGCTATGGACAGCACCCATTTCTTTTTTCTTTGCGAAATAGTTACCTATATGTGCAGATTTTTAAATAACAAACATTCCAATACCAACCTGCTAACTTCAGTATCTATCTGGAAGGCTGTGGGGGCTGCGGGGCACTGGAGCTTGTCTACCTAGCCTCTAAGTACCCACTAATTCCCCACCAGTCCATACAATTTCAGCATAGTTGTTTATACTTATTACAGTGAACCTTGCTCTAACAAATCTAAGCATTCGGGCAAGGGACTGCAGATATGCAATATGTTTCATTTTTCACCCCATTAAGGTTTCCTCCCAGTGTGGTAATCCACTATAGTAAATAGTTGTCATGTACACAGATCACCCAGAGGGGAATGTTTTTCTCTTAACGAAAGTATGGTTACTCTTTAAATTGTTTTATTTCCAATTATTAATAGTCTATTACTCTTATACATAATTTTACATATATTTTATTATATATTTCTTAAGTATATATTTTTTAAGCACATTTTTTTTATTATTTAAATTTGAAATTTTAGAAACTAGGTATATGTCTTGCTTCATATCTGTGTCTAATAGTGATTTAATAAATATAATTAGGGTTTATAATAGAGTTAAGCCAGTGCGCTACTATATAGGCATGTAGTAACAGTGATTAAAAGGTTAAATGGTTTGCCATTACTAACTAGTACCATCTAAGCTACATTATTATACCTGCAAGTGAAACAGTGACTATTGGCATACAGAAGGGTATATATGGCGATGAGTGGAGTATGATAGCTCCGCTCCTAATGATGTCACCTCAACAAAACGCATTGGGAAGAGCTTTGTCATTTCCGGTTACCTAATTTCTAGTCCATGGAATGCAGGAGCATCCTGGACACATATATATGCTGTTAGCTTGTGGTTTGAGTAAATATCAAGTGATTTGTGTGAAAGATGCATTAATACGCTACACCAATATCACATTTCATTTTTGTTATATACTCCTGACACAGGGATTATAAAGTAGGTATGTTAGCAGCTGCATTAAGATCACCTAATTTACCATAGCGCGGTAACCTTCGAGGAACTCAGTAAGGAAGTCACTGGGTCTCTTAATTGCAAGGCCGCAGGTAAAGCTGGACTCCGGCCCGAAAGTTATAAGTCATATAGTGATGTTCTACTCCCTGAGCTATTGGTAGTCCTCAATGAGGCACTTGAATCATCCATGCTCCCAGCCTCCATGAAGGATGCTAGTATAATAGTCCTCCCGAAGTAAGAATCTAACGGGTATACTCTGGCAGAAGCCTTCTGCTATAGTATTTGATACTTTTGGAAAGCAGTAGAAGTATGAAGAAACAATTTTAGTCCCTTGTACATCACTCTGCAAGATTAAACAGTTGCTGCTATTGTTTCCTATTATTACTGTGCCAATTGTACTTTTGAAAAACTGCTGATGGAAGTCTTCACAGACTTTGAATGAATAGTTTTTCTGTATTGTAAATTGAAAAACCTTAATAAAAAGTATTTGGAAAAAAAATGAAATAAAATATTTATTAAAAATGTGTTCATAGCACTGAACATAAAAAAATGAGGAATCATACATTACTGACCAGAAAAACCATTGTATTAAAAAGGCTGTTGTGTTATCAACTGGTTTCAATTCATCTAAACTGGGTTATGGTCAGAAACTTGGCCAGTGTTAGAAGCAGATTGTCTAAGCTCATTAAACTCTTCACCTGTACAGCATGTAGTTACTCTAACAAAAGATAGTTTATTCTGTCATATTGAATTCACATCTGTCAGAATATTATTTGTTCATTTCATGCAAATATGAATATGTGGATAAGACTTTTAAGACTGATAAAATAAAAGTACCTCCTTTGTTCAGGTGATATGGATGTGTAATGTATGAAAAGGTTAAAATCACTGAACGAGAAAATTTGATGATATGGTTAGGAAACTGTCAAATACAAGGATCTGACAGCTAGAATGGTCATTGCTAAGACTTATTCTTCAAAATCAGTTATTAGTAGTTTCTGTATCAAAATAATGTTCTAATTCATTAGGCAATACTAAATTATATTGTTATGTAAAATATATACTACTGATGTGGTACACAGATGATACGCCCCCTTTCCTGTGTGCCAAACACTGCGCTTATGGGGTGAGCCCCTCCCTCTGAGCAGCTGCTTAGAATTAAACCTCAAGTGATATAAAATAAATGATACACTAAGTACTCGCCCTCACCAATAGTGTGATCAAATAGCAGCGCTAAAATCTAAAACATACCCTGATTCAAGAAATAATATATATACAGTGATTGCTCAATGTGATAACAAAAAAGTATAATATTAGTATTAAGTGTCCATAATAAAATACCAGACAGTGTTTCTAATAAACACCCATCATGCAGTCCATTTGTGTATAACACCAAAAGAATTCAATAAAAAAGTCCAAACATCAATGGTGCCTTTGGTGAAATAATGGTGACAATATCAGAATAATAATCTTCAATGATAATATCTTCCACCACACCGCTGTGAATGTGATTCCACTCCCCTTCAGCGAGCAAACTCACCAGCTTTTTTTGCCTTACACTCTCGTGTTTGGCTTGTAGGCTTTTCCCACACAGTGGGGGTAAAGTGATAACCTCCAATCAGTATCCGTATGGTTAACCGCAGCGTATAAGCAAATGCTCTCTCCACATGAAAAAAAGGAAAAGCGAACCAATAGTGCAGTAACGCAACACACTTTAATAAAAGTAACACTCTCCTTCACCATAAAACTCACATTTTCCAATTTTCAAAAACGCAAAACAGCACAGCAACACTTGGTTGTCACCCACAGCACTTCAAACGGTAACCTGGACGTATGGTGGTCACGGCGGACCCAGGTGCTCGGTGAACGTGAACACTCTCACCCGTCCCTTGGAGCCCTCCGTAGCCACTTCCCCGCTCACTCGTATGGCGCCGCCTGTCACAGCGTCCTACGTCAGACTTCCTCGATTGCCGTATAGCCACGCCCCGACATGTTTCGTCACACCAGACTTATTCATGGGATTGGCTAGACGGACTGGCAATCTTTCTTATATATCCTCCCCCCGCATGACGCGCAATGTCGATGATGCTGCGCTTGCGCGCTGCCTGTGTCCCCGTTCACACCATACGTGGACATTGCTTTTAAACATAATATAAGAGACATCGAGATTTAGAAAATTAGCCTAAAATTATTACAGCATAGTATCTAGCACCTATCCCACTCGCTGACTGTTGATCACACACACCATCAACGAGGGGCACCTGTCTTCCATTCTAACGACTATTAGTGCGTTCTCTATGTGTAGTAGTAGCTGTAAATTGATAATGGAGATATTACTGTCTTTATAAAAATCTATATATAAAAACATATTCCTTTATCATATAAAAAGTTATAATTATAAAATTGATAAAATTAATACTTGAATGGTTGGAATTCTAAACTTTATATTTAATGATACAACCTCCAAACTAGACACATACCCCACATGGGTCTTTCCTGTTATTCCCATGATTTTCACTCTATATCCTGCAGGTGAACTCCTACATATACACAGATCAAGCGATTTAAAGACACTTTCATATTCCTATAATTTTCCTTGCTGATTCATCTCCTAATAGGTGGTTTCTCCGTTGCGTTGGTGTTATAGACATTCCACCCATCACCATTTTTGGGAGTAGGTATCTTATGATCTTGGACCCTCAACCCTCAGCTCAAAAGTCGTTAATGAAACAGTTGAGGTCCAGTTCTATATTTAAACCCCCAGGAAAAAGACATTTAAACAAGTATATCCATCGCGTTTCACGTTGGGATAAATCCCTTATTCTATTGGAGCCCCTCCACGATGGGTACACTATGTCTATTCCACAAAATTGAAGTAGACTCGGGTCTTGATTATGTTTCTCCCTAAAATGAAGGGATACGCTATGGTACTTGAAACCATTTTTGATATTGGTCAGATGTTCAGAAATGCGAATTCTCAATAGCCTTTTTGTGCATCCTACATAATGTAACCCACATGGGCACCACATTAAATACACTACGTATGATGAATTACACGTTATAAATTCTTTAATTTCAAATGTTTCATTTGCTTGATTGGTGATGCTTTTCGTGTTTCTATTTCTAATCCTTACTGTTTTGCAGCACACACATTTATTACATGGATAGAAGCCATTAAGATTTATTTTGATGGATGGCCGGCCTGGTGGGTCGAGGATTTTTTTCACTACCCTATCCCCAAAATTGGGGGCCCTCCTGTAGATGAATTTGGGGGTTTCAGGTAGTAATTCTCCCAGGTGACGATCCCTCCGGAGAATATACCAGTATTTTTTAAAAATCCTCTCAATATCTCTATATTGATTGTGATAATTGGATATAAATCCCCACTGTTGTTTCTCATTAAATTTGGTTCTATCTTTACTTTTCAGCATTTCTTCCCTTGGTAGAATCGCTATCTGCTCTATAACCTCGTCTACAGATTTCTCTGCATAGCCCCTCTGTAGGAACCTCTCCTTCAGCACATTTGCCTGAGAGTAGTATTTCTCCTGTTCTGTGCAGTTGCGACGGACTCTCATAAATTGTCCCTTCGGAATGTTCTTTATCCATACAGGGTGGTGACCACTCCTGATGGACAAAAAACTATTTCGGTCCGTCGGTTTAAAGTACACACAGGTTGTTAAAACTTCATCCTTTCTTTGGATTGTAACATCCAAAAAATTTATGCATGCATTACTGATTTGTGCCTCCAGTTTAATGTTGTTATTATTAGTATTGAGATACCTAAGAAACTCCTCAACAGATTCCTTGGGCCCTTCCCAGATCAATAGGAGATCGTCTATGAAACGCCTGTAAAATTTAAGTTGGGGGGGAGTCTGCTAAAAATGAACCTGTCCTCCCATTCGGCCATGAAGAGGTTGGCGAGGCTAGGGGCAAACTTAGCTCCCATAGCCACGCCGACCCGCTGGGAGAAAAAATGTCCATTCCACCAAAAATAATTATGCGACATGCAGAAGTTAAGGGCCTGACCCACAAATCTCTTCTGCATGTCGGGTATGTCCTCCCTTTTACTCAGAGCCCAATTTAGTGACAGAGACGCGTCCTCATGTGAAATAATCGTATATAATGAGGATACGTCTGCTGTCACCAAAAACGTTTCAATATTTGGGTTCAAACGTATCTCCCCCAGCTTTTGTAACAAGTCCGTGGTGTCTCTCAGGTAGGCCCTAGTGGTTTTCACACTAGGTTGGAGGAACCTGTCAAGATATTCCCCCAGCCTAGCTGTGACCGATCCTATCCCGTTAACTATCGGGCGGGCTGGAGGTATTTTAGCATCCTTATGGATTTTGGGGAGTGTGTATATCACCGGAATCCTACAGGCACTGGGAACCAGATACCTTTTTTCTTTAAGGTTCAGGGCATTGGTGGCATATCCCCATTCAATGAGTGAATTGAGTTGTTCTCTATATTTGACTGTAGGGTCACAAGTCAATCTCTCATACGTGGCCCGATCACTCAGCATACTTGTCAGTTGCTCATGATAAAAGGCTTTATCTAAAATAACAACCCCTCCCCCCTTGTCAGCTGGACGCACAATGATATCTTTTCGCTTTTCTAGCGATCTGATACCCTCCCTGATATACTTCGGATTAACTTCCTCTTTGACTTCAATAGCATCCAGATCCTTCAAGACTAAATTCTTGAATACCTCCACATAGTGGTTGTTGGAGTTCTGGGGATTAAAGATGGATTTGTTCTTCAAACCACTATCAACCTTGCATCCAGGCGTTCCAGCTTTAATCGTAGAACTTACTGGGTGACTTAGAAAATATTTTTTAATGTTCAGAGTTCTGATATATTTATGAGTATCGATGAATACTTCGAACTTGTTCAAAACTTTCTTTGGGGCACATTTAAGGCCCAGGTTCAAAATATTCATCTCTTTAGCATTCAATGTAGTTTTACTCAAATTGTAAATACCTACATTTACCTGTCCCTCATTCTCTTTCTTGGGTTGTTGCCGTCGTCCTGCTCGGCACCCCCTTCGCCTCTTGAGGATGATCCCATTCCCTTGTTTGCATATTGCTGTGGCTCTTTCCCCCCCTCCCTGTAGTTCCTTGGGTGGCCCATTCCTCTCGGTGTTCCTCCTCCCCTCCCCCTCCTCCCTCGCCACCCTAAAAAAGGTGGTGGTCCTTGCTGGTGGTATTGGGGTACATGATAATCCCCATCCAAGGGTAAATATCTGTTGTGGAGCGGAATGGGGCTTCTCCCCTCCCCATATTTAAATGGTGAATACTGTTGATTTCCCCCATAATTCTGTTGTCTATATAGGTCTCCCCCATAGTTCCTATCCCCCATATGGGGACCATTCCACTCATTCTGATTAGAGTTAGAGGGGTACGGCTCATCTCTTATGAATTGAGGCTGTTTGGGAGTATAGTAATGCTCCCTCTGTTGTTCCTCTCTGTACTGTGTAGGGGGGTAAAGATTGCTCTGTCCCAGTCCTCCTTGTTGATGCTTGTCATCACTCCTTTTACTACCGGTTTTCTTACTAGGGTCTAGTTTGGAGCCATTCATTGATTTAGCATTTCCCTTCCCCTGTACCGGGGCCTCATTAGTGTTAGAGATAGGATTTTGCCATGCATAAATTTTATTATTTTTAAAATCAGCTACATCCCTATTATATTTTTTAACCTTTTTCTTTTGTGTATCTCGGTCAACCTTTTCAAGTTTTTTCTTCATATTGGTATTAAACTCTTTCAACTGGTTGGACTCACTCATAGGTTCTAGTTTCTTTCGAATCCCACTAATTTGTTCATTGAGTTTCCCCAGTTTCACTTGTTTTCTGGTTAATACCAGATCCTGTAGCTCCCTCCCCACTCTGTTAAAAAATTCCAACCATTCAATCATGAAACACTGGTCCTCAAGACCATCCTGCGGTGGGACGTCCCACCTTAAACTCCTAAAAATTAACTGTTCCTTTTGATAATGCGTGAAGGTGAACACATCCCACCACGTCTTAATCTGTTTCTCCAGCAGACTTTCCAAATTTCTAAGCATGCCGGATACATCTTCATCTATTTCAGCCATTTCTTGATTGGCTGAAAAGATGTTATCTGGGTTTATTTGTCTGTTGGTGAGAAAATTGAAAACCTCCATAGCTGCAAGCGTTTAAAATGTGTTCAAATATACTACTGATGTGGTACACAGATGATACGCCCCCTTTCCTGTGTGCCAAACACTGCGCTTATGGGGTGAGCCCCTCCCTCTGAGCAGCTGCTTAGAATTAAACCTCAAGTGATATAAAATAAATGATACACTAAGTACTCGCCCTCACCAATAGTGTGATCAAATAGCAGCGCTAAAATCTAAAACATACCCTGATTCAAGAAATAATATATATACAGTGATTGCTCAATGTGATAACAAAAAAGTATAATATTAGTATTAAGTGTCCATAATAAAATACCAGACAGTGTTTCTAATAAACACCCATCATGCAGTCCATTTGTGTATAACACCAAAAGAATTCAATAAAAAAGTCCAAACATCAATGGTGCCTTTGGTGAAATAATGGTGACAATATCAGAATAATAATCTTCAATGATAATATCTTCCACCACACCGCTGTGAATGTGATTCCACTCCCCTTCAGCGAGCAAACTCACCAGCTTTTTTTGCCTTACACTCTCGTGTTTGGCTTGTAGGCTTTTCCCACACAGTGGGGGTAAAGTGATAACCTCCAATCAGTATCCGTATGGTTAACCGCAGCGTATAAGCAAATGCTCTCTCCACATGAAAAAAAGGAAAAGCGAACCAATAGTGCAGTAACGCAACACACTTTAATAAAAGTAACACTCTCCTTCACCATAAAACTCACATTTTCCAATTTTCAAAAACGCAAAACAGCACAGCAACACTTGGTTGTCACCCACAGCACTTCAAACGGTAACCTGGACGTATGGTGGTCACGGCGGACCCAGGTGCTCGGTGAACGTGAACACTCTCACCCGTCCCTTGGAGCCCTCCGTAGCCACTTCCCCGCTCACTCGTATGGCGCCGCCTGTCACAGCGTCCTACGTCAGACTTCCTCGATTGCCGTATAGCCACGCCCCGACATGTTTCGTCACACCGGACTTATTCATGGGATTGGCTAGACGGACTGGCAATCTTTCTTATATATCCTCCCCCCGCATGACGCGCAATGTCGATGATGCTGCGCTTGCGCGCTGCCTGTGTCCCCGTTCACACCATACGTGGACATTGCTTTTAAACATAATATAAGAGACATCGAGATTTAGAAAATTAGCCTAAAATTATTACAGCATAGTATCTAGCACCTATCCCACTCACTGACTGTTGATCACACACACCATCAACGAGGGGCACCTGTCTTCCATTCTAACGACTATTAGTGCGTTCTCTATGTGTAGTAGTAGCTGTAAATTGATAATGGAGATATTACTGTCTTTATAAAAATCTATATATAAAAACATATTCCTTTATCATATAAAAAGTTATAATTATAAAATTGATAAAATTAATACTTGAATGGTTGGAATTCTAAACTTTATATTTAATGATACAACCTCCAAACTAGACACATACCCCACATGGGTCTTTCCTGTTATTCCCATGATTTTCACTCTATATCCTGCAGGTGAACTCCTACATATACACAGATCAAGCGATTTAAAGACACTTTCATATTCCTATAATTTTCCTTGCTGATTCATCTCCTAATAGGTGGTTTCTCCGTTGCGTTGGTGTTATAGACATTCCACCCATCACCATTTTTGGGAGTAGGTATCTTATGATCTTGGACCCTCAACCCTCAGCTCAAAAGTCGTTAATGAAACAGTTGAGGTCCAGTTCTATATTTAAACCCCCAGGAAAAAGACATTTAAACAAGTATATCCATCGCGTTTCACGTTGGGATAAATCCCTTATTCTATTGGAGCCCCTCCACGATGGGTACACTATGTCTATTCCACAAAATTGAAGTAGACTCGGGTCTTGATTATGTTTCTCCCTAAAATGAAGGGATACGCTATGGTACTTGAAACCATTTTTGATATTGGTCAGATGTTCAGAAATGCGAATTCTCAATAGCCTTTTTGTGCATCCTACATAATGTAACCCACATGGGCACCACATTAAATACACTACGTATGATGAATTACACGTTATAAATTCTTTAATTTCAAATGTTTCATTTGCTTGATTGGTGATGCTTTTCGTGTTTCTATTTCTAATCCTTACTGTTTTGCAGCACACACATTTATTACATGGATAGAAGCCATTAAGATTTATTTTGATGGATGGCCGGCCTGGTGGGTCGAGGATTTTTTTCACTACCCTATCCCCAAAATTGGGGGCCCTCCTGTAGATGAATTTGGGGGTTTCAGGTAGTAATTCTCCCAGGTGACGATCCCTCCGGAGAATATACCAGTATTTTTTAAAAATCCTCTCAATATCTCTATATTGATTGTGATAATTGGATATAAATCCCCACTGTTGTTTCTCATTAAATTTGGTTCTATCTTTACTTTTCAGCATTTCTTCCCTTGGTAGAATCGCTATCTGCTCTATAACCTCGTCTACAGATTTCTCTGCATAGCCCCTCTGTAGGAACCTCTCCTTCAGCACATTTGCCTGAGAGTAGTATTTCTCCTGTTCTGTGCAGTTGCGACGGACTCTCATAAATTGTCCCTTCGGAATGTTCTTTATCCATACAGGGTGGTGACCACTCCTGATGGACAAAAAACTATTTCGGTCCGTCGGTTTAAAGTACACACAGGTTGTTAAAACTTCATCCTTTCTTTGGATTGTAACATCCAAAAAATTTATGCATGCATTACTGATTTGTGCCTCCAGTTTAATGTTGTTATTATTAGTATTGAGATACCTAAGAAACTCCTCAACAGATTCCTTGGGCCCTTCCCAGATCAATAGGAGATCGTCTATGAAACGCCTGTAAAATTTAAGTTGGGGGGGAGGTCTGCTAAAAATGAACCTGTCCTCCCATTCGGCCATGAAGAGGTTGGCGAGGCTAGGGGCAAACTTAGCTCCCATAGCCACGCCGACCCGCTGGGAGAAAAAATGTCCATTCCACCAAAAATAATTATGCGACATGCAGAAGTTAAGGGCCTGACCCACAAATCTCTTCTGCATGTCGGGTATGTCCTCCCTTTTACTCAGAGCCCAATTTAGTGACAGAGACGCGTCCTCATGTGAAATAATCGTATATAATGAGGATACGTCTGCTGTCACCAAAAACGTTTCAATATTTGGGTTCAAACGTATCTCCCCCAGCTTTTGTAACAAGTCCGTGGTGTCTCTCAGGTAGGCCCTAGTGGTTTTCACACTAGGTTGGAGGAACCTGTCAAGATATTCCCCCAGCCTAGCTGTGACCGATCCTATCCCGTTAACTATCGGGCGGGCTGGAGGTATTTTAGCATCCTTATGGATTTTGGGGAGTGTGTATATCACCGGAATCCTACAGGCACTGGGAACCAGATACCTTTTTTCTTTAAGGTTCAGGGCATTGGTGGCATATCCCCATTCAATGAGTGAATTGAGTTGTTCTCTATATTTGACTGTAGGGTCACAAGTCAATCTCTCATACGTGGCCCGATCACTCAGCATACTTGTCAGTTGCTCATGATAAAAGGCTTTATCTAAAATAACAACCCCTCCCCCCTTGTCAGCTGGACGCACAATGATATCTTTTCGCTTTTCTAGCGATCTGATACCCTCCCTGATATACTTCGGATTAACTTCCTCTTTGACTTCAATAGCATCCAGATCCTTCAAGACTAAATTCTTGAATACCTCCACATAGTGGTTGTTGGAGTTCTGGGGATTAAAGATGGATTTGTTCTTCAAACCACTATCAACCTTGCATCCAGGCGTTCCAGCTTTAATCGTAGAACTTACTGGGTGACTTAGAAAATATTTTTTAATGTTCAGAGTTCTGATATATTTATGAGTATCGATGAATACTTCGAACTTGTTCAAAACTTTCTTTGGGGCACATTTAAGGCCCAGGTTCAAAATATTCATCTCTTTAGCATTCAATGTAGTTTTACTCAAATTGTAAATACCTACATTTACCTGTCCCTCATTCTCTTTCTTGGGTTGTTGCCGTCGTCCTGCTCGGCACCCCCTTCGCCTCTTGAGGATGATCCCATTCCCTTGTTTGCATATTGCTGTGGCTCTTTCCCCCCCTCCCTGTAGTTCCTTGGGTGGCCCATTCCTCTCGGTGTTCCTCCTCCCCTCCCCCTCCTCCCTCGCCACCCTAAAAAAGGTGGTGGTCCTTGCTGGTGGTATTGGGGTACATGATAATCCCCATCCAAGGGTAAATATCTGTTGTGGAGCGGAATGGGGCTTCTCCCCTCCCCATATTTAAATGGTGAATACTGTTGATTTCCCCCATAATTCTGTTGTCTATATAGGTCTCCCCCATAGTTCCTATCCCCCATATGGGGACCATTCCACTCATTCTGATTAGAGTTAGAGGGGTACGGCTCATCTCTTATGAATTGAGGCTGTTTGGGAGTATAGTAATGCTCCCTCTGTTGTTCCTCTCTGTACTGTGTAGGGGGGTAAAGATTGCTCTGTCCCAGTCCTCCTTGTTGATGCTTGTCATCACTCCTTTTACTACCGGTTTTCTTACTAGGGTCTAGTTTGGAGCCATTCATTGATTTAGCATTTCCCTTCCCCTGTACCGGGGCCTCATTAGTGTTAGAGATAGGATTTTGCCATGCATAAATTTTATTATTTTTAAAATCAGCTACATCCCTATTATATTTTTTAACCTTTTTCTTTTGTGTATCTCGGTCAACCTTTTCAAGTTTTTTCTTCATATTGGTATTAAACTCTTTCAACTGGTTGGACTCACTCATAGGTTCTAGTTTCTTTCGAATCCCACTAATTTGTTCATTGAGTTTCCCCAGTTTCACTTGTTTTCTGGTTAATACCAGATCCTGTAGCTCCCTCCCCACTCTGTTAAAAAATTCCAACCATTCAATCATGAAACACTGGTCCTCAAGACCATCCTGCGGTGGGACGTCCCACCTTAAACTCCTAAAAATTAACTGTTCCTTTTGATAATGCGTGAAGGTGAACACATCCCACCACGTCTTAATCTGTTTCTCCAGCAGACTTTCCAAATTTCTAAGCATGCCGGATACATCTTCATCTATTTCAGCCATTTCTTGATTGGCTGAAAAGATGTTATCTGGGTTTATTTGTCTGTTGGTGAGAAAATTGAAAACCTCCATAGCTGCAAGCGTTTAAAATGTGTTCAAATATACTACTGATGTGGTACACAGATGATACGCCCCCTTTCCTGTGTGCCAAACACTGCGCTTATGGGGTGAGCCCCTCCCTCTGAGCAGCTGCTTAGAATTAAACCTCAAGTGATATAAAATAAATGATACACTAAGTACTCGCCCTCACCAATAGTGTGATCAAATAGCAGCGCTAAAATCTAAAACATACCCTGATTCAAGAAATAATATATATACAGTGATTGCTCAATGTGATAACAAAAAAGTATAATATTAGTATTAAGTGTCCATAATAAAATACCAGACAGTGTTTCTAATAAACACCCATCATGCAGTCCATTTGTGTATAACACCAAAAGAATTCAATAAAAAAGTCCAAACATCAATGGTGCCTTTGGTGAAATAATGGTGACAATATCAGAATAATAATCTTCAATGATAATATCTTCCACCACACCGCTGTGAATGTGATTCCACTCCCCTTCAGCGAGCAAACTCACCAGCTTTTTTTGCCTTACACTCTCGTGTTTGGCTTGTAGGCTTTTCCCACACAGTGGGGGTAAAGTGATAACCTCCAATCAGTATCCGTATGGTTAACCGCAGCGTATAAGCAAATGCTCTCTCCACATGAAAAAAAGGAAAAGCGAACCAATAGTGCAGTAACGCAACACACTTTAATAAAAGTAACACTCTCCTTCACCATAAAACTCACATTTTCCAATTTTCAAAAACGCAAAACAGCACAGCAACACTTGGTTGTCACCCACAGCACTTCAAACGGTAACCTGGACGTATGGTGGTCACGGCGGACCCAGGTGCTCGGTGAACGTGAACACTCTCACCCGTCCCTTGGAGCCCTCCGTAGCCACTTCCCCGCTCACTCGTATGGCGCCGCCTGTCACAGCGTCCTACGTCAGACTTCCTCGATTGCCGTATAGCCACGCCCCGACATGTTTCGTCACACCGGACTTATTCATGGGATTGGCTAGACGGACTGGCAATCTTTCTTATATATCCTCCCCCCGCATGACGCGCAATGTCGATGATGCTGCGCTTGCGCGCTGCCTGTGTCCCCGTTCACACCATACGTGGACATTGCTTTTAAACATAATATAAGAGGCATCGAGATTTAGAAAATTAGCCTAAAATTATTACAGCATAGTATCTAGCACCTATCCCACTCGCTGACTGTTGATCACACACACCATCAACGAGGGGCACCTGTCTTCCATTCTAACGACTATTAGTGCGTTCTCTATGTGTAGTAGTAGCTGTAAATTGATAATGGAGATATTACTGTCGTTATAAAAATCTATATATAAAAACATATTCCTTTATCATATAAAAAGTTATAATTATAAAATTGATAAAATTAATACTTGAATGGTTGGAATTCTAAACTTTATATTTAATGATACAACCTCCAAACTAGACACATACCCCACATGGGTCTTTCCTGTTATTCCCATGATTTTCACTCTATATCCTGCAGGTGAACTCCTACATATACACAGATCAAGCGATTTAAAGACACTTTCATATTCCTATAATTTTCCTTGCTGATTCATCTCCTAATAGGTGGTTTCTCCGTTGCGTTGGTGTTATAGACATTCCACCCATCACCATTTTTGGGAGTAGGTATCTTATGATCTTGGACCCTCAACCCTCAGCTCAAAAGTCGTTAATGAAACAGTTGAGGTCCAGTTCTATATTTAAACCCCCAGGAAAAAGACATTTAAACAAGTATATCCATCGCGTTTCACGTTGGGATAAATCCCTTATTCTATTGGAGCCCCTCCACGATGGGTACACTATGTCTATTCCACAAAATTGAAGTAGACTCGGGTCTTGATTATGTTTCTCCCTAAAATGAAGGGATACGCTATGGTACTTGAAACCATTTTTGATATTGGTCAGATGTTCAGAAATGCGAATTCTCAATAGCCTTTTTGTGCGTCCTACATAATGTAACCCACATGGGCACCACATTAAATACACTACGTATGATGAATTACACGTTATAAATTCTTTAATTTCAAATGTTTCATTTGCTTGATTGGTGATGCTTTTCGTGTTTCTATTTCTAATCCTTACTGTTTTGCAGCACACACATTTATTACATGGATAGAAGCCATTAAGATTTATTTTGATGGATGGCCGGCCTGGTGGGTCGAGGATTTTTTTCACTACCCTATCCCCAAAATTGGGGGCCCTCCTGTAGATGAATTTGGGGGTTTCAGGTAGTAATTCTCCCAGGTGACGATCCCTCCGGAGAATATACCAGTATTTTTTAAAAATCCTCTCAATATCTCTATATTGATTGTGATAATTGGATATAAATCCCCACTGTTGTTTCTCATTAAATTTGGTTCTATCTTTACTTTTCAGCATTTCTTCCCTTGGTAGAATCGCTATCTGCTCTATAACCTCGTCTACAGATTTCTCTGCATAGCCCCTCTGTAGGAACCTCTCCTTCAGCACATTTGCCTGAGAGTAGTATTTCTCCTGTTCTGTGCAGTTGCGACGGACTCTCATAAATTGTCCCTTCGGAATGTTCTTTATCCATACAGGGTGGTGACCACTCCTGATGGACAAAAAACTATTTCGGTCCGTCGGTTTAAAGTACACACAGGTTGTTAAAACTTCATCCTTTCTTTGGATTGTAACATCCAAAAAATTTATGCATGCATTACTGATTTGTGGGGTATGTGTCTAGTTTGGAGGTTGTATCATTAAATATAAAGTTTAGAATTCCAACCATTCAAGTATTAATTTTATCAATTTTATAATTATAACTTTTTATATGATAAAGGAATATGTTTTTATATATAGATTTTTATAAAGACAGTAATATCTCCATTATCAATTTACAGCTACTACTACACATAGAGAACGCACTAATAGTCGTTAGAATGGAAGACAGGTGCCCCTCGTTGATGGTGTGTGTGATCAACAGTCAGCGAGTGGGATAGGTGCTAGATACTATGCTGTAATAATTTTAGGCTAATTTTCTAAATCTCGATGTCTCTTATATTATGTTTAAAAGCAATGTCCACGTATGGTGTGAACGGGGACACAGGCAGCGCGCAAGCGCAGCATCATCGACATTGCGCGTCATGCGGGGGGAGGATATATAAGAAAGATTGCCAGTCCGTCTAGCCAATCCCATGAATAAGTCCGGTGTGACGAAACATGTCGGGGCGTGGCTATACGGCAATCGAGGAAGTCTGACGTAGGACGCTGTGACAGGCGGCGCCATACGAGTGAGCGGGGAAGTGGCTACGGAGGGCTCCAAGGGACGGGTGAGAGTGTTCACGTTCACCGAGCACCTGGGTCCGCCGTGACCACCATACGTCCAGGTTACCGTTTGAAGTGCTGTGGGTGACAACCAAGTGTTGCTGTGCTGTTTTGCGTTTTTGAAAATTGGAAAATGTGAGTTTTATGGTGAAGGAGAGTGTTACTTTTATTAAAGTGTGTTGCGTTACTGCACTATTGGTTCGCTTTTCCTTTTTTTCATGTGGAGAGAGCATTTGCTTATACGCTGCGGTTAACCATACGGATACTGATTGGAGGTTATCACTTTACCCCCACTGTGTGGGAAAAGCCTACAAGCCAAACACGAGAGTGTAAGGCAAAAAAAGCTGGTGAGTTTGCTCGCTGAAGGGGAGTGGAATCACATTCACAGCGGTGTGGTGGAAGATATTATCATTGAAGATTATTATTCTGATATTGTCACCATTATTTCACCAAAGGCACCATTGATGTTTGGACTTTTTTATTGAATTCTTTTGGTGTTATACACAAATGGACTGCATGATGGGTGTTTATTAGAAACACTGTCTGGTATTTTATTATGGACACTTAATACTAATATTATACTTTTTTGTTATCACATTGAGCAATCACTGTATATATATTATTTCTTGAATCGGGGTATGTTTTAGATTTTAGCGCTGCTATTTGATCACACTATTGGTGAGGGCGAGTACTTAGTGTATCATTTATTTTATATGTAAAATATATACTGTTAATACATAGTAAATATAAAGAGTTAACTAAACAAATATCCCTTGGCCATTGTTCCCCACAGGGGCCCCTTCTGAGTGCTTCTTCTCATCCTGTTCACATTATATAGAACATATGACTGCCCTTATGGACCAAATGTTGGTAATAATTATCATTATATCGATCATATAGATTTGTTTGGTAATTTGCACAATATTCCCCCCTTTTTCGTCTTGCTCAATATTTCAAATATTTTCTGCCTTTGCACTGGAAATATATATTATAAAGTGGTTACATAGTAAGTTAGATTGAAAAAAGACACAAATCCATCCAGTTCAACCAATAAAAAAAAAAAAAAAGAAAATAGGTTAAAAAACAAAAACCTGCATATACACTATCCTAATTGATTCAGAGGAAGGTAAAAAACAAACAAACAATAAGGCCCCTTTCACACTGGGGCAGTGGGGGCGTCGGCGGTACAACAGCGCTATTTTTAGCGCTGCTGTACCGTCGTTCTTACAGCTGTATTCGGCCGCTAGCGGTGCGGTTTTAACCCCCGCTGGCGGCCGAAAAAGGGTTAAAATCCCTCGTACAGCGCGGCTATGGCCGCGGTATTGCCGCGGTATAGCCGCGCTGTCCCATTGATTTCAATGGGCAGGAGCGGTGAAGGAGCGGTGAATACACCGCTCCTTCACCGCTCCAAAGAAGCGGTTTGCAGGACTTTTTTCACCGTCCTGCCACCGCACCGCTTCAGTGTGAAAGCCCTCGGGCTTTCACACTGAACAAACAGCGGAGGCTGTTTTGGGGCGGTTTTCAGGCGGTATTTTTAGCGCAATACCGCCTGAAAACCGCCCCAGTGTGAAAGGGGTCTTAAGCATCATCCAATTTGCTCCAGCGGGGGGAAAAAATCTTTCCTGATTTCTCAGAACACAATTGGATATTCCCAGAGTTAATTACCCCTGGTGTTATTAACTACAAATTGTAGTATCCAGTTATATTTCATGCATTTAGGAATGCATCCAGCTCTTTTTTAAAACAATCTATTGAGCTGGCTAGAACTAATTCTTGAGGGAGTCTGATGCCGCGTACACACGAGCGGACTTTACGGCGGACTTTGCCCGGCGGACTTTTCGTCGGATTTTGTTTGCTCCTTGCGCCGGACTTAAAAACGGACGGACTTGGCCACACACGGTCACTGCAAAAGTCCGCTGTTTTTGAACGCGGTGACGTATAGCACATACGACGGGACTAGAAAAAGGAAGTCCAAGCCCCACTCCGGCACCCTTTGGGCTCCTTCTGCTAATCTCGTGTTTATCTCGTGTTAGTAGAAGTTTGGTTAGAGACGATTCGCGCTTTTCACACTTCAGCTTATTTCGTTCGTTTTCTGCGGTTCAGTTTGTGCTTGTGAGGTTTGTATCTGCTTTTCAGTGCGTGTTGGTCAGTTCGTAACCTGCCTTGCAGGCCGTTCTGCTCCGCTCGTTCCTGATTTTCAGGTCGTTCTTCATAGGCCTTGCTGTTCTTCAGTGCATTTGTTATAAGTTTGTTTGTTTGAGCAGCCGACCGTTTTGAAGCCATGTCGAGTGGACGTTCTCGTTCTCGAGTTCGTGCTGTGTGGGGACTTGGTGTTGGGGTTAATACTTTGACCCGAGTCCAGTCCATGAACAGGGTGAGGAGGAGTTCATGGACCAAGAATTGGTTGCGCCAGCGTGACCAGTTCTGTCATATGCCTTTGCTCCGTGAGCTCCGTGAGAATAATCCTGATGATTTCAGGAATTTTCTCAGGATGACGGACCCCATCTTTGAGCGTCTGCTGGCTATGCTGACCCCCTATATCAGCAGGCAGGATACCTGCATGAGGCAAGCCATCAGTGCGGAGCAGAGGCTAGTTGCCACGTTACGTTACTTGGCGACAGGGAGAAGTCTTCAGGACTTAAAGTTCTCGACAGGCATCTCCCCCCCAGGCTCTGGGGATCATAATCCCAGAGACCTGTTCTGCTATTATTCAGGTCCTGCAGAAGGAATATATGAAGGTAAGTTTTATCCTTTAACATTACATGATATGTATTAACTGTTTTTGGATGTATTGTTTAACTGTCCTCTTTACCTAATTGCCATGCTTTCAATCTGCTGTGAATGTCCCCTTTATCTTTGTGCATGCCTATTTTAATCATTTATTGCCCTATACATGCATAATTTCTTTCATTAACCTCCCCACCATGCAATGCTGGGTCCATTTTTATCTCTAGCCTATAGTCCATTGAACAATGTATATTGTCTGCTCCATTGTCTTGTTTGTCCCTCCCCCACCCCACAAATGTTTCAGCCAGTCATGTGTGTTTGTTAACCTAATTAGAACCCCTCCCCCACCTTACAAATGTTTCAGCCAGTCATGTGTGTTTGTTAACCTAATTAGAACCCCTCCCCCACCCCACAAATGTTTGAGCCAGTCATGTGTGTTTGTTAACCTAATTAGAACCCCTCCCCCACCCCACAAATGTTTCAGCCAATCATGTGTGTTTGTTAACCTAATTAGAACCCCTCCCCCACCCCACAAATGTTTCAGCCAGTCATGTGTGTTTGTTAACCTAATTAGAACCCCTCCCCCACCCCACAAATGTTTGAGCCAGTCATGTGTGTTTGTTAACCTAATTAGAACCCCTCCCCCACCCCACAAATGTTTGAGCCAGTCATGTGTGTTTGTTAACCTAATTAGAACCCCTCCCCCACCCCACAAATGTTTCAGCCAGTCATGTGTGTTTGTTAACCTAATTAGAACCCCTCCCCCACCCCACAAATGTTTGAGCCAGTCAGGTGTGTTTGTTAACCTAATTAGAACCCCTCCCCCACCCCACAAATGTTTGAGCCAGTCATGTGTGTTTGTTAACCTAATTAGAACCCCTCCCCCCACATTCAAATGTATCAATGGGCCATCATAGGGGGTGAGTAATCTTATAAGTGTGCCTTATGTTTTTCAACATTTCAATTACAAACACACATATTCATAATATTTGACTGCTGTTGTTTACTAATGTTTTGGTGTAATCTGATATACAATTTTTGTTATTAAAGTCCTTATCTTATTTTTTTGCACTCCACAGTTTCCTACAAGTCCAAAGGAATGGCAGACTGTGGCCTCCCAGTTCGCTGACCGTTGGGACTTTCCCAACTGTGTAGGGGCGATTGACGGGAAGCACGTCCGGATTGTGCCACCACCGCATTCGGGGTCTTATTTCTTTAACTACAAGGGGTTCCATAGTGTAGTTTTGATGGCGGTGGTCTCGGCACATTTGGAGTTTATGTTTGTGGATGTGGGGAAGAACGGCCGGATGTCTGATGGAGGAGTCTTTGCACAGACCGAGCTGTGCTATCGTCTCCAGACCGGTGGCCTGGAATTGCCACCTGATGACGATAATGTGGATAGACTCCCTTCAGTTTTTATTGCTGATGAAGCATTTGCTCTCTGTGAGAACTTGATGAGGCCGTTCCCCCAAAGGACACTCACCCCTGAGAGGAGGGTATTTAATTATCGGCTGGCCAGAGCAAGAAGGGTTGTGGAGAATGCCTTTGGTATTCTGGCCAGCCGGTTCCGTATCTTCCTTACGGCTATTAATTTGGCGGACTATAAAATCAACCACGTCATCCTTGCTTGCTGCATCTTGCATAACTTTTTAAGGAGACATTCAGCTACATATCTATCCTCTGTTGGGCCTGAGCCCAGACTGGAAGAGGCTAGTAGCACTTTCACAGGCCTAGAAATTGGCCGTATTGGCTTGGCCCCCCGAACCGCACGTCAAGTGCGTGACCGTTATGTGAATTATTTTAATGGTCGGGGGGCCATTGCTATTCAGCAACAGCTGTAATTTTTTTTCAAAAATAAAAAAGAAAATTTGTTTATCTAAATATCTTGTTTTTATTGTTGTTTACCTTTAAGTTATGTCTGTCTCCTAGTGCACTTGTAGTAGTGTCAAGTGCATTTAGCTTTAGTTAATCAGGCCCACAAAAACAAACCCCAAATGTTGACTTCAAGAAACAGCCACACACATTGTATAGGGTAAAAAATTTTACTTGGTGCACATTGAAAGGTGCATTTTTTATCATATTTTGTTTAATTTTTTGTTCTTTTTATTTTTTCAAAAAATATTTTACGTTGTGTAAAAAAATTATCTTTTACTAAATTATTAAAGTCATTTTTTCACAAATATATAGACCTTTATCTCAAAACATTTACATACACAACAGTGTTTTTATCAACAAAACTTACAATAAATTAACTTACAAAGTTCAATATTTCGAGAACGGTGCATGTAATGTCACCCTTGCAGAAATTGGTCATTTATAAGATGCTCAAAATTGAGCTTTACTAAAGGGTCAAGTCAACATGTGCTATCTCCTATCATGGGAGAGCAATGTACGTGTTTTGTGTGTGCAATCCCATTTTTGGTTGCTCTCACCACCCAAGATTTTTCAGGATGAAGGGTTTGCAAACACAAAACAAGTACATTGCTAACCCATGATGGAAGATAGCACATGATG
The DNA here is from genome assembly GCA_037952835.1 of Lithobates septentrionalis. Classification (NCBI taxonomy): domain Eukaryota; kingdom Metazoa; phylum Chordata; class Amphibia; order Anura; family Ranidae; genus Lithobates; species Lithobates septentrionalis. The sequence continues at coordinate 2,044,663 of JBBDGP010000590.1, read as the reverse complement.
ACACACCGTGTGCATCACACAATGTAAATTTGGGTATACCCCAAAACTTGAAAAAACAATTTTTAAAACAAAATAACTTCCCAAGGAAATGAAGAACATGATTGATGTTTTTAGGCCAAACGTGATTATATTCTGCCCAAAACATCAATCATGTTCTTCATTTCCTGTTGCATGGAGTCCAGGCGAAGTTTCATGCTGTTAATTTGGTCACGCATTTGATCTATGTGGCCATTCCACAGCATTATCTGGCCAATTAGTCTTTGCGCACTGTCTGTGGTGAAGTGCTCTGCCGCTTGGCCTTCCACAACCAGAAACTCACCTAAAACGAGTGAATAAAAACAAGGTTTACAATATGCACGCCAAAATACAGTAACTCAAGCTGGGGTGTCAGTCACTCACTTGGTGGGCTTGAAACCTCGCACACTTCCTCCACCTCTCCTTCCTCAAGGTCGTCGGGTGGGCGTGGTCTTGGGCTGGGGCTTGGGATATCTTGGGCCTCAGGCTGGTGACTTGGGGGGGTCCTGAGATCCTTGGACTGTTGTCTGAGACTTTTCTCCCCTATGAGATTTGAAAAAAAGGTAAAGTTAAAACACACTGATCTTTTATGTTTTAATAAATAAAGTAAAATATTGGTTATGATTTTTTGCCAATTTTGCATCATAATAAATGTTGAAGACAGGATGAACATTACCTCTGAACAACAATTATAAAGAATGCATATTTTTTGGCAATGTTCACAGATGCTGACACCTCAATGATCTCCTATGTGTATTACCCCTCAAAAACTTAGTTATGGTCACATAGTACACTAGAAAATGCATTTCCTTAGCAAAATGCGTGGGAATGCTGAATAGCTAAATGGCTAAAATGACCGCCATCAAAACTGCCCCATCATATTCCTCTATTATAAATCAGTACATGGTGTGTCTGTCCCCTCCCCCCGGGCTCTGTAATCAGAGCTGAGATGCTCCAGCCACCTCCCCCCCTGTGTATAACAGAAGCTTTGGTAACCATGGCAACAAAACAAACACAGTACACTCTGATTAATGTCTAAAATTTCACGAAATGACCTCTAAACAAAAAGCTTTTTCTCCAAAAATTAAAAAAATATCAAACTGAAAGGATATAGCCGGATAGATGAATATTTAGTGAACATTGTAAAGTTTGTTTGGTGTCTCTAGGTGAAAGTATGAAGGAGCTGAAACTTTTGGGAGCGGAAGAAGAATTTGAGGATTTCAAGCATGCTCCCATTGAATTCAATGTTTAAAAAAGTGAAAAAAAAATTGTTATTTAATAAAGTATAAATGGTAGTAAAAAAGTTGAAAATGACCACACATCAGCTAAAAGAGACGAACATTTTAATAGTTGAATGGTTTTAATAGCTGAAAGTATGCAGAAGTTACGCAGAGCCAAAAAACGTACGGAATAAAATTCAAAGTAAATTTTTAAAAAAATAAAATCGAAGAACAATAGTGGGACTGCTAAATCATTCCCACTAACTATAGTGCTCGTGAGTCCAGATGTGGAAACAGCTGCTGTGTCCTGTCCCTACATTACACTGAATCATTTTTGATGAAGCATTATATTTTCAAACACATCTACACCACATCAACTCATTGTGGGAATTCGCCAAATTATCAAGCCATAAATGTATGTCCAACCCTGTCCCATCGTATTTGGCGAAAAAATAACGTCACTTTATAAAGTATCCGATCTATTCCAAAGAACGGTATTTACGAACGATGCATAAAAACCGCCAAAAATAAGGATCAGCATGCAAGTTCTGTATCTCAATAGTAAAACACAAGTACTTACTTTTTTTCAGCAGCTTCTTTATTCGCCAATATTGTTCTGGCTCACGACTTTTGATGTCAGACCACCGCTTCCGCAATTGTTCTTTCGAACGTTTTGTACCAAATTTCTCTTCCAGAGCGGTGACAACTGAGGACATTATTTTGTCCTTCCTCATATTGGGTCGTGTGTACGGTCCTTTTTTGCCATCGTAGTCCTCCCTTCTTAATATGGACACCATCTCCACCATCTCTCCAAAAGCCATGTTGGTGGCCTTATATCTCCTCCGGGATGTGGATGTTTGGGGCTCCGGGCTTTCCTCCGCGCTACTTCCACTTAATCGCTCCGCCATCTTTTGCTATCTACTCCCACTGCGCAACGAAGAGTGAAGGGGCGGGGCCAAATCGTACTTACGAACGTCAGGGGCGGGCGACGCAGGCGGAGCATGACACATGCGCAGTGTATATAAAGCTAGTACGATGGCCTACGTATGTCCGTGCGGAAGTAGCGAGCGGCACAAACGAAGGTAAGATTAAAGAGTGTGTGTGTGTGTGTGTGTGTGTGTGTGTGTGTGTGTGTGTTTGTGTGTGTCCCCGTGTGTGTCCCCTAGATTACAACACAAACTAATCCTGAGATTTGGGACTGACATTTAAGTTTTGATCTTGTGTCTTGTCTTGCAGAAATAATGAATCCCTTTAAAGAGGAAGAGTTTTTGACCCATTTCATTGATCTATATGAGCAGAAGAAAAACCTCTGGGAGGTCAAACACCCTCAATATTATAATCGTGATGTTAGGAAGGCAACACTGGCCACACTTTTAGAGTTTGTGAAGACTCGACTCCCCCAGGCAGACCTCAAGTTTGTGGACAGGAAAATAGGTATCTTGCGTAATATGTATAAGCGGGAACACAGAAAAATCCAGGAGTCGCTGAGATCCGGGGCAGCAGCTGACCAAGTTTATGTACCCAAGTTGTGGTATTACCACAAACTGCGATTCCTGGATGAGCAGACCGAAGCCAGGCAATCCCTTTCCACCCTTCCCCCCACCCTTCCCCCCACCCTTCCCTCCAGCCTTCCCTCCAGCCTTCCCTCCAGCCTTCCATCCACCTCCACCCCAGCTGAGGAGTCCCAGGATGAACTGGGCCTTTTCACCATAGATGAAGTGGATGCGCCCAGCTTCAGCCAGGTATACTTTTTTTTTTTGAGATTTTGGGATTGTGTAAATGTTATTAATGATGTTAAGGTGTTAATTTTGAAAGTGCTTCATCAAAAATCACTTCTGCACAAAGAGTAATATGTAGACATATCACTAGACAGTAGTGGCCAAATATATACGTAACTTCAGATCTTGTTGATCATCTGAAATAATGGTGTGGTCAAATAGATAGCCTTTACTATTTTGTGTAATTATCTTTGAAAGTTAGGAGCTGAAAATTGTGTGTGATTGCATAACAGAAAATTACAACTATGTCCCTTTTTTTTACACAGGATGACCTCAGCCAGGAGGAGGCCTTGCCCAGTGGGAGAGAGGAGGAGGCCTTGCCCAGTGGGAGAGAGGAGGAGGCTGTGGCTGGGCCAAGTAGAAGCCGCACGGAGTGCCAGGTGCCTCCCCTCCGCATTCTACACAAAAGGCCCAGGAGGATGACTGCAACAGAGCAGGAATCCCTAGAGCTCATACGGGAAGCAAGCCTGATACTGAGCAAACCTCCCAATGCAGAGGAGGCGTATGGCACCTATATAGCCTGCAGATTATAGGAGTTGGAAAAGGGCCAACGCCTCCTCTGTGAGGGTCTATTTTTCCAGGCTTACCAGAAGGGCTTGAGAGGGGAGCTTACTGCTACCACATATCTAGAAGATGAAGCCACTCCTACTCCTCCTCCTCCTCCTCCTCCTGCCCCAAGTACACCACCAGAGGCACAACCTCCGAGGAAGGCTGCAGAGAAGCGTGGAGGGAAGGCTGCAGAGAAGCGTGGAGGGAAGGCTACACGGAAGAGTCGAAAGTGATTGCCTGGTTTCTGTCTGTTCTGACTGTGCTCCCTGTGCTCCCTATAGTCGCAAGATACCTATTTTCTTGTCCTCAAACTTGAGGTGTGTCCTGGGGGACGAAAGGCTTCCCAGATTCTAAAAGTGTGTCCAGTGTTGCCTTCCTAATTTTTTTGTTTATAAAATAAATACTTTTTGGTTTACCTTACATTCTTGCCTATGTCTTTTGATTAAAAAACGCCATTTTGTTTGGGAGTAGGCAGGTACAGGTCGAAAGGACTATGGGGTTGATTTGAGAAAAGCAAATAGTCTGTGCACTTTGCAGAGGGCAGTTGCCCTCTGCAAGTGCAATTGCTCCAGAGCATCAGAAATTATTTAAAAGCTTGACTTTGCAAAGAGTACCCAATCCTGTGCAAGTAAAAGAAAAAAAAAAACATTTTTGCTTGCACATGATTGGATGATGGAAGTCAGCAGAGCTGCTTCACATTTAATAAAGCTTGGGAGCAACTGCTCTTGCAGAGGGCAAATGCAATTTCCAAAATGCACAGGCTTTTTACCTTTAGGAAATCAACCCCTATGTGTGTTTTTGTCAAATAAAAAGAATTTATTTTGATTTTACATGATTTTAGGAATAAATCAGCAGAGCTTCCCCGAATTTAAGCTCTTCCCCTCAGTTTTTCTGCGACTGCACTTCCAACAAGTGCACTTGGTGTGCAATTTCTCAAGTGAACGTTTCACTTGATATTCTTAAATGATTTAAGCCTTTTGTCAAAAACAAGCTCGGGGGAAGCTCTGCTGATTTTTTCCGAAAATCATGTCAAATAAAAATTAATTGTTTTGGTTTGGGCTTCCTTGCATGTGCCCCTCGGATCCACAGCGAACACACTTCAAAATGCTCTTTATGTGGAATTATATGTATAATTAGCAATTGGAGTGAAAAATGATTTTGCCTTGGTTAAATACACCCCCCTATGTCTAATGAACAAGGGACAACAACCTCATTAAGGTTCTTTAAAACAACACAAAATATGAATGTTAATTGTGGTAACTTGAAAATACACACCAAAAATGTGGTTAGCATTTAACACACATTGTAAAATAGCTAAAGTGTTGAAATAAAAAAAAAAAAAATCTATTTTAAAATTTAAAAGTTATGGAGATCTGGCTGTTACAAAATATTATATTAGTCATGGCAGGAGGATAAATCATGAAGAAAGAAGTTTGTGAGAACTCTGTGTGAATATAAAGCAGAAAAACAACTTCATTCCTCTCGCATTATCAATCCTAAAAGAAGGCTGTATTAAAAGACGACAGAAGAGGAATGTGCTAGCTTCAAGACGAAGGCTAGTTTTACCAGACCGAGCGCTTCCGTCTTGTAATTGCTTCAGAGCATGCGTCAGTTTGAGTTCGTCGGACGATCGGTTTGTCCGCTAGAAAGAAGAGTCCGTCGGATAAATTTTAAACAAGTTTCAAATCTAATTCCGTCCAACTTTTTAGAAAACAAAGTCCGCTGGAGCCCACACACATCGAATTGTCCGACGAAATCCAGTCCGCCGGGCAAAGTCCGCCGTAAAGTCCGCTCGTGTGTACGCGGCATAATCCACATTTTCACAGCTCTTACTTATAGAAGCTTTTCCATATGTGGAGGTTAAATCTCTTTTTCTTTTTCTGCAGTAAACGTTTTGACAATGGTGAGTTGTGGACCTTTGTTTATAATACAGGTTTAGCACTTTCATGGTAATTGTCTTAGCTTTAATTTTTCTTCTATAAAAAAATTGAGAAAAAATATATAACCAGCTTGTCACTCCAAGCATGCTGGCTAGTATCTACTTAGCAAGGCAATGCAAGTAGACACGTGCGTTTTGCTCCAAAATTAAATTTGAACACATTTTTTGATGTTTGGAAATTTGGATGTATCCGAATTTCCAAATCACAAACGAATCCCAAATAAATTATAATGAAGCTAAATTTTGTTTGAAATCGAATTGAATATGAAATCGAATTAGAAATGTATACATGTTGCTGACTATTGCTGATTTCTTTTAAAAAGTGTGCGAGAATTAATGCTGTTTTGAAGCCAAAGGGTATTCAAATACTGATTTATTTAGATTTTTCTTCTGTTCGCTCACTCTCAAATTGATAAAGATAAACAAGTAAAATAAATATTTTTAAAAGTTTTCTTACTTTACATTATTTCTTCACATGTGCCTAAAACTTTTGCAGAGTACTGTACATAGAGATAGCAAAATGTTGAAGTCAGATATTTCTTTTATACTGTAACTTAGAACACTTCACATATTCTGAATAAACCTTATTAATACAAAGAAGATTAACATGTCAAAGATCAAACTTTCAATATTTCTGGTGAATGAATAATTTTTGGCATAATTTCTGTTTCAATTCATTTATTAAAGGTTTAAAAAGGAAGTAAACCTGTCAGGGTTTTACTTCCTCTTTGTTCCCCTGCAAAGTAAAAGTATAATGGGCTAGTATGCATCGCATGGCATTTACCTGCAAAAGAAGCCCGCGCTGTCCCCGCTGGTGGCTGCATCCATCTTCGTCCTCTTCCTTCCGGGGCTGCGGACTGACCAGAGCCACGTGTTGTCATTCCCGCACATGCGAGTGAAGAAATGGCACGGAGGGCCGTTTCTTCACAGCGCATGCGCCCATGACATCATCGGCGCAGTGTACAGATAATATCTCCTAAACGGCGCATATGGACGCAGTGGAGATATTTCCACTACATATAGGTAAGCCTTATTCTAGGCTTACCTATAGGTAAAAGTCACACTCAGAGGTTTACAACCACTTTAAGCCGGCCATAGATGGTGTGATTTTACATATTTTTATAAATTATTATTATAATGCCTATGATATTTACTTCATGGTTACGAATGGCTGCATGTTCTCCTGAGTTGTAATTTTTTTTCTTTTTTGTAATCATGTGCAAAATTTCTCCTATGATGTTTAATTTTACTGAACCAGTACACATTACATGAAAATTGTAAGTTCTGTTCAGTAACAAGAAAAATTGTGCAGTTTGTTCCTTCATTAATTTTCTTTTGAAAGATCTGAATTGTCTCTTGAAATGTGTGTATACACTATATGAAAATCTTATGATCATTACAAATATTGAATTTTCCCTTCGATTATCATATAATGTGTAGGCCCCATTAGTAATGGCCAAACCTGTTATAGGGTAGACTTACCACTTACCCTTCAATAGATATGGTCATACACAGTTAGGACCAAAATTTGCACATGTGAGCCAAATGTGACATTTCCAACTTCATCAAAAAAGTTTTGTTCCCTTTTAGCAACAGAGGTGGAGACAATGTTAACTGGCAGCGCTTCTTCAGATTTTGTATAATCACCAAAAACATTCTGTTTTGGGAACATATTGCAAGAACCAGTTATGATATACAAATAAAGCTACTATTATTCAAATTAATCAACTTGAAACAACCTTCTTTATTACAAAATAATTTTAAAAATAATTAACATTACTAAAAACATTTTGCATTCATAAATACCTGGGTGGTAATTGACACACTATCAATTACACCAATATCTTTATTCTGTATATGGGTCAGAAAAGCTATGCGACCGCCCAGCACCATGGGTCTGGCTGTCCCATCTGTGGTGGGCTGTCAGCCTGTGGTGCTTGGAGCCTTGTGGTCCCTGCTACATCCTGGACACCCGTCCTTACTTACATAATCTGCAACTAATGAACTCCCATCTCGGTTAATATGATGTAAGCCTTTTTGTTTTACAATGAACAAAGTTTGAACACCTTTATTGGAATGCTACTCCATCTTGGGTGTATTTTCTCTCTATGGTCTATTTTATCTATATAGTTTATATACCATACATCTCTTTATTACCATTTTTTGTTTTAGTCAACAAATGTTACATGTGTCCCCATGGTTGTGGTGTGCTTATCTCCTCTTGGGGGGCAGCAGGACAGGAGGGTCAGTGTCAAAGGAGGAGGCAGCATCCCGGGGGGGAGGCAGCATCCCGGGGGGGGAGGCAGTTTCGGCCCTTTGCATGCCGGCTGATGGTCAACCAGAAATTCGCACTCGATTATCTTATTATCTATGTATTATTATATGTGAGATTTATTGTTTTGTTTTCTATCCATGAAAAAATATGCCTAAACTCCTGAAGAAGCGTTCCGACGCGTAAAATGTAGAGCTGAGCCACGTCACGCCAACACCACTTTACACCAAGCCTGTTGCAACTCTACTAATATGTTATACATCAGTGATGGCGAACCTTGACACCCCAGATGTTTTGGAACTACATTTCCCATGATGCTCATGCAGTGTAGTTGAGCATCATGGGAAATGTAGTTCCAAAACATCTGGAGTGCCAAGGTTCGCCATTACTGTTATATATAATGGTTTTCTGACCCATATACAGATTAACAGTATTGGTGTAATTGGTGGTGTGTCAATTACCACCCAGGCATTCATGAATGGAAAATGTTTTTAGCAATGTTAATTCTTTTTAAAATCATTTTTGCAATAAAGAAATTCAATTTTTAATACATATATTTTGTCATTGTGGTGCCTATAAAGTCCATCTTCAATATGTTTCTTTAGCATAACTAGGACGTGGCACTTTTTTATCAATTTTGTATCCACAGTGCCACTCTGTGATGATACAAACACACTTTCTTCTTGAAATAGCCTTCAACTGATCTATCTCTTCTGAAAAATGAACGTAATGATTTGGTATGGGTTAGGACTACTATTACTGCACTATGTATGCTCATCTTAGCTCTTTCACTAATTCACCTAACAAAACTGCCACCTTTATATTTATAGATTACATGATTTACATTACTTGCAGGGCCGGTGCTTGACTATCGCGTGCCCTAGGGCTGTCGTTAGTCTTGCCTAGGGCCGCACGGGTGACTACAACAGGGTCAGAGATTGGACTCACCAGGGCAGCAGCTACATCCGGAGACATGGTGCCCGGCTCCCCAGCTGTCCTTGTGCAAACCTCCTCCGCCTCCCCAGCTGTCCTCGTGCCCATCTCCTCCGTCTCCCCAGCTGTCCTCATGCCCACCTCCTCCCCAGCTGTCCTCGTCCCCATCTCCTCCGCCTCCCCAGCTCTCCTCGTGCCTGCCTCCTCCGCCTCCCCAGCTGTCCTCGTGTCCACCTCCTCTGCCTCCCCAGCTGTCTTTGAGCGTACCTCCATTGCCTCCCCAGCTGTCCTTGTGCCTGCTGTCACCTCCCAGGCTAACCTGCTGCTGACCTCCTCTGCAGCAGCCGTGATGTCCTCCACAGCAGCTTCTTTCTCTGAAGAGTCAGTCAGTGCCCCAGCAATGTGTAGGGCCCCTCGTGTTCCCTAGCCAGGCTAGTGGGGAATTCAGCAGCCATGGCTGTGCCCCCTAGGCAGCAGTGCCCCCTAGGTAGCTGCCTGGTTCGCCTAGCAGGAGTGCCATCCCTAAATACTTGATGATGAGAACGTGAGCTGCTTTTAACTGCAGTGGAGCTGATATACTGTGCATAAATTGTACCAAATATAAAATAGGAATCTATTGTACAGTACATATCCAATCCATTACCATTACCAGTATTTAACTCATTGGATCTTCTTAAATGGCATTGTAAATTTATAGGATCCTCACTTTCATGCGCCTTGTAATGACTATGCTCAACTTAATTGGTATGCATGTGTGTCTAAGGTATACAAAAAGATAGTACCTTCGATCACATGAGTTTCATGTTATTTATTGTAATTAGACTTTTATACAATGCATAAAGTTGCCGCCATAATTTCCAATAGAAGAATTTAGTGGTATATCATGAATAGCATCAAGGTGTTTGGGGTCCAGCATATGTTGATACTCTTGTAGTTCGACAATTTTTATAGAATATAATGATGATAACTTACCTATAATTTCATGTCAAATATTCTGTTGGGCCCATAATGGAGGCTTTTATGTTGTGAAAACTTGCTTTTATTGCTTTTATTTGCAGTCTGTGAACGAGTAGTGCCTAACTCATTCAATCTGAATCTATATTAATTCAAGTAAAATTCGATTTGAATATGGCAAAAAAAATTTGAATGGAATAGAAAAGGAAAAAACTAAACAAATTATGAAAACAAATCATTCTAACATAACGTATTGAATCCATCCAAAACGAATCAAATTGTTTGTTCTGCACATGTCTACACCTTCCCTCTCTATCTGAGCCAAGACATACAATCATGGCTGGAAATGTACATATTTTAATTAAAGAAAGTGGCCTACAGTTTTGAGACCAAGGAGAGGGGGGGAGTTTCCATTAAGGAAGTGACTGCTTTGGGCTTCAACAAAATGGCAGCCTCCTGCAAGAAGAAACAGGAGCAATACTGGAGGCAATTTACAACACACTAATTTTGGATATATAAAAAATATTAATGATGAATGTATGTTCTTTTGTTTAAGAACATTATTTGTTATCAAACTGTTATGGGTAACGTTCTGCTTTAAGGCTTTCTTAGCATTTTTTGAATGGTCCTGATTTGGATAAGGGTAGACAGCCTATGAATGTAGGATAATACACTTAATTTTTTCTGCAGCTTGCCCTAGGATTTGCCTCCTGACTATCATGAAATAAATAAAAATTGCAAAAAAGAATCCTGGCTGCTGAGTGTCTGGGTGAAGAAAGCTTATGCTGGCAAAGCAGATGAATTGCAAATGTGCCTGGCCTTTGCTGTTTCAGAGCCCAACCACCACATCAATACCAATAATACAGAAAAAAAAACAACGTATAAAAATATAAAAGTAAAAATAAATAAAGTAAAAAAAGGAAATTGCAGATGGGAGCCCAGGTCAGAAAATGTATACTAGGTTTTATAGGTATAGGGGGGTGCAGTACAAACAGCTTGGTCAAAGTGGGGCTCAGATGGACCGAACTTAGGGATGGTTACATTATAGCTTTTTTTGCAACTCCAGATGGCAGCTAACATCCACTGCCATCTGGAGCTGCACTGTCCAGCCGCTGCACAATATTTGTGGCTATTGTCTCTTAACCACTTCCTGCCCGGCCTATAACAGATTGATGGCCAGGAAGTGGTTCTGTTATCCTGACTGGGCGTCATATGACGTCCAGCGGGATAACATGCCGGTGCTTGTCCGCGGGGGCGCGCAGCCCGGCGATCGCGAGTGCGGCATGTTGGTCTGACACACCTCATCTCCGATCATAAGAAGCCTCCGACACGTGATCAGCTGTGACCAATCACAGCTGATCATTGTGTGAGCCAGGAAGTGCCAGTAAACGGCATTCTTCGGTTCGAGCTGATAGGGAGAGCTGATCGGCGTCTCTCCCTGTCAGAAGGGGAGGGGTCTGTGCTGATAATCAGCACACTGACTATCAGCACAGCCCCCATTAAATGTACCAATAAGCTGCCAATCGGTGCCCAGTCAGTGCCCCACCATAACCCCCTGCCAGTGCCCAATAAAGTTCCGATCAGTGCCCACCACAGTGCAAATCAGTGCCCACCATAGTGCCAATCAGTGTCCATCACAGTGCAAATCAGTGCCTAGCATTAACACCTGTCAGTACCTGCCCAATCGGTGCTGCCCATCAGTGCCATCTATTTGTGTCCATCAATGCCACCTGTCAGTGCCAATCAGTGCCGCCTATCAGTGCCAATCAGTGCCACCTGTCAGTGCCCATCAGTGCCGCCTGTCAGTGCCCATCAGTGCTGGATATCAGTGCCACCTAACGGTGCCCATCAGTGCTGCATATCAGTGCCGCCTATCAGTGCCCATCAATTCTACATATCAGTGCCTCCTCATCAGTGCCGACTCATCAGTGCCCATCAGTGAAGGAGAAAATAAAATTTTATAACAGAAACGAAGAAAAACTTTTTTTTTTCAAAAATGTCGGTATTTTTTAGTTTGTTTAGCAAAAAAAAAAATATGCAGAGGTGATCAAATATCACCAAAAGAAAGCTCTATTTGTGGGAAGAAAATGATAAAAATTTAGTTTAGGTACATTGTTACATGACTGCGTAATTGTCATTCAAAATGTGACAGCGCTGAAAGCTCAAAATTGTCCTGGGCAGGAAGGGGCGAAAGTGCCTGGTATTGAAGTGGTTAAATAATGCACTCTAATATCTACTTTTTGATCAGATATCTCCCTCAGGTCTTATTTTGCTGCCTAACCCAGCTGCTTACATACTGTCCAGCCGCTGTACAATATTTGTGGTAATTGTCTTTCAAATGATACACTCTAATGCCCCGTACACACGGTCAGATTTTCCGACGGAAAATGTGTGATAGGACCTTGTTGTCGGAAATTCCGACCGCGTGTAGGCTCCATCACACATTTTCCATAGGAATTTCCGACACACAAAGTTTGAGAGCTTGCTATAAAATTTTCCGACATCAAAATCCGTTGTCGGAAATTCCGATCGTGTGTACACAAATCCGACGCACAAAGTGCCACGCATGCTCAGAATAAATTAAGAGACGAAAGCTATTGGCTACTGCCCCGTTTATAGTCCCGACGTACGTGTTTTACGTCACCGCGTTTAGAACGATCGGATTTTCCGACAACTTTGTGTGACCGTGTGTATGCAAGACAAGTTTGAGCCAACATCCGTCGGAAAAAATCCATGGACTTTGTTGTCGGAATGTCCGATCAATGTCCGACCGTGTGTACAGGGCATAATGTCTATTTCAGCATAAAACCTGTCCCATGTCTCTCGTTTTGGTTTACATTAGAGTAGAAAATGGTTAAAGTTCCTGTCAGTTTTTTTGGGGAGGTTTACATTCATTTTCTTTTCCGTAGACGCTATAAGAATGAAAGGAGAGCTCTCTCTTAGACAGTCATCATTGCAACAAGTGTCCCCATTGGAAAATGTCTTGCCTATTTCTGTTCTATTAAATCTGAAGCTTTGGGATTTTTGCCCCACTTTCAGCACTGATTACAGCAATCACTAGAACAAAAGAGAAAGTTAATCTCCCCAGTCCCCAGCAGGGACACAAACAGCAGTTTGGCTTTTTTGGCTTTAACCCTTAAGAAAGGCCTGGAGCAACAGAATGCAATGATGTATGCAAAGGGCGCCCATGACAGTGGTAGCAGTGAAAGTGTTAAAGAAAGTTGTAATGTGGAGCCGAGGGGGAGGGAGGATCAGGGGAGGGGCTATTTAAAAGGGGTTCCCGCTCTGGGAGGGACAACAGAAGGAGCAGGAAAGTTGGAAAGTTGTTAGGAGAGTCACCTAGAGGTTAGTGTGCATCATGGCGGAACTTGAGGGGCTTATGGCCCAGTTGCGGGCGGAAGCGGCGGTTCGGGGTGCTGAGTGGCTGCAGGAGACCATCGCAGCCGCGCTACAAGCCTCCACTGTACCAACAAGTGGGGGAGAGAGAAGCGGCAACAGAGCGCGCCGCCTTCGTCCGCCCGAGCGGTTCTCGCCGGACCGCGTGACGTCAGCACAGCGGCACTCGGGTGGTCTGTCTTCCAGACTCCCGGGGGGCCCACCGGCCAAACGAGCGGCGGGAGGAGAGCGGGTCAGCGGGAGGACGGCCCCGGCGGGACAAGAGCAGAGGCAGGCAAGTGAATCGGCGCGAGTGCGGCCTACGGGACGGAGACACGCGGAGAGCGCAAGCCCCGCCCCCAGGATGACGGCGGTGCGCTCCGCCATCGCTAGCACAGCAATGCCTGTAGGGATCCCTGGGCCTTCTGCTTCCTCGGCAGGGGACAGGCAGACTGGGGAGAGCTGCAGGGCTGGCCTATCATCTACAGGAGCGGAGGCCTACAGGACTGCGGTAGCCCACACCGGTCCTGGGAAGGCTGTCTGGAAGTCCACGGGTGGTTTCGCTGCTCGGAGGAGGGGGAGGATGGCGAACAATGCGACAGCCGCGGCCCTCATCCCGGGCGGGCCTGCAGCGGACGGAGGAGAAGAATCGGGTCGGAGCGGACGAGATGAGGAGTCCGGATCGGAGGAGGATGCGGCCCCCCTGTCCAGGAGGATGGGGCCAGAAGAGAGCAGACGGTCGGCTGATGGGGCAACACCTATGCAGCCAGGTGAGCCAGCACATGTTATTGCAATGTCTGATGTAAATACTGCAGCAAGTGTAGCTACGGGGTCTGGGGGGTCAGAACACAGCATGGTGGGGACCGGTGCGGGGGTGGGGTCTCCAGGTTTCTTGGGGTTTTTAATGGGAATCAAAGAACTGGTGCAGAGGTTAGAGGCGGAGGAGAGGCCGGTGGGGGGCCCGGGAGCAGCTTGGGTTCAGCAGTCAAGGACAGAGGTGGGAAGTGCAGGGGGGGCCCTGCCAACGGTGGTTGCGGGGGAAGTTACAGCGGGGGTAGCGTTGCCGACGCAAGGAACCACAGAGAATGGAGCTGCGCAGGGGAAGGATAAGGCAGCGCCGTCGGGGGAGGCGGTTCCGAGGAAGGACATCATTAGGCTGGCGGACGCGGCTCGCTGTGAGGTGTATGTGTGCTACGAAGGACCGTTAGGAGAACACTTGAAACAGGAAGTGCGGGAAAAATTATGGAAGGGTGAGTATGTGGAAATATTTTCATTGTTGCCCTTGGAGAAGTTCAATCTTGACAGAGTCAAGCCGGACGATTCCAAAAAAGAGGATGAGGAAAAGAGGAGTTATAGGCTGATACCCAGGACATTTACGAATTGGTTGCAAGCATTTGCGATCATGGCAAGCGTGATAGGGGAGAAGCACCCGGAACACTGTTCGGCGCTTTTCTGCTATCAGGACGCGATAGGGGAAGCGTATAGAGTGTATGGAGGTAATGCATGGTTGCGATACGATGAACAGTTTAGGCAAAGGAGAGCAGTTCGCCCCGAGATACGTTGGGACCACAAGGACATCAGCCTGTGGATGCGTTTGATGACGACGGCGCGGACAACGAACCAGTTTTTTCAGGGGGGAGCCGGTGGACCGTCAGCCCAGGGACATTCGGCTGGAAACAAAAAAGGGGTGTGTTGGCAGTACAACTCAGGGTCCTGTAAGTTCGGAGGAACATGTAAGTATAAACATGAGTGCTCAGGCTGTGGGGGTACACATCCATCATCCAGATGTTTTAAACAAGGAAAGGGTCGACAAGGAGAGGCTGGGAACAAAAGGGAGGACGCCGGTGATAGTGGAAAGGATGCGGCCGTTTCTCGGTAAGTACCCGGACAGGAAGGCGGCGTTGCTATTAGAAGAAGGCTTTGCGATGGGTTTTCGGATTCCATGTAATTTATCGGCGACTCCCCCAGTGCCCAAAAATTTAAAGTCAGCCCTGCAACATCCGGAAGTGGTTTCAGAGAAACTACAGAAGGAAGTGGCCTTGGGTAGAATGAGTGGTCCTTTCCCAGTAGCACCAATAGCAGAGTTGGTGGTGTCTCCGCTGGGGGTGGTGCCCAAAAAGGAGCCCAACAAATTCAGGCTCATTCACCACTTATCCTTCCCCAAAGGGGGGTCAGTGAACGATGCCATAGAACAAGAAGCACGCTCGGTGACTTATACGTCATTTGATGGTGCGGTGGGTGAGACATTATGGGAAAGGTGCCTTGATGGCTAAGGCAGATATAGAATCAGCTTTTCGATTGTTGCCAGTACACCCGGATAGTTTCCGGTTGCTCGGGTGCCATTGGAATGGTGGTTTTTATGTCGATCAATGCCTACCCATGGGTTGTTCAGTGTCATGTGCGATATTCGAACAATTCAGCTCCTTTGTGGAATGGGTGGTAAGGGATGTATCCGGGGTGAATTCGATAATTCACTACTTGGATGATTTCTTATGCATAGGCCCGGCTGCTTCTAGAGTCTGCGCTGTGTTGCTGGCTTCTTTGCAACATATAGCAGGAAGGTTTGGCATTCCATTGGCGGACGAAAAAACGGAGGGACCCTGCGCGGTCATCACGTTTTTGGGCATTGTGCTAGATTCGGAGGCGGTGGAATGTAGACTACCTGATGAGAAATTGGAGGACTTGAAAAAAGAGGTGGCAGGGTTGATAGGACTAAAAAAGGTACAGCTGCGTAAGCTACAATCGGTGTTGGGCAAGCTGAATTTTGCTTGTCGCATACTGCCAATGGGGAGAGTGTTTAGTCGCCGGCTGGCGGCCAGCACGAGTGGAATAAAGTCACCAAAACATTTTGTGCGCTTGGGGAAAACACATAGGGAGGACCTGAAGGTATGGCACACCTTTCTGGAATCCTTTAATGGCAGGACAATGTGGATGTCGGGACCAGTCAGCAATTTTGACTTGGAATTGTTTACTGATGCCGCAGGATCAACAGGTTTTGGTGCTTTTTTCCAAGGACAATGGAGCGCGGGTCCATGGCCACAATCTTGGGTAAAAGAGGGCTTCACGAAGAACTTGGTTCTGCTGGAATTGTTTCCAGTAGTTCTGGCAGTGGAACTATGGGGTGCATCATTCAGGGATCTGAAGGTGCGCTTTCATGGGGACAACATGGGGGTGGTGCAAGTGATAAATAGGGTCACGGCGTCGTCCCCGCCAGTGATCAGGCTGCTGCAGCACTTAGTCTTGCGATGTCTACAACTGAATGTTTTCATTCATGCTGTGCACTTACCGGGGGTAGAAAACGTCATTGCTGATGCACTATCTCGCTTCCAGTGGGACAGGTTCCGAGTGTTGGCGCCGGAAGCGGAACAACAGGGGATACCTTGTCCAGACTGGCTGTGGGAGATTGCGCTGGCATAATCGAGGGATGGATTAAGCGGTCGGTAAGTGGGAATACATGGGCAGCATACAACAAGGTATGGCAGGAGTGGCTGGCATTTGGACAAGCTTTGGGGGAGGAGCCTATAGGACATGGGCTACGTTCTTTGTTGCTGTACTATGTGGCA
Organism: Lithobates septentrionalis; assembly: GCA_037952835.1. NCBI lineage: Eukaryota > Metazoa > Chordata > Amphibia > Anura > Ranidae > Lithobates > Lithobates septentrionalis. Next base: position 2,028,065 of record JBBDGP010000590.1, on the reverse strand, counting down.
AAAAAATTGGACGAGGGGGTGTCGGTGTCAGTGATGAATGCACAGTTGGCTGGTTTGGCTTTCCTGTTCAAGCTACAAGGGCAGCCTGACGTCACCAAGGATTTTTGGGTGAAACAAGCCTTAAAGGGTTATAGGAGGGCAGTAGTCAAGCGTGATTCAAGGAGACCGGTAACTTTTGAAATATTGGGGGGGATTGTGGAGCAACTAGGGGAGGTTTGTGCGTCTGCGTACGAAGTCACCTTGTTTAAGGTAGCTTTCGTGTTAGCATTTTTTGGCGCATTTCGGATAGGTGAGCTTGTTAGTCCTTCCAAAAAGGTGCAAGGGGGAATTGGGTTTCAGGAGGTACAATGGGAAGAGGAAGGGGTAGCGATCTTTTTGAGGAAATCTAAGACGGATCAAGGGGGAAGAGGCAGGATGGTGCGGGTTTATCCAATTCACGGTTCCCCCCAGTGCCCAGTGAGCACGGTCAGGGAATTCTTGAAGGTTAGGCCAAATGTTCAGGGCCCATTTCTAGTACATTTAAATGGTAGTATGTTGTCATGTTTTCAGTTTGGGGCTGTGTTTAGAAAATGTTTACAGGGGCTGGGACTGGTGGAGAAAGATTTTTCATCCCACTCATTTAGGATTGGAGCTGCGACTGAGGCGGCCAGGTTAGGAATGGATGTTGAGGTAATAAAAAGGATTGGGAGGTGGGAATCTAACAGGTTCCAGTCTTATGTGCGGCCTCAAGTGGCATTAAAGTTGTAGATGAAGGGGAGATTATGTGGTTGCTATGGGGGAGATATTAGAGGTGGATGTTACGGCAAGTACGATTGTTGCATAGTCAATGTTGAGGATAGTGTTTTGTTTTCTTCTATTTTCAGGTGCAGAGACAAGAATGGTCTGGATTATGGGCCATTCTTATCTATGTTGGGGGGCTCGGAGGGGAGACGCTCGGCCTGAGGGTAGGCAGCTAAGTTTTAATAGAAGGGAAGTATGCATAAAGTGGTTTGGTATACCAGGGATGTTGTGGGGTAGGCTGGTTCAGGAGGTACAGAGGTATGCCAATAGGGAGGGACCTCCGGACGTCCTGGTGATACATGTAGGCGGAAACGATTTGGGCATTCGCTCGATGGTAGACATCACGCGAGATATTAAATTTGACATTTGGCGTTTGTCGAAGGAATTTCCGCAGATGATCATTATCTGGTCGGACATGGTTGCCAGGCTGTCTTGGAGAATGGCCAGGTCTGTGGAGGGTGTGAACAGAGCAAGGAAGAAGATCAACAGGGAAATTAGTAAATTTGTGGTCAGTATTGGGGGATTGGCAATTCGGCATACAGAATTAGAATTTGAGACATGGAGGTATTTGAGACGTGATGGGGTACATCTCAATGACGTGGGTACAGATTTATGGGCTTTAGGCCTGCAAGACGGTATACAGCGAGCGCTTCGGGTGTGGAGGGGCACCCAAGAGTAAGGTGTTACTATTGGGTTGCTGTGGCGGGCGTTGGTCTGGGCAAGGGAAGGAAGATGGCGGAAAAAGTAAGAGTGGGGATCCAACATTGATATGGGTCCGGAGGTTTTTTGGTTCCCGGTTAACGGAGGTTAGCCGGGAAGTGATAATGGGGCACTGCGGTCACGGCAGTCTCTGAGCCAGCTTGTCGGCTTGAGGCCTATTGGAGTTTTTGGACGAGGGCTGCAGTGCTATATTTGTTATGGCCATCAGTTTTTGTTTTTGCTAACCGGTTGCTCAGACCAACGCTCTTTGGAACTAATAGGTTGTATAACAGATGTTTTTTGGTTATGGTTTTTTATGATGACAGAATTTTATATTTTTTATAGAACAGATATGTTTAAAATAAAGTAGGCTGCTACGGCCTTTTTTATACTCCAAAAGAGCTGGTGTGGTCTTATTTATTTGAATAGAAGTATAAGGGTTTGGAGTATAGGGAATTGACATCTGTTATCCAATAGTCAAGAAAAGCCTGGAGCAACAGAATGCAATGATGTATGCAAAGGGCGCCCATGACAGTGGTAGCAGTGAAAGTGTTAAAGAAAGTTGTAATGTGGAGCCGAGGGGGAGGGAGGATCAGGGGAGGGGCTATTTAAAAGGGGTTCCCGCTCTGGGAGGGACAACAGAAGGAGCAGGAAAGTTCCCGCCCACCCTCCCTAATAGCTAGGTAAAGAGGATTGTAGAAGGGTATGGTGTTTTCTTCTGTTAACAGGTGAAAGAAGAGAAGATGTCGTGGCAGCGGCGGGCGTTGGTCTGGGCAAGGGAAGGAAGATGGCGGAAAAAGTAAGAGTGGGGATCCAACGTTGATATGGGTCCGGAGGTTTTTTGGTTCCCGGTTAACGGAGGTTAGCCGGGAAGTGATAATGGGGCACTGCGGTCACGGCAGTCTCTGAGCCAGCTTGTCGGCTTGAGGCCTATTGGAGTTTTTGGACGAGGGCTGCAGTGCTATATTTGTTATGGCCATCAGTTTTTGTTTTTGCTAACTGGTTGCTCAGACCAACGCTCTTTGGAACTAATAGGTTGTATAACAGATGTTTTTTGGTTATGGTTTTTTATAATGACAGAATTTTATATTTTTTATAGAACAGATATGTTTAAAATAAAGTTGGCTGCTACGGCCTTTTTTATACTCCAAAAGAGCTGGTGTGGTCTTATTTATTTGAATAGAAGTATAAGGGTTTGGAGTATAGGGAATTGACATCTGTTATCCAATAGTCAAGTGTTACATAACAGCAGGAGAGACAAATCCCATTTCCTGCCCTGCCAAACTGGACTGCACTGTATGGCAGAGCTGTGTATTTTATGTGTGTATCTAGCTGTTTGCCTTTAGATCAGTAGCAAGGATAAATCTGCACTGGGGTCCAGTAGCAAAATCTGCACTGAAGTTCAGTGCCAAAATGAAATTATAGTGTTGATGTTAAAGTTTTGTTACCCTAAAAAAAAAAAAAATAAGGATCCTGTTCCCTTAACCACTTAAGGACCGCCCCACATACATTTACTGCGGCAAGGTGGCCCTTAAGTGCAAAATCACGTACCTGTACGCGATCGCTGTTGTTGGCTCTGGGGCGCACGCGCCCCACCGGAGCCACACTCCCGCTGTGATTGGACATAGTGGGAGCCAATCAGCGGCCTCCGGGACCCGCCGATCGTTCAGAGGAGAGACAGAACGGCGGTCTGACTATGTAAACAAGGCAGACCGCCGTTCTGTGAGGGAGGAAAATGGAGATCTTGTGCAGATCTCTGTTTTCCTCCAGTCACAGCTTTCCCCCACAGTTAGAAAGCACTCCCTAGGAGAACACTTAACCCTTTGATTACCCCTGATGTTAACCCCTTCCCTGCCATTGTCGTTTATACAGTGACAGTGCTTTTTACACTGATCACTGTATTGGTGTCACTGGGTCCCAAAAAGTGTCACTTATGCCGCGTACACACGAGCGGACTTTACGGCAGACTTTGCCCGGCGGACTTTTCGACGGACTTTACGACAGACTTTCTGAATGAACGGACTTGTCTACACACGATCAACCAAAGTCGAATTCGTACGTGATGACTTACGACCGGACTAAAACAAGGAAGTTCATAGCCAGTAGCCAATAGCTGCCCTAGCGTGGCTTTTTGTCCGTCGAACTAGCATACAGACGGCGGACTTTTCGACCGGACTCGATTTCGACGGATTGATTTAAAACATGTTTCAAATCTAAGTCCGTCCAACTTTTGAGAAAACAAAGTTCGCTGGAGCCCACACACGATCGAATTGTCTGACGAAATCCAGTCCACCGGGCAAAGTCTGCCGTAAAGTCCGCTCGTGTGTACGCGGCATTAGTGTCAGATTTTTCCGCCGCAATGTCACAGTCCCGCAAAAAATAGCTGATCTCCACCATTACTAGTAAAAACAATTAAAAAAAATAAAAAGTCCATAAATCTATCCCAGTTTGTAGGCACTATAACTTTTGCGCAAACCAATCAATATACACTTATTTTTTTAACCAAAAATATGTAGCAGAATACATATTGGCTTAAATTGATGAAGAAATGTAATTTTTAAAATGTTTTTAATTGAATGTGTTTTATAGCAGAAATTAAAAAAAAGAATGTTTTTTTTTTTTCATAATTGTCGGTCTTTTCTTGTTTACAGGCGCAAAAAATAAAAACCACAGAGGTGATCAAATACCATCAAAAGAAAGCTCTATTTGTGGGAAATTTTTTTAAATTTGGGTACAGCCTCACACTACCACGCAATTGTCAGTTAAAGCAACGCAGTGCCAAATCGCACAAAATGGCCTGGTCAGGAAGGGGGTAAAACCTTCCGGGGGTTTAGTGGCAAAACTAAATTATAGTGTTGATGTTAAAGTGTTTGTTACCCTAAAAAAAACATGGATCCTGTTCCCTTAAAGCACAGGTGTCAAACACAAGGCCCGCCAGGCCTTTCTAAGTGGCCTGCACAGTGGCCTCTGGCTGACACCTGTTCGTTTCTCACTGCCTAGAGAAACGAATCCTCAGTCCTGTGAGCGGCGCCAGCTTGTGACAGCGCATGCGTGCTCATCAGTCTCCAAGGAAACAAGAATAAATAACTTCCGCATGCGTGCTCATCAGTCTCCAAGGAAACAAGAATAAATAACTTCCGCTCGCTCCTCCTCAGCCCCTTCAGCAGCGCCAGTGCCCAAGCCGCACTGCGCATGCGCTGTACGGAACTGCACAACTGATCGTGAAATCAGCTGTTGTGCAGTTCCGTGCGGCGAATGCGCTGTGCGGCTGGCACTACCACTGACAGCTATGCCGGGCCAACCGGATATGTTTTTTTTTTTTTTTTTTCAACCAGCAGGCTGAATCCTGAGGCCAGGCTTTTTGAAGACTTAATGAAGAGAGGCAGTGTTTTGCTGACAAATATTTTTTTTTAATCATATATTTTATTGATTTTACAAAGGGAAAGTGCTGGTCCCAAATATCCATCTGTGACTATTCTTGAATACAGGTAAGGAATCTATTACATTTACTATCAGTGAGGGCACCACAATCATCATCACTTAGGCTACTTTCACACTGGGGCGCTGGGCGCTGGGCACTTTACCGTCGTTTTTGCTGCGCTATTCGGCCTCTAGCGGGGCACTTTTAACCCCCGCAAGCGGCCAAAAAAGGGTTAAACCCGCCCGCAAAGCGCCTCTGCAGCGGTGCATTTGCAGGCGGTTCGGCGGCGCTGCCCATTGATTTCAATGGGCACGGGCGCTTCAGGAGCGGTGTATTTAGACCAGATAGAAATCAGCGATAGTAAATTATAACACTTGAAGAATTGAGCGATAGTGAATCGTGGGGAAATTCATTTTATTATTATTATATTATTATTGTTTATAATTATTTATATTTATTTATTATATTATAATTTATGATTTTGTGTTTCAAACTTTATCTTACCCGGGATGTCTACTAGACTCTTGTTTGGACAGATATAAGTGTGTTCTTGCTAAGAATTACAGGCCTACAATATAAAACGCCAAATTTTTATGCAAAATAATTGTACCGCTTTGAGAAACAAAAATCTGACATAATCATACCGCCAGGGAGGCTACTGATTCTTGGGGATTCCTAGGTTTCAGTGAAACCCTGGCTTAAACAATCTTTGACAAGGACAGAAACTGTTTAAATCTCTAAGACAATTCTTTGAAAATATTTCAAAGTAATTGGTTCAGGCAAATGTAACAGCAGACTATTAAAAATACAGGAATGATACTTGATCACCCATTAAAAATAATAAATCCAGATTTTGGGTAAACAACAGAGAATGTGGTTCAGCTGGATAAATATATATAGATGGTAAATGTGTTATACAAATGCAGAAATTCTTCTGATTAGTTGCAGTGGCGAAAAAGCACATAAATCTGCCTCTAGTTTATGCATTGGCAGGTCAATGTTGTAATATGCAATGATCCCACTAGAGGGCTCTCTTATACTACTTTTACATGTGGGAATTGTATCCAGCTTCTTTACTAAGGGGAACAGGGAGCCAAGTACTGGGAGTAGGAAGCAGGAAGCAGGTGACAGGAGCAGGACTCAGGGTCAGATTTAGGAGCAAGGATCAGCAACAAGGATCAGTATCAGGCACAGGCAGGGACAAGGGTGTGCTTATATACCCCCCAGCAGTTCACATCAGGTGCAGCCTAATTACTTGTATAGTCAAACTGCTGGGAGACACCCGCTGGTGGCCCCTGGAACTACACCCTTCGATTCCAGGAACAACAATGTCACCAGTAGGTGATCCAAGTAATGACACAGGTCTGACACTCCAGATGTGCCTTGACAAGGGGAAAAAGAGAAAGTGCTAAGTGAAGCATATGAATATTACTTAAAATTAAAAAAAATGGTTATAAAAGCTCACACGTTCTGTACACATAAAAGCTCATCAGTATTCAACACTATAGCGTACATCCTGTCCCGCAAGAACCGCTGTGCAAGACAATGAAGCTGTAATACCAGGCAAGGGGAGCCGAGGATGCTGGATGGTATCCCGGGGCTGCCCCACACTGGTTTGGAGCGAATCTGGAATGCACTCGAATATGTACTAGGAAATATGTACCAAATAACAAAAAGTTTTAAAAATTCTGTTTGGTGGGAGCAGTAGGTTTTAATAAAGCTTTAAAGTGATTATAAAGTCTCCTTTAAAAAACAAAAAAAACAAATATGTTATACTTACCTTCTCTGTGCAGCTGGTTTTGCACAGAGTAGCCTGGATCCTCCCCTTCTTGGGTCCCTCGTCGGTGCTCCTGGATCCTCCCTCCTGTCGAGTGTCCCCACAGCAAACAGCTGGCTATTGGGGCACCCGAGCCGAGTCACAGCTCTGTGTGTCCATTCAGACACAGAGCCCCACCCTGGCCCTGCCCCCTCTCTCCCCTGATTGGCTAACTGACTTTGATTGACAGCCGCGGGAGCCAATGGCGCCGCTGCTGTGTCTCAGCCAATCAGGAGGAGAGTCCAGGATGGCTAAGACACTTGTGGACATCGCTGGAGAGAGATGGGGCTCAGGGAAGTAATTAGGGGGTGCTGGGGAGGCTGCCACACACAGAAGGCTTTTTATCTTAATGCATAGAATGCATTAAGATAAAAAAAAGCGTTCTGCCTTTACAACCCCTTTAAGTAAAATTAAAAATACAAAATACCTTTAAATTACCTGGGAAAACCCCCAACCTGCCTGTGAAGTGGCATGTTTGCACAATATATACAACCTACTGCATGAAAAGAATCATTACAAAGAAAAAAAAAGCTGATTGAATTGCCAGCAAATGACAGCGTTGGACACTTTACTTCTGTTTGTAAACATATAGCTGAGGAGTCCCCTCATCCATATAAGACCCATTTCCAATGCTTTCTTTGTGGCGACCTAGTGACATCAGGGTGGGTCCATACACCTTGGAGGGTTGGGTCTGGGTAGGTGGGAGTGGCTTTTTGTGGGCTGGTGCTGGCTGACACATGGTCATACGCATACACACATAAATGGAGGAGCTCTCACTTGCGAGGAGTTACCACCCACTTAGGCTCTGAAGAGAGGGGTTCTCCCCAGAAACGCGTCAGCCATCGCCTCATCAATCTGATGTCCGGTCCCGATTACGTTCTGATGTCCGCTACTGCGCACCTGCAGCTATTGTTCATGCTTAACGTATACGCTCGTTTGTGAGTATCCATTTGCTGTTTTACCTTTTTTAATAAACGCTATTTGTGGTAATGCACTAGCTCGGTGCGCCCTCTTTTTCTTTTTCTTTTTTTGTAGCCCATTTCCTAGATCATGGTCTGATATATATGTTAATGAGGGCTTTTTAAAAAAAAAAAACACATTGTGGGATTACTCCTAAAAATAGATACCAGACCCTTATCCTTGATGTCTGTTGTTGATGTCAAGGGTAACTTCTTAAAAAAATAAAATAAACAGTGTGGGGACCAAACATACTGCACCTAAGGGGGTCTGGTATAAATTTTAGGAGGAACCCCACCCAAAAGACATAAAAACAAAGTGTGCGGTCCTAAGATTCTCCCAAACCATACCAAGCCACATGCCCTCGACATTGGGGATACCTTGTCAGAGGGGACTCTCCTGTAAAAGCACCTTGTCCTCATGTTGGTGAGGACAAGGGCCTATTCCTCACAACCCCGCCCTGTGGTTGATGGGGTCTGCAGGTGGGGGGATTATCTGGAAGCCCCCCCCCCCAGATACCTCCCCCCACCCTACTTATTCACAAAAAAAATGAAAAGAAAATACACACAGTTTTTGACAAGTCCTTTAATGAATTTTGTGTGAATTTTGCATATGAATGAGGCCTAACAAATAGGAGATATCTGTGATTGAGGGATAACAAAAAAAAAACACATAAGCAAACTTCTTGGATGCTGGCTGTGGCAGTCTGCAGTATTTTTTATTTTTATAATTTATTTTTATTTTATTTTGATACAATTTTATTTTCCAAAACAACAAAAAGAGAAAAAAATACACATAGTACAATCACCTTCATATAAACAATCCCTAGAAAAAAAAGAAAAGGAATTGATACCAATAAAAATTCATTCTTAGCTACAGCTCTGAGATTGACATTGGCACTTTATTTTTTACATTATAGTATATATTGATAGGAAGGTTGGAGGAAAAAAAAAAGAGGTAGGGGGACCACCCCCCAAAGAAAAAACATAAATAAATAAATAAATACCACTACTTTTTTTTATATAACCTTTATAAATAAACTTAAAACGTTTGTTACCCCAGCGCTTCATATTCCTGATATGTGCCTGCTATACCATGTACATGTATGAGAAAGTATCCTGTTCTCTTTGTATTGCTTCATTTTTGTGAAATCCCTGTATTTCCTGCTAGTCCCTTTGTTTTTCCTATTAAAAACCGAGCACAGCGTGGTCCGTTCTCTAGCTATGCTGGGAACTCAGTGTACTCTCCTCCAATGATCAGACTTGTTCTGACATGCCCCCACTGCACAGCCATTCACTGGGAAGCTCAGTGTGCTGCTGCTTCTCCTCCCAACTCCTATGCAGCTGAGAACAGAGGCAATGTGATCACTTATAAAAAAGGGAAAAAGGTATTTATATTTGTTTTATACAGTATCTATACACAAATGTTATGCCTTTCATTTCTACAGTGTTTTAAAATGAATGAGTTGTCTTACAAGGTGATCGTTTACAATCCCTTTAGGATAATACCCATATTGTGAGATCATAAATACTCTCACAAATTTTTGTTAATGGTATCAGGAGAAAAGCAAAAAGGGAGAAATAATGATGTTTCCATATTCAGTTCACTTTGGTCATCATTTTATGCCCGTAACTAGGAAGTTCCAAGTCTTCATCTTAATACAGCCATCTATCATACTATCATATATTCCCCCTGCTACCTAAATCTGGGGAAATGGTAAAGCCACATATCCCATATTTTATGGTCTTTTTCCTTTTCTCCTTTACATTTATAAACCCACCATTCTGCTTTCCTGTTCCTTTCCACTTCTATCTTCCAATCTATTATAGTTGGGTATGTCTCCCTCTTCCAATAATGAGCTATAAGACCCTTGGCAGCATTTAAAAAATGGGGAGTAATACCATTCTCGTACATCTTAACAGAAACCTGGGTGTTATGAAAAAGAGTTTGCAAAGATTATTTCGTTATTGGAAAGGGAGATAATTTCTCCATCCACCTCAATATATCTTCCCAGAATTTTTGGATCCCTTGACATTGCCACCATATGTGTAAAAATGTTCCTGGTGGAGTACAATCACTCCAGCAATTTGAATGTAGCGCTACCCTCATCGGAGCCACTGGTAGAATCTGTAGCCCACTGGTTTCCCCGACTCTGCAAGTCCTCTGACACCCTGGGTTCAGTCATTATTATCAACTATCACTAAAAATAATAAACTTACACAATGCAGGTGAAGCCATTTAGATTTGTTTACAACTGCATCCGCAGGACCTTGGTTGACAGAACTTTGGACTCTGGCGGTAACTCCATGTCCTGTTTTTTCCTCCTGCCACTTTGGAGGTCTCTTGGATGGAACAAATGGGACAGTTCCATCCTCTACAACTCCTTGGTATAAATTGGACACTTTCAAGTTTATTAAGGAGCTTGGGCTGCATGGCGTTAAGCCCGACTTGTGGAAGCTAAAAACTATCCGCAAGTTGATTAGAGCATCAGACATTGTTGAGACTGTTCCAGGCCTCCCTGTAGCCACTTGCAAAGTGGTTTGGATGAATGTTTCTTCAAAAAGACTCACCAACAGGCACAGAGATCTGGCATGGATGGCAATCCAAGGGGGGTTGCCGCTCAGGACATTCATGCATGCCAGAAACCTGTGCAGATACAGGCACTGCCCTTTTTGTATCATTCAGGATGAAACTGCTTTGCATGTTTTCTGGGAGTGCCCCTTTGCACAGGGCCTGTTGAGGGCCTTGGAACCTGAACTTAAAGACTTTGTACTACAGACTGCAATCACACACTTTGGTGTGTTGAACGGACTCTTCTGTGGAACCCATGCACAGGAGGACATTGACAGTGAGTGTCTGGAGGGTGCTGTGTTGCTTTAACGACGCCGTATGGTGCGCCAGAAAGCGCTTCATCCACCAGCGGGAGAGGATGTCCATCGAGGACTGTCGCAGACTGGTTCATAGTCTGCTCAGAGACTATAACTTGATGGACCTTAAGGAGTAAGAGGAGGTCTGAAGATTTCCCCTCCTCTCCCCCTGTGTATCCTTTGGCAGTTCAATAGAGCTTCGAGCCTGTGAACTCTTTTTTTCCCCCTCCCCCTGCCCCCCATCACACATGTTGCCTATTGAAATGGAATTTGTCTGAAAAGTATATGACTTGCTAGTTACATGTTTTTAGTTAATGCTTTCAGGGTAATGGGGAGTCATGCATGATGTGATGGTTCAGGGTATTATTACTCTGCGCAACACATTAGGCATCATACCGCAGGATGAATGTAATTTATTTGTATGCTTGGAACTGTATTGTTATGTAGTGTATTTATGCGCTGTGTCGCAGTACAGAGTGGAATGTACCCTGTTGAATTTTGTTTTTTGTATATTTTTATGCAAAATAAAGTATACATTTTCAATCAAAAATGTAGATTTGTTTACTGAGGAAAAAGTGGCACATAGAAAAGTGTTACATAAGACTGTACATAAAGGTAACTTGTTTAGAAATAATACATGATCAGTATGCAATGTGATTGTGCACTCTAGAGATTTCTACATAGTAATACAAAAATGCAAAGAAACAGTGAAAGTGCAAGCCTTGTAGGTCCCTGAGGCCTATGTGAACAGGCAGCAGAGAAGCACGGGACTGACACTTAATAGAACTATGTCAGACCACTCCCCTCTATCTCCTTAGCCCACAGGCACTAAACATCAACAACTGACAAACATTCAGTAACTATTGTATTTAGGTTGGCTGGCTTCTTTAAACAGGGTTCCAGAGAGAGCAGAGAGAAGAGCCCATGTGCTAAATAACACTAGTCACTTGGGAAGATGAGGAAAGAACAAAAGGGGTTAATGGTTACATATTTACACAGTTGGTAAGGTTGAAAAAAGACACAAGTCCATCAAGTTCAACTCCTTGAAATCCGGTAAATCTTCAGCTAGCACTTAAAGTTTGATGAATGAAATACTCCTTTTGTGGTAGAACCGAGCAAATTTAGCTGGTGTGCAGTGCCGGGACAAGGTCAAACAGCGCCCAGGGCGAATACGCCGAGCTGCGCCCCCCCAATGACCAATTATCTTACACATACCTGATTATTATAACTACATGTAGAGTGCAGAGTTCAGGATTGGATAAATTACAAAGTACGAGGATCAGGAGCAAAGATAATGTACAGTGTGCAGGAGTCAGGAGAGGAAAACATACAGAGTGCAGAGGTAAGGTGTATGTACAGTACTATACAATGTGCAGGAGTCAAGAGCAGTAAACTGCAGAGTGCAGAGACCAGGAGTATATACACCCTAGTGCATAGCAGTACCCCTATAAAGTATATCAAATTTAGTGTATGTGTCATTATCAAATATGACCAAGTGAATTATATATATCACATGCATATGGAACCAAAATACCAGTGCTGTAAACAAAATTGTGAGGGGGCGAATCCCAGACTCCCGGTGCTGTAAGTAGAATACCAAAACATATAATGCGAACAACTCATAAATATTCAATTACATATCACATGTATGTGGGACCGAAATCCTTGTGCTGCAAAAACATTTTGTGAATAACTTCCAAATAATATTCAAATAACTCTAGTCAAAGTATGGTTCATTTGCACACAATTTGGTGTTGGAGTTACTACCAAACTCCCAGTGCTGCAGATCAAACACACCGTGCAAAGTACTATAAATTGCACTATAAACAGTCTACTAGAGAGCAAGTGCTCTTGTGCACATTGCTGGATCGAGAGCACGTGGCCAACAGATTCCTCCATCCACACAAGTGGGGTGGATGCGGGAATTCCCCCTTACTGGGACATTGTATTCTGACAGCAGGGACTCTTTCCTATCAGAATACACTGATCAGCACTGCAGCCGTTTGGCTGCAAACAGCTGAATTGAACAAGGATTTCCAGCAGAAGCGGATATAACAATTGGTTTCTGCCTAAGAGAGAGGGTTACACACCGATCAAAATTCAGCCCCCCCCCCCCTTCACTGAACCAGATGAATTCTGATCAGTGTACCCAGTTTTACCTTGTCCTTTGCTGCTCCCAGCAGTGCTGTTATTGGTCCCCTGCAGTGACAGTGGTCACACTCCAGCCTCCACTTTGGACCATACAGGGTTAATCTTCCTGTAGATGTGATGATGTCTAGGGAGGGGGGAGAGCACTAGAGCTGGCTCAAGCATAGAATCAGGTAGGTAAAAAAAGACTATACCCCCTTTCTCCCCCCTCCCCCACACTGCAAGAGTGGACTTTCTTGGAGTTGGGCTGGGATAAGAAATCACATCCTTTGCTGTGTATGCTTATATTCTTGAATAGATTAAGAATAATGCCGCGTACACACGGGCGGACTTTTCGACCGGACTGGTCCCACGGACTTTCCGACGGACTTTCTAACGAACGGACTTGCCCACACACGATCACACCAAAGTCCGACGGATTCGTACGTGATGACGTATGACTGGACTAAAATAAGGAAGTTGATAGCCAGTAGCCAATAGCTGCCCTAGCGTCAGTTTTAGTTAGTCGGACTAGCATACAGACGAGCGGATTTTTCGACCAGACTCGAGTCCGTTGGAAAGATTTGAAACATGTTTTATTTCTAGGTCCGTCGGACTTTTGGGAAAATAAAGTCCGCTGGAGCCCACACACGATCGAATTGTCAGACGGAGTCCGGTCCGCTGGACCAAGCCTGCCGGAAAGTCCGCTCGTGTGTACGCGGCATTAGTGTGACATTTCAGGTGCTACATGGATGTAATCCACATACACATTATATCTTATTAAAAATCATTCTTTTTAGAAGATATAATGTGTATGTGAATTACATCCATGTAGCACCTGAAATGTCACACTAATTCCTAACTTGTTTAAGAATTTTACTTTCACTTTCAATAAACCTGCACTGAAAAGTACAGGGCACATTTATGTCACAGTGTGGAATGCAGAGCACTCGGGACTCACAGTAGAAGATCCAGCCTGTCATCTGTGATTTACACATCTCCACCCTGCTCTGGAGGAGCGCTCTGCTGTGTGCTGGGCGGGAACCAAAGATCGATGCAGCAGTGTGAGGTTCTTTTCCTGCCCACATGTAGTACCATCGCTGGGACTATACCAGCTCCGATCTGGGGGGGGGCTTCTAAAAGAGCTTTTACATTTTAGCAAGAGAGGTACACTCTTCCCGGGGATGGAGCCCAACATGAAAACATACAGGGGACAAACAGCAAACAAGTGGGACTGCATAGATCTATGCACAGCCTGCACTTCCTCCTGGCTCTCTTCTCCTCACTCCCACGGCTGAGCTGACAGATGCTGTGGTCACTACTTCTGCCAGTGGGCGGTGGAGTCCATCACCCACTCCCGTCTCCCAGCCAGGATGCAGCTGATAATGGGAACGGCGTTCCTGCTGAGCAAAAAGTACAGGAACGTCGTTCCCATGCGTTCCCGCAGGACTCAAGCCCTGGTTTCCTCCCACTGTCCAATATACTCTATAGCTACTGGATCAGTGTGAAACTCAAGACAGCATGCGCAGCACCAGAACACTGAGCTGCGTCTATCAATTAATCACAGCTCTCTGTTAAGCAGACAGAACATAGATTTGCCTAGCTGTCTCCCTGTTAAGCATAGAAGCCAAAAACTATAAACATTCACTCTAGCACCTACCTAGGAGGGCACTACAGTTGTTAAAGGTGGAACCCCTCCCGAAAAACCTCTATAACTTGTCTTAAACCATGGTGTGCATACTAGGTTACAGCCTGTCATATGTTGTTCTATAATGACACATACTTTTTCATTTGTGTTATGTATACAATTAAGGATCCTCACAGGGGCCATTGCTTTATAATAGAATTGAATATCTGGCAGTCCCAATCCCCCCTCTCTATTAGATCTTCGCAAAATTGAGTGTGCTATTCTGGTTTTTTTGTCAGCCATATACTGAAAAATCCAAAAACATTTTCTGAATTCTTATGAAAAAGGTTCTTGGAAGTACTATAGGTACTGTATGCAAATAATATAATATCCTTGGTAACACATTCATTTTCAATACATTTATCCTACCTAACCATGTAAAAACCTTTTAATGCCATGAAAGCAAATCAGATTGTGAGGCTTTCAACAATTGTTTATAATTTTCCACATACAATCTTTCCGGGTCTGCAGAAATACACATTCCCAGTTATTTTTTTTAAACAATAAGCTTTTATTGATGTTAAAAGATAACATTTGTACAATCATACTAACATTTGTACATGAGTATCATATAGAAATATAACTGTATATAATTGAATTTAATGATAGAGTATTTTACTAGCGAAACCAACAAGATGGCTTTTTAATCAGCCTATCTTTACATCAATTGTTTACTTGAAATACTCTGAATTTATGTATCAAAATCTATTATTTAATTCAAGAGAAAAATAAATTCAAGGGTCTCTAAAAATACCCTTCTAAATATATATATAGTAACAGAAATGAAAAGTAAAGAGACGAAAACAAGAATGAATAAAATATAAGAGAGATGTAATTATTAACATTTCTTTGTGTTAAGAGGTCTATCCCTATGTGAAAGTGGTATAAGAATCAGATAATTTAAAGATGATCCACGGCTGCCACATTTTAATAAAATTTTCTATATTCCCTAGTGCTGTTGGTGGTGCTTCTCCAGTGTCTTGGTATTACTGTTTTTGCTGCTGTGATTAAGAATCTGGTCAGGGAGTTTTTGTATTTTTTTAGGGTGCAATTGGTAATATTTATAAGACAGCAAGCAGTGTCTAAATGAATTTTCGTTTTTGTGATGTGTTTTATGATCTTGATTACTTAGTTCCAAAAGGGTTTAATCAAATCGCATTCCTACCAGATGTGGTATAGAGTGCCTTCTGCCCGATTGCGGCGCCAGCAATGTCCAGGTATTGTCGGAAACCATTTGTGTAATTTATTTGGTGTAATATACCAATTTGTTAGGATTTTGAATGAAGTTTCCTGTAATCTCACACTGATTGCACACTTGTGTGTGAACACACACGCTTGTAGCCATTGGTCTTTTGTAATGGATTTGTTCAGGGTTGATTCCCAGAAAGTTTTGTGTCTGTTAGATTCCTGTAAATCGCTGGACTGCAACCAAGTATATGTTAATGAAAAGTTCTTAGTGGTCGTACTAGCCAAAAAAACATATAGTTTCGAAGAGTGTTAAGGGTCTAAAGAAATGTTTTTGTCTCTGAGTGTTCATGATGAAGTCATGTATTTGTTGGTATTCCTTGAAATGTAGTGGTGTTTGTCCTATTTCTTTTTGTAGATCTGCTTGAGACTTGATTTTGTTGTTATTTAAACAATGTGCAACTAGAAGTGGAGTGTTTCTGTTGTAAAGTGATTGGATGGAACCATCCATTCCTGGGGGGAAGTCAGGGTTTGTTGTCAGTGGAGTTAGTGGCCCTAGTGAGGAGGTAAGTAAATGTCTCTGATTAATTGTTTGTAGTGTTTTTAATGTTGCCCCTATGAGAGAATGTTGTTTTAATTGTTTCGGACACAGGTTCCAAGGAATCCGTGGAGCATATGATATCGGAATAGGTCCTATGTTATTTTCCAGTCCCATCCAATCTTTATTCTCTTTGTGGCATGTCCAATCTATGATTCTAGTTAGTTGTGTGGCTAGGTAATAATTTTTAAAATTAGGAAAACCCATGCCTCTATTTTGTTTGTTCATAGTAAGTAAATTTAGACTGATTCTAGGTTTTTTGGAGTTCCAAAGGAATTTTCTTAGCAGGGAATGTAGGGATTTAAAGAAGCTTGAAGGTAATATTATGGGTACTGTTTGGAAAAAGTATAGTATTCTGGGAAAAATGACATTTTAATTATAGCTGCCCTACCAAACCACGAGAAGTACTTCATTGTCCATTTTTCTAAATCCTTGGTGATATTTTTTAAAAGTGGTTGAAAATTGGCTTTATATATGGAATCCAACTTTGGGGTTAATTGTATTCCCAGATAAGTGAGAGATGTTGTTTCCCATTTAAATTTGCAGTTGTTTTTTGTGTTATTTAATGTAGCCTCCCTAAGTGTTAGATTCAGCGCTTCAGATTTGTTGTAATTTATTTTGAAGTTTGATATATAGCTATATTGGCAAAATACATTACATAGGTTGGGCATGGTAATGTGTGGTTGGGATATGAAGAATAGTAAATCATCAGCGTAAGTTGCGCATTTATATATTTTGTTTTTGACATTGAAACCATGAATGTCAGGTATTTTATTTATAATGTGAATTAGTGGTTCCAGGGTGAGAATAAATAGTAGGGGTGAGAATTTTGAATTCTTACTTTGTTAGACAATGTTCCATTTATTTTAATTTGGGCTGTCGGGTTGTAGTATAAGGCCTTTATCCAAGCTAACATGTGTGATTTTAAACCTATATGGGAACATACGGCAAATAAGAAGTCCCACGACACTCGGTCGAAGGCCTTCTCCGCATAGGTTGATAATAACATGCCTTCGTGTTTATCGATGTGTATTTTATGTATGAGATTCATGGCTTTAATTACATTATCTTTGGCCTCTCTGCCAGGCATGAATCCCACTTGTTCAGGTCCTATTAATTGATTCAGTAATGATCTTAGTCGATTTAGGTAAGTATGACCTTGGTGGTATGGATGTGTCATTGCCATCATCCCATGTAAATCTATAGAAAAATATAATACCTCTAAGGGGATTTTTAAGGCAATGAATTCAAGAATATGTTTTAAAATAAAATCAGTTTTATTTAATATTATTCAGCGTTAAAAAATGTATAAATTTTTATAAATTTTTCACAGATAATCATGTAGATCAGTAAACATAGAACAAAAAATATAAAATAAATTCCAAAGCATGAAGTAATTCTACAAGTACATCCAATACAAAATGAATATAGAGAATTGCATGTAGAAAATGACTTGAGGAAGAATGTGATGTATCACACTACCCAGTGCGGTCACCCTAGATGGCCACCCTGGTGTGGAGTAGTGGAATTTCCAACGCGTTTCAACGTTTAAATCTTAACAGATAAAAGTCTTCTTCAGGGAAAGTACATCACAGTCTAAGAAATCAAGAAATCAGAAAACAATGCTATTATGAACTGTACACATATATACCATACATATCCCCTGCAATGGTTATATTCTCATGTGACTTACGCTCTCCCAAGACAGCCCGGTTTGGGGGCATTACATGCCAGGGGTCAGAGACATCCCACATCAGAAAAGCCTCCCCTGTTCCCCCCCCCTCCTCCTTTCCCCCCCCCTCCTTTTCATTACATCTTTTGCCCCCGAGATACTGTTTGGACACTATCTGAAGATTGTTTAGCCTTCTGGGGGGTTTCTAATTTACTATATAATGTCAACTTCTTGCAGCTCACTAAGTTGGCTACTATACTATATCTAGGTGGGGGCTTGTATACATTACAACCCCCACCGAGTGGAATTACTTTACTAATGTATTGTTTATATAATTTCTATTATGTTCTAATACTTGATTTTACTGTTCTACCATGATTCCCGTTTAATATCACTGCAATCTCTGGTTTATCTCTTGTGATGGGTTGCTCCCATAGACACCACCCTGGGGGAGCTAGTCATGCGGAGGCCTAGGGCTCACCACCAACCTCTTAGATATGCCTGGGAGAGTCCTATACCTACCCGACACAGGGGGGCCCCACTGCTATAGTTAGCTATGGGGCCTCTTTGCCCTGCCTTGCACATATGCCAGGCGGGAATTTCTGTGTCGGTGGTTATCAGTCCTCCCTTCCTTCCCCATCTTGGCAAAATCGTGGGGGGGAACCGTTGTGGTATTTTATCTCAAAGGCTCTGAGTCACTCATTTTCATTTTTATTTTTATTTTCACTTTTTTATCATTATTATTATTTAATCCAGGTCCCGCAAACCCCCCCCCTCCCCGGCTCTCCCCCCCGGTTCTTTAGCCCCTGGGGGGACATGCTACCGGGGAAATCATTAGGGGATCTAACTGGATTAGCTGCTGTTCACCATACATCCACTATCGATGCAGCTCTATTTCCGGGCGTACAGCTACAATGACACATTATCCCAGTGTGGGCACAGCCCTTCTTCAAGATGGCTGCTGGCCCCCACAGCATCATTTTGACATTCCCAGCCTTGCGTAGCTGAGGCACGTAATCCAATGCGCGCGGTTACGTCGCGCATACGCGGGCCCTCGAGCGGAGTCGGTTGCCTAGGTAGCATTCGGCGTCTGTACGTCGAATGCTCCTGACAGCAGCGACCTCCACAAGCCGCGCTATTGGCCAGCGCGGCGCCTTGTCTCCGCCCATCAACCGGCCCACACCACAAATAGGACGCCAAAGACGGCAAATGGCGCCATTCTTCCTTGGACATTCATCCATGCACATGGGGCAGTCTTAAACTTTTGGCATCACGGACCCCCCCTCCGACTCTTTACCCAGCGACCAGCTATTTACCTAAAAGTAAGTGTGTTCCACTCTTTATATTTGGGACTTCCCACTTGATGGGAGGTGTATGTTTGTCTCACACATCTGACCAAGGGGGAACTTCTTTGCATATGGGACTTGCTGTGGGGTCAGCCCACAGCTGTCTCCAATATACCACTCATTCTTACTATTTGCCCCATTACAGATAGCCATCAATTTTTCTTTGAGGCTAAGGACGCCGAATGTTGGGATTATCTATTATATCCAGCCGCCTTGTAGAGTATTAGGACAGTCCAGGCTTTTCTGATGTGGGATGTCTCTGACCCCTGGCATGTAATGCCCCCAAACCGGGCTGTCTTGGGAGAGCGTAAGTCACATGAGAATATAACCATTGCAGGGGATATGTATGGTATATATGTGTACAGTTCATAATAGCATTGTTTTCTGATTTTTTGATTTCTTAGACTGTGATGTACTTTCCCTGAAGAAGACTTTTATCTGTTAAGATTTAAACGTTGAAACGCGTTGGAAATTCCACTACTCCACACCAGGGTGGCCATCTAGGGTGACCGCACTGGGTAGTGTGATACATCACATTCTTCCTCAAGTCATTTTCTACATGCAATTCTCTATATTCATTTTCTATTGGATGTACTTGTAGAATTACTTCATGCTTTGGAATTTATTTTATATTTTTTGTTCTATGTTTACTGATTTACATGATTATCTGTGAAAAATTTATAAAAATATATACATTTTTTAACGCTGAATAATATTAAATAAAACTGATTTTATTTTATAACATATTCTTGAATTCATTGCCTTAAAAATCCCCTTAGAGGTATTATATTTTTCTATAGATTTACATGGGATGATGGCAATGACACATCCATACCACCAAGGTCATACTTACCTAAATTGTTAACTAGGGTGGATAATACACCCATACCTCGAAAGTGACCAAGGTGGCTGGATGTGGACCCCCTACACAAAAGGCATACCATTTAATTACTAACGTGTTAAATAGGAATTCACTTTTTTACTCCCTATATATATTTTTAAAGGGAGACTAGTGTTCCTACGGTCCAGAGAGCTAACTGTTCTCTGATCATACCTACTTTTCAATCTCCTAGATTTGTTCGAACACATATAGGGGTCACTATGGGGGATCTTCAGGGAGGAGAATGGGAGGAGTTTATGGCCAATATTCAAAGGAGTTATGAAGGGAAGGAGCAAGTCTCCTCGGATCTGTCTTCACTTTTCTCGAGTCTAACTAAAATTCTAGAGAAGAAATCAGCCCTACATTGGCACATTGAATCTCTGGGTAGATACATCAGAGAAGGAATAAATCCGATTGGTCTCCGAATACAAATATTTCCCATCCTAGAAAACATCTCTAAAGAACTAAAAAGGAACTGGGAGAGTAAACTCAATGACTGCTCCATGAACCTGATGCTACTACTCCAGAATGAATATAGACAACAACTGGATAGTATGAATATGGAAATCAAAACACTATATGACCGACTTACTCCACTGAAGACGCATGAGGAATATGCATCTTACGAGAAAAAACTTAAAGAACACCTGGAAACTTTCGGTAAAGCCATCCTCATCAAAAAGGAGAAAAAGTACTGGAGAGATAAAAACGCATTTAGGGAGGGCAGAGCTTATAGATGGAACACAGCTAACACTAATAATAAAAAAAATAGAAAAAGAAGAACTCCATATCAAGAAAATGTCAATCAATCTAATGACTATTCATCGGACACACCATCAAATTCCTCCTCATCAGCATCATCACATACCGGCCATTTCAGAGGCAAAAGAAAAGGACCTCTGGGAAGACAGCAGGAGACTGAAGGAGAGGTCAAACAAACCTATAAAAAACGCACCATGGAGCAGGAAACAAGGGAGTCACAACTGAGCAACAAATCGAATACGCACAAAGGTACAACGCAGGGTAATACACGAGGCCTTCTACCCAATCCAGGGAAAGTAAATCGAAAAGATCAAGGGGCCATTCCTAAAACGCAACAAACACAACTTGATAGTTTTTTAGACAGAAACATAACACCATTACCGAGCCCAATGCCTCTCACACAACTTTTGATGATACCCACGGATCCACCGACTCCAAAGAGCTAAACGTCATCAACCTCTCCTCACATCAACTAACCAATGAGGAGCGAAAAGTGTTATCACTGGGCCTCTCCTTCTGTCCCAACCAAAGCATGGATACCTTTGAAACAACAAAGGATATTCACCTCTTTGCCCAGAAATTGCTGTTGAAAAGCTTATAAGCAAAACAAAAAGTTACACAATCGGAAGTAGCACCAAATTTAAAAACAGCGGATTTTAAGGCTCTCAGAGATTTGAATCTCCTACTGCAAGAGAGCAACTTTGCAGAAAACTTCTGGGAAGAGTTGGGAGAAGGGGAAAATGATGAAGAAGAGTCTGAAGATGAAGCTACTAAATTTAACACAAAAATCGATAAGAAGTTCAAAAGAAAATCACATAAATTTCCACCGCTCAATCTCAATCCAGCGATAGCGCTTTTTGTCAAACAGACAACTAGAGAAATTGAAAAACTAGACAGACAAAGAATCAAAAACAACCTTAATCCAGAATTGCGACATGCACTCAACACCTTGAAGAGCGACATGAACATCACAATCAAAGCATCGGACAAAGGTGGAAATATTGTCCTTATGGACAACGAGAATTATGTAAAAATGTGCCTTAAAGTTCTCAACAACACCGAATGTTACAAAAAAATATCCCCAGCAATAGTTGAGAGATTTAATCAGGAATTCTATTGTCTGGTGGATGAATCGCTCAATGAAGGGGCTATCAACAAAGAAATGTGGGAGTTTATACGAACACAGCATCCCCGGGTACCCACCTTTTACGCCCTGCCCAAGGTGCATAAAAGATTAGAAGACCCACCAGGGAGACCCATCATCTCGGGCAACGGGTCAATCACGGAAGGTATTAGTCAGGTAATAGATTACCACCTTAGACCCCACGTCATGGATTTACCGTCCTACACCAAAGACACGATCCATCTGCTGCAGATTATTGATAATTTGACTATCCCCGACTCTGCTCTCCTAGTCACTATCGATGTGGAGTGTCTGTATAACAGCATCCCACATGATGCAGGAGTAGCAGCTGTTGAACGAGTGTTGAGGCAAAGAGCAACCACTGACTGGAAGTTCAATGCCTTCATACTCACAATGCTGGAATTTATTTTGAAACACAATGTGTTTCTATTTGAGGGCTCCCACTACCTCCAGGTACAGGGAGTGGCTATGGGGACATGCTG
Organism: Lithobates septentrionalis; assembly: GCA_037952835.1. Lineage (NCBI taxonomy): Eukaryota > Metazoa > Chordata > Amphibia > Anura > Ranidae > Lithobates > Lithobates septentrionalis. Next base: position 2,005,642 of record JBBDGP010000590.1, on the reverse strand, counting down.
TGCTCCCTCATATGCTAACCTGTACCTGGGGGAGTGGGAGAAGACCTTCTTGCTGGGAGAGGGATCGTCTGTGTACTCTGACCACATACTAATGTGGCAGAGGTACATAGACGATATCTTCATCATTTGGGATGGCTCAGAAGACAGACTCAGGGAATGCCTGAGCTCTATGAACGTAAATAGTTTCAATCTTTTCTTTACTATGATCTATGATTCCAGGGAGGTCAACTTCCTGGATATCACTATCTCCAAAGATCGAACTGGAGTACTCCTGAGTAATCTTTATAGAAAAGAGACACCGGGGAACACTCTGCTACACGCGGATAGTTTCCACCCCGAGCCATTGAAGAGATCCATTCCGTTTAGCCAATTTCTAAGACTCAAGAGGAATTGTAGTACACACGAAAACTTCCAGCAGGAATCCAACAAACTGACTGCCAGACTAAGAGAGAGAGGATACACCAAAACAGCTCTCAAAAAAGCGTTTAATCGTGTTAAGAATATGGACAGACGAAACCTGATCTTCAAAAAGAAAAACCTGATGAAGGAAGACAATTCAACTAGAATTATCATGAAATTTTCCAACGAACATCAACAAATAATTTTTCTTATCTCCAAACACTGGTCAATTCTTACAGAAGATCCCATCTTAGGCGGTCTGGTCACCCCTAGACCTCAAATTACCTATAAAAAAATCAGGTTCTATAGGAAATATGCTCACACAGAGTGAGTACAAAGGAAGTGCAAGAACGGACCCCTGCAAAACCTGGGGCACATATCCCTGTGGATCATGTGCTCAGTGTGGAGTTATAGGTAGGAGAACCATGATTACATTACCAAATGGGGAAAATTTTCAATTACGACACTTTGCGAACTGTAGAACGCGGGGAGTCGTTTATCTGATGCAATGTCAGTGCGGGGCCTTCTACGTGGGGAAAACCCGACAGGAACTCACTAAGAGGGTTGAGAAGCACGTCCACAGTATGAGTATTGGCAACCTATATCTGCCATTGGGCAGGCATGTAGCAAAACAGCATGGGTACAGGATGCCTAAGGTAAACTTCACTGTGGTGGACAGATTACACATACCCACCAGGGGGGGTGACTGGAACAAGGCCCTGCTCCAGCGCGAGATGCGCTGGATCAGGCGCCTTAGGGCCACCACTCCCCCAGGTCTCAATGAGATAGAGAGCTTTAAGCCCTTCCTGGAGGGCTTTAGATCAGGCAAAACCGACTAGGGGCACGCCCTCTATTCCACGTTATGTACATTTCATTCATAATTCAAATCATTCACCCCCATACCTTCGCTTCCTCTCTCCCTAGGACCCAAAACACCCTCCCCTGTTTCCCCCCCCTCCTCCTTTCCCCCCCCCCTCCTTTTCATTACATCTTTTGCCCCCGAGATACTGTTTGGACACTATCTGAAGATTGTTTAGCCTTCTGGGGGGTTTCTAATTTACTATATAATGTCAACTTCTTGCAGCTCACTAAGTTGGCTACTATACTATATCTAGGTTGGGGCTTGTATACATTACAACCCCCACCGAGTGGAATTACTTTACTAATGTATTGTTTATATAATTTCTATTATGTTCTAATACTTGATTTTACTGTTCTACCATGATTCCCGTTTAATATCACTGCAATCTCTGGTTTATCTCTTGTGATGGGTTGCTCCCATAGACACCACCCTGGGGGAGCTAGTCATGCGGAGGCCTAGGGCTCACCACCAACCTCTTAGATATGCCTGGGAGAGTCCTATACCTACCCGACACAGGGGGGCCCCACTGCTATAGTTAGCTATGGGGCCTCTTTGCCCTGCCTTGCACATATGCCAGGCGGGAATTTCTGTGTCGGTGGTTATCAGTCCTCCCTTCCTTCCCCATCTTGGCAAAATCGTGGGGGGGGGGAACCGTTGTGGTATTTTATCTCAAAGGCTCTGAGTCACTCATTTTCATTTTTATTTTTATTTTCACTTTTTTATCATTATTATTATTTAATCCAGGTCCCGCAAAACCCCCCCCTCCCCGGCTCTCCCCCCCGGTTCTTTAGCCCCTGGGGGGACATGCTACCGGGGAAATCATTAGGGGATCTAACTGGATTAGCTGCTGTTCACCATACATCCACTATCGATGCAGCTCTATTTCCGGGCGTACAGCTACAATGACACATTATCCCAGTGTGGGCACAGCCCTTCTTCAAGATGGCTGCTGGCCCCCACAGCATCATTTTGACATTCCCAGCCTTGCGTAGCTGAGGCATGTAATCCAATGCGCGCTGTTACGTCGCGCATGCGCGGGCCCTCGAGCGGAGTCGGTTGCCTAGGTAGCATTCGGCGTCTGTACGTCGAATGCTCCTGACAGCAGCGACCTCCACAAGCCGCGCTATTGGCCAGCGCGGCGCCTTGTCTCCGCCCATCAACCGGCCCACACCACAAATAGGACGCCAAAGACGGCAAATGGCGCCATTCTTCCTTGGACATTCATCCATGCACATGGGGCAGTCTTAAACTTTTGGCATCACGGACCCCCCCCCGGCTCTTTACCCAGCGACCAGCTATTTACCTAAAAGTAAGTGTGTTCCACTCTTTATATTTGGGACTTCCCACTTGATGGGAGGTGTATGTTTGTCTCACACATCTGACCAAGGGGGAACTTCTTTGCATATGGGACTTGCTGTGGGGTCAGCCCACAGCTGTCTCCAATATACCACTCATTCTTACTATTTGCCCCATTACAGATAGCCATCAATTTTTCTTTGAGGCTAAGGACGCCGAATGTTGGGATTATCTATTATATCCAGCCGCCTTGTAGAGTATTAGGACAGTCCAGGCTTTTCTGATGTGGGATGTCTCTGACCCCTGGCATGTAATGCCCCCAAACCGGGCTGTCTTGGGAGAGCGTAAGTCACATGAGAATATAACCATTGCAGGGGATATGTATGGTATATATGTGTACAGTTCATAATAGCATTGTTTTCTGATTTCTTGATTTCTTAGACTGTGATGTACTTTCCCTGAAGAAGACTTTTATCTGTTAAGATTTAAACGTTGAAACGCGTTGGAAATTCCACTACTCCACACCAGGGTGGCCATCTAGGGTGACCGCACTGGGTAGTGTGATACATCACATTCTTCCTCAAGTCATTTTCTACATGCAATTCTCTATATTCATTTTGTATTGGATGTACTTGTAGAATTACTTCATGCTTTGGAATTTATTTTATATTTTTTGTTCTATGTTTACTGATCTACATGATTATCTGTGAAAAATTTATAAAAATTTATACAATTTTTAACGCTGAATAATATTAAATAAAACTGATTTTATTTTAAAACATATTCTTGAATTCATTGCCTTAAAAATCCCCTTAGAGGTATTATATTTTTCTATGGTCTTAGTCGGTTTGCTAATATTTTCGTATGAATTTTTAGATCAAGGTTAAGTAGGGATATCGGTCTGTAATTGGCACAGTCTGTTGGATCTTTATTTAGTTTGGGCAGTACTGTTACATGTGCTCTCAGAAAGTCTTCAGAGATGTCATGTGGGTTTTTTAGAGAGTTCAATGTTTTCAGAAGATGTGGTATCAAAATGTCGAAGAAGGTCTTGTAATAATGGGCTGTGAGGCCGTCTGGTCCGGGGCTTTTCCCCGATTTGAGGGATTTAATGGCTTCAGTCATTTCTTGTTCTGTTATCGGTTTTTCTAATGTTTGTGTGTCTATGTCTTTCAGAATGGGGAGGCCACTGTCTGTAGGGAATTTGTGAATTATTTATTTTCTTGATCCTATAAGGTCTTTGGGTTTATGAGTAGAAGGTAAGTTGTATAGGTCTGTATAGTATTCTTGAAATCGTTGGGCAATCTTTTGAGTATCATTAATAATTTGATTTTGTTTGGTCTTAATGGCCAATATGTTTGTAGATAATAATTATCACATTGAGTGCTTTAGCCATACAAGTGGGAAAGTGGTTTGCAATTGTTGTTCAATACTACTAGGGAGATTGACAGATACAATTTTGGATTTATTATAATTTATTTTAAATTTGATAGTATTCCATAACTGTTCAACTCTTCCATTAATATAGCTAATGAAGTAACCGGTTCTATAATATAAAACAAACTGTCATCAGTGTAGTCTGAGAGATTCATTGGATTCTTATAGTTATTCCTTTTATATCTGAATTTTGTCTCATTTTCCTTCCGTTTTAGGGACTCATAATAGGGGCTAATATTAGAGCAAAAAGCAGCGGTTATAGGGGACAACACTGTCTTGTCCCATTTCTTATTGGGAATCTTTCAGAAACAATGTCATTCATCCTTATTCTTCCTTCTGGCTTTGAGTATAATGAAAGGATCCATCCTCCCATTTGTTCCCCTATGCCCTTTATTAATTCTTCTAAAAAACTCCAGTCCAGGGGGCGTGGCTTGGCGCATGGAGAGATAGAACGTGTCTCCCCTGAGCTCCTGCAGTGGCCGTAACAATCACCGCCATACCGATGGCACACTCGGCACTCATCTCCCCCATGAACAGGCGCGGCAACAACACAGCTCCACTGGAGCACAAAAAACAGGCGCAATTGGCCAGTATTTCCTGAAAAAAGGCTCAGACATCAGGACCACCCCAGCTTCCAAGATGGCGGTGACACGTGCAGCCACAGCGCAGGCTGCCTCACAGATACACTCCAGGCAGACACCACATTTCCCGCAGAGCTCAGAGCATGGCTCTGCCTGCTTTGGAGGCACATTGCCCACATCTCACAGCTCCAGGAGGTGGCTGGGACATGGAAGCATACATAAAAGCACTGCCTACTAAAAACAAAATAGAATCCTACATCAGCAGACTGGAGAGATCATATAAACAAGAGCTAACTGACCCATGCAGGGATATCGGTCACCGCTGTGAGGACATTGAACATACAGTGGAGGATTTCGTTACAAAAATCACTGAACACGAAGAGATTCTCCATGAACACACCATACAAATACAGCAACTGTTCTATGGGCTGGATCAAGAGAACAGAAGCAGACGCAATAATATAAGGATCTGTGGTCTGCCAGAAACTGTGGAACCGAAGGACCTAGCAACTGCAGTCACAGCTATATTCAACCAAATTCTTGCTAAACATAAGGATTCCCCGATTGAAATTGATCGTGTCCATAGATCATTGGGACCTCGCAATCCAAACCCAGCCTACCCGAGGGATGTCATTTGCAGGATCCATTTCTTCATCAAGGCTGATATTATGCAGGCCGCACGCACACAAGACACTATTCTCTTTAATGACACCCCGGTCATGCTGCTAGCTGACCTGTCCAAGCAGACTCTGCTGATGAGAAAGGCCCTTAGACCCGTCACAGACGCACTGAAAGCTAAAAAAATCAAATACAGATGGGGATTTCCCTTTCAGCTCACAGCTTCTTACAATGGCAAGACTGCACCTTGGAGACCTGGCTAATTTTTTGGGAGCTTTTGACTTACCTCAAATCCACATCCCGAACTGGCCACTGCAAGCAGTGACCCCTGGCCTGCCTCTCTCTACAGGATGGACCACCTGCACAAAGAAGAATAGCTCTCGCTCCAATGCATTCAAATCTCCAGCAGGATCAACTCCTCCACCTTCCCACCAGCCGGTGGGAAATGCTTTTCCTCTTCTCTTAACCCAAGGAATCCTGACTATGATTAGCGACCCACGGTTGGTTGCTTGATCTAAGTTGGACAGTGTCCCCTGGGATCTGTCGAGTGTGCTGCCGAGACAACCGTTATGTCTTATCTGCATTGTTACTAGTTCAAAAAATAATTTTTTTTTTATTCTTCTTTGTTACATATATATCTACAGGTGGCTGAGGGGGGACCCTCTCAATAGAGGCCATCCCCCCCAGGCCACCCAGGTTACCCCCTGGGGATCTCTTTTGGGCCCCTGGGGGTCCCCACCGGTTTGACTGTTATCATATTTAGATTGTTTATCTTATTTCTAGGCCGGGTGAGTAGCCCTCAGAATGCGTTGCCCCATTCCCCACCTTAGGATTTGCAGAGTCTTCACTGACTCTGTTTTCAGTGTTTATTTTAGTTCTGCCATTCTCTAGAGACCTCTGTTATTTCCCCCCTATGGTCAATAGAGGGCACTGTTTCCCCACATTTAAGGACCCACTGAGATTTGCCAAACTGAGTTCCAACAGTTTGGCAAATTCATCTGCTTTTCCTCATCAGCCTGCTCTATCAGGACAGTGAACCTATACGAGTGGCTACCCCATTACTGTTGGTAACACCTTTCACTATCTATACCCTATCTTCTCCTCCCTCCCTCTTCCCTCCTTTCCCTTACCCTCCCTCTTTGTCTGACGTCTTATCTGCAGATTTCATGATATACAGTGATCAACTCCCTCTCACAGCCTGCTACTACATACTCCCTGTTCCATGGCATCCACCTTAGCTCTTCATATTTCCTCGCTTAACTGTCGAGGCTTCAACACCCCAGAGAAATGCAGACTGCTGCTATACCACCTCCACAAATCCCACACTCAGATACTTTTTCTCCAGGAAACTCACTTTAGGCTGGACTCTATACCACCCCTCCCAAATAAGTATTTCACCACCTGGCATCATAGCACAAATCCCTCCACCAAGTCAAAAGGAGTCTCAATTGCATTCCATAGCTCCTTCACCCCAGAGGTTCTTGACTCATATGTTGATCCCTTAGGGCGCTACTTATTCCTGAAGATGAAATACTTGCAAACGGTATTCACACTAGCTAACATTTATGTCCCTAACCAGGATCAACTCACCTTCTTATCCTCTGTGACATCGCATCTGGAAACATTTGGGACCCTCAATTTGAAATTTGGGGTTGACCTGAACGTCCCGCTGGTACCGAGACTGGACTCCTCCACCGGTAAGTCCCACATCTCACAATCCACTTTAACCAAAATATGCTCCATCTTCACCAACCTGTCCTTGGTGGATACCTGGAAAATAATCAATCCTACTGGTAGGGACTGGTAGGGACTACACATTTTTCTCCTCAGCACATGGGTCCTATAGCAGAATAGACTACATTTTGTTATTAAAATCACTGCTAGATTTTACACACACATGCACACACACATACACACTTACATACACACATGCACACACACATACATGCACATACATACATACATGCACACACACATACATGCATGCACACACACATACATACATGCACACGCACACATACATGCACATGCACACACACACACACACACATACATGCACACACATACATACATACATACATACACATGCACATACATGCACACACATATAAACACACATACAGTAGATAGATAGCCTTATAAAAATCGGCAGTCCTTTACCTTACCTCTTCCTGCCGAGTACTGCACTGTAGGGGGAGACAAAGAGCACAGCACACACTGTGCTTTCACTTTAGGTCAAATCAATGTGACAAGCTCCCCGCAGTGCCGATTACAGTTTGGCTTAGGATCGGGGAGCTCGGTCCCAGCCACCCTTGCCGCTCCTCCTGTCGTGGATATACAGGGGCCCAGTCGCCATGGCGACCTCAACAACCCCTATACTGACGCCACTGCCCCCCCTCCAATATCCAGAGACCCTCCTTAAAGTAAGCCAATTCAGACAGAATCCTGGAGAGAAAATTTACTGCACATGAATTAGGTCCGTATACTGTTGCACATTTGGCCTGCCATTATCCATTTAATAAGCAAATATCCCCCTTCTGGATCAGCTATCGGTTCTCTAAGCAAAAATGGACAAAATGTATGTATCACAATTGTAACGTCCTGTGCCTTGGGTTCTGGTGAAAGGCTATGAAACCACTAAGAAAAAGCCTTATTTGGTAATTTTGACAGAGATCTCTGGGTAAAATGCGCTTCTGTAACAATACCACTTGTGGCAAAAGTTAATATAATTCTTGCCATAATCTGCTTTGTTTTCCTTGTGCTTTTAGGCCTCATATATTATATGAAAAAATCCCGACCTTCAGGTCAGCTAAACCTAAAATTCCTTCTGCCTTTATAGTGTTATAGGTATTTTCTCCCTCTACTATCAATCGGGAATACTTGATCTCTATATGAATTAGCTCATGTTGTAGCAGTGGCTGCTGGTGGAAATTTTTTAGGGGAGGGCGGCAAATAGTGCACCCACAGCCACCCCCCCTGGTCCATTCAGTCGGGTCTGGAGCACCTACCCCATCTGTGGCGGGCAGCGCTTCCCCCCGAGTGACAGGCGGCGGTCATATAACAGACGGCTTCCCCTGCTCTCCACGAGCATCATGGCAGCTTCCGTTTTCCTCCCTCCTCTGTGGCTAATTAGAACGCTTCTCCTTACGGACAATCGGGAAACTGGTCTCAGACTTGCTTCCTGATTGACCGGGAGGAGAAAAGTGTGAAAATAGCGAATTTTCATTCGCTATTGTCACACAACTGGGTGGTCTTGGAACCATCCGTGCCGCCTATCAGTGCCACTGCCTATCAGTGCCGCCTGTCAGTGCTGCCTATCAGTGGCCACTGCCTGTCAGTGCCCATCAGTGCCACCGTATGAGTGTCCATTAGTGCCGCCTATCAGTGCGCACCAGTGAAGGAGAAAAATTACGTATTATGTAGCTCCAGGCAATCCCTCCCCTCTGGACTACAATACCCATAGTTTCTTGCAGTACAGGAGGGAGGGGGAGGAACGCTGTGCTCTGTTCTCTCCCCTATGCTGCTGGGAGAGTGATTGGAGGAGGGAGCAGAGGTAGGAGAAGAGGGGCAGGATGCTGGGAAAGGGGGTGGTCATGTGTCTCCGGGATCGTGGTGGATCTTCAGCTGACAAATGGGGAGGAGGAGTAGTAGAACACAGTCAGTCACAGTCAAGCTTCAAGTCCAATATGTTGAACTACTTTGCCCCGCCAAGTACTGCAGAGCATCCTCTATCCGTGGGGTGGTGTATTGGTCAGGAATGGTTCTCTGACTGAGAGTTTGGTAATCAATGCACATTCTAAGGGAGCTGTTTTTCCTCCTCCCCGCCACAATAGGAGAAGCGTTCTTCTCCCTGCACCAATCACCAATACACAGCTCCACCCAAACAACAGCGTCATTAATTCACAGGAATCTGTGAATGAGAAAACTACTAGTCCCATCTGCCATCATGGCAGACGGCTTGTAGTTTCAATAAACTGTGAGGGCACTGATTAGCACCCTCGTAGTCCATTCAGTCTTCCTGTAACTCTGTTACTGACAGCTTGTTCAGAGGTATGGGCACAGAGCTGTAAGAAGACTGTATAAGAGCCTTTTTTTTTTCAAAAGGTGAACTTGGCCTTTAAAAGACACAAAGGGAGCAAATAACAGAAAAGTATGGTTAAAGTTTACATACACTTTAATTATTATTAATAAATACATAACTGTACTAACTGGTGTTTTCTATATCTTCCTGGGGTTTAGGTTTACCTTATAAACTGTATCGTTCTTGTGGGAAATATCTAAACATAACATAATGTGGAAGTGCAAATGTCACTGAACTGTTAAAGGAAATACCACGGAATAAGGTGGAATTACCATACTAATAAAATAATTGGATTATGTTCACTGACATTAGCTGACAGACTGTATTTATAGTAAACTAAGTGGAAAAGAACATTGAAACAGTTTCACCTGGCAACACATTTAGCACTGTTCTTGGAAAGTAGTTTAGTACACGGACATGATAATATGAAAATGATGTGTTCGATGTAACCAGATCTATCTATCTATCTATCTATCTATCTATCTATCTATCTATCTATCTATCTATCTATCTATCTATCTATCTATCTATCTATCTATCTATCTATCTATCTATCTATCTATCTATCTATCTATCTATCTATCTATCTATCTATCTATCCCCACATGACCAAATTCAAATCCATATGCATGTATATGATGTAACACATTAAATAGTATACATAATACTAGTAATTAGTATGTGTTCTCACTTAATCTTCAGTCATTTTACAGGAGAAGATTGGTTGTGACTTGTGACTATTACACACCTTATTTTTTTGTAATTTTATGTAGCTTCATGCTGGATTTCTTGCTTTTCTTTTTCTTTTCTCTTGTTTTTCTCTCTCTCACAATGTATGTGCATTTAAGCACACAGATAAACTGTAAGGGCTCTTTCACGCGGGGCGGATCAGTGATGATCCACCCCGTGAACACCCGCTTGCTCAGCGGGGATCGCTCCGCCGATCCCCGCTGAGCAGGAAGATGACAGGTCTGTCTCTGCACACTGTGCAGCGACGGACCTGTCAGAGCGCCGCTCTCCCCTATGGGGGATCGGGTGAGGACGGACCGTAGAGTCCATCGTCATCTGATCCGAAAACGTTTTAGAGTTTTCCTCCGTTACACTTTTCGGATCGGAGCGGGTCGGATGTCAGCGGACATGTCACCGCTGACATCCAATGCTCCATAGAGATACATGTATGTCCGTTTTTCATCCGGAAACGGAAGGATGAAAAACGGACATACGGATCGTCAGTGTGAAAGAGCCCTAAATCATCGAAGTTATTGTGTACTTGTTAAAAAAAATTATGCAAGCATGCTTTTCTATGTGTTGAGGTACACTGCCAGTCCATTCAAAATAAATTGTCATCTTTAAAGGTTAAAGTGATTGTAAAGTCTCACTTTAAAAAACAAAACAAAAAAACAAACATGTTATACTTACCTCCTCTGTGCAGTTGGTTTTGCACAGAGCAGCCCGGATCCTCCTCTTCTCGTGTCCCTCTTCACTGCTCCTGGCCCCTTCCTCCTGACAAGTGCCCCCATAAACCAGCAGCTTGCTATGGGGGCACCCAAGCCGAGCTGCAGCCCCATGTGTCCATCCAGACATGCAGCTGCCATTTGCCCCGTCCCCTTTCTCCCCTTATTGGCTAACTGACTTTGACAGCCGCGGGAGCCAATGGCACAGCGGGAGCCAATCAGGAGGACAGTCCCGGTTGGCCAAGGGAATTGTGGACATCGCTGGAGAGAGAAAGGGCTCAGGGTAAGTGTTGGGGGGTGCCGGGGGGCCTGCTACACACAGAAGGTTTATTATCTTAATGCATGGAATGCATTGTGATAAAAACCTTTTTCCTTTAAGTTCACTTTTTTTTTCTAAATTCCAGCTCCTCTATGTACCAATATAGCATTAATGTAGTTCTTTTGCAAAAATAAAACAGCTTTCCATTAATTCTACACAGACTTACCTCACACACTGCTCGATTACTTCTGCCTTACTTCCTGGTCAGACTTTAGGTCATGCCACAGGAAGGAGTTGACCAGCTGAGGGTAGATGATGCAGGGTGTGTGCTAATGAGATCAGCTGGTCAACTCGTTCCTGTGTCATAACCTAAAGTCTGACCAGGAAGTAAGGAAGAAGTAATCGAGCAGTAATCATGTGTTTAAACAGCTATGAACAGATTGAGCTAAGCCTGTGTAGAATTAATGGAAAGCTGTTTTATTTTTGCAAAAGAAGTACATTAATGCTATATTAGAACACAAGGGAGCTGGAAATTAGAAAAATTCAAAATAAAGGTGAACAAAGGTGAACTTAGACTTTAAAATATATCTAAACCAAATAACAAACATTTTATATATTGCAGATAACCAGTCCTTAGATCTGGTGGCTGCCTTAGACATTTTCAGTTGAGAACTTTTTTCACCAAGTACATAAAATGCCTTTTGAAATGCAGTGCTTGTCATCTTCCTTCCTCCCAAGCTACGTTCTGTAAACTACAAATTTCCCCACTATCAATGTATGGAAGATGAAGAGTGAAGGATATGTTTGTTGCCCAAATCAGGAGAGCAGCCTAGCGTGTAGGGATGAGCCGAACACCCCCCCGGTTCGGTTCGCACCAGAACATGCGAACGGACCGAAAGTTCGCACGAACGTTAGAACCCCATTGACGTCTATGGGACTCGAACGTTCGAAATCAAAAGTGCTCATTTTAAAGGCTAATTTGCATGGTATTGTCCTAAAAAGGGTTTGGGGACCCGGGTCCTACCCCAGGGGACATGTATCAATGCAAAAAAAACTTTTAAAAAACGGCCGTTTTTTCGGGAGCAGTGATTTTAATGATGCTTAAAGTAAAAAAAAAAAAAGTGAAATATTCCTTTAAATATCGTACCTGGGGGGTGTCTATAGTATGCCTGTAAAGTGACGCGTGTTTCCCGTGTTTAGAACAGTCCCTGCACCAAATGTCATTTTTAAAGGAAAAAATCTCATTTAAAACTGCTTGCGGGTTTAATGTCATGTCGGGTCATGGCAATATGGATGAAAATCGGTGAGACAAACGGCATGGGTACCCCCCAGTCCATTACCAGGCCCTTTGGGTCTTGTATGGATATTAAGGGGAACCCCGCACCCAAATTAAAATAAGGAAAGGTGTGGGGCCACCAGGCCCTATATACTCTGAACAGCATTATACAGGCGGTGCAAACAAGACAGGGACTGTAGGTTTGTTGTTAAGTAGAATCTGTTTGTAATTTTGAACGGGTACATTTTTAACGTGTTTAGCTCCAGCCAAAAAATCTTTTTTAAGCTTTTTGGAAAACATAGGGAAGGGTTTTCACCCCTGTGACATTTGTTTTGCTGTCTTTCCTCCTCTTCAGAAGATTTCACCTCACTTTTTGTCCCAATGAAAAATGTTTTTTGAAAATTTGGGTTTTTTTGTGGAACAAGGATTGGAAAGCATCAGTGGAAAGGAGCAATTTTTTTCCCATATTAACTCTTACAGGAGAGAATTTCCCTTCCTAGGGGTAGATTTCATCTCACTTCCTGTTGTCTCCTTCCGTTTGCAAGTAGGAGTCGTTTGTAAGTTAGATGTTTGAAAGTAGGGTCCTGCCCTATATACTCAGCAGAAATTTGGGCCTTAGGTGTTGCTGAGGCCACAACACTGTAAGCCCTCACAGGGCCCTGCTGTGAAATATTAGATCAAGAATTGTAATTACATGCCCCTGTTGAACAGGAGCTGAAAAATTAGGCCTTAGGCACTGGTGCCACAACACTGCAACCCCTCACAGACACTCTAGTTGGAACGCAGGAACGAGCCCTGCTGCAAAGTATTGCATCAAAAATTGTAATTACACGTCCCTGTTAGACAGGGGCAGAAAAATTGGGCCTTAGGCACTGGTGCTGGTGCCACAACACTGCAACCCCTCACAGACACTCTAGTTGGAACGCAGGAACGAGCCCTGCTGCAAAGTATTGCATCAAAAATTGTAATTACACGACCCTGTTAGACAGGGGCAGAAAAATTGGGCCTTAGGCACTGGTGCTGGTGCCACAACACTGCAACACCTCACAGACACTCTAGTTGGAATGCAGGAACGAGCCCTGCTGCAAAGTATTACATCAAAAATTGTAATTACACGCCCCTGTTAAACAGGGGCTGAAAATTGTGCCTTAGGCACTGGTGGTGGCGCCCAGAACCAAAAATGTTCTTACAAGCTATCAGCGTGATGATTGAGGAGGAAGAGGATAATTACTCAGGGATAGTCACTCAGCATCAGCATAGGCAGTCTTTGAAGGGATCTGAGATTTCAAAAAAAATTATTCGGTTACATCAGCATCAGGTGCTTGGTAGCTGGTGGTGATCCAAGACTGATTCATTTTTATGAAGGTCAGTCGATCGACCGAGTCGGTGGACAGACGCACCCTGTGATCGGTTACCACGCCTCCAGCAGCACTGAATGTGCGTTCCGAAAGAACGCTGGATGCAGGACAGGCCAGTAGCTCAATTGCATACTGTGCAAGCTCTGGCCAGTGATCCATCCTCAAGACCCAGTAACCCAGAGGATTTTCGGTGGGAAAGGTGTCCAAGTCTGATCTTGCCCCTAGGTATTCCTGCACCATGTAAAACAGACGCTGGCGATGGTTGCTGGAACCGATCATACCTTGGGGCTGCGGACCAAAAAATTGTCTGAACGCATCGGTCAGACGGCCACCTTCTCCACCGCTCCTTCTTTGACTGACCGAAGCCTCAGCAACACGTTGTCCAGAAACAGGCGTTTGTAACCTCCCAGTCTCTGGGAACGCGTTGCATAGACCTTTCTGCAAGGCCTCCCGAAGATGTTTCATCCTCTGCTCCCTCTGCGATGGCAAGATAAGGTCCGCAACCTTACCCTTGTAACGTGGATCAAGGAGGGTTGCCAGCCAGTATTGGTCCTTCTCCTTGATACCACGAATACGAGGATCCTTACGTAGGCTTTGCAGGATCCGGGAGGCCATGCAGCGTAGGTTTGCTGAGGCATTCGGTCCGGAGTCCTCTGGGTCACTAAGGACGACAACGTCCGCAGCCACCTCCTCCCAGCCACGTACAAGTCCATGTGTTTCTTGGGACTGATCCCTTAAAGACTGCTGCTGATGCTGAGTGCCAGGCTCCACCTCCATACTGACACAATCTTCCTCCTCCTCCTCCTCCTCGTCCTCTTCCTGTGTGATCGGCGGGCACGCAGGAACACTGTCTGGATAAAGGGGGCCTTGAGAGCTAAGGAAGTCCTCCTCTTCCTGCCTCTGTTCTGCCTCAAGTGCCCTGTCCATTATTCCACGCAGCGTGTGCTCCAACAGGTGGACAAGGGGGACAGTGTCACTGATGCATGCACTGTCACTGCTCACCATCCTCGTGGCCTCCTCGAATGGTGACAGGACAGTGCATGCATCCCTGATCATGGCCCACTGGCGTGGGGAAAAAAAACCAAGCTCCCCTGACCCTGTCCTGGTGCCATAGTCGCACAGGTACTCATTGATGGCCCTCTGCTGCGTGTGCAGCCGCTGCAGCATGGCCAACGTTGAGTTCCACCTGGTGGGCATGTCACAGATTAGGCGGTTCTTGGGCAGGTTAAACTCCTTTTGGAGGTCCGTCAGCCGAGCACTGGCATTATATGACTGGCGGAAATGCACACAGACTTTCCTGGCCTGCCTCAGGACATCCTGTAAGCCCGGGTATCTGCCCAAGAACCGCTGCACCACCAAGTTAAGGACGTGAGCCAAACAGGGCACATGGGTCATTTGTCCCTGTCGGAGGGCAGAGAGGAGGTTGGTGCCATTGTCGCAAACCACCATTCCTGCCTTAAGTTGGCGTGGCGTCAACCACCTCTGAACCTGCCCCTGCAGAGCTGACAGAACCTCTGCCCCAGTGTGGCTCCTGTCCCCCAAGCACACCAGCTCAAGCACCGCATGGCATCTTTTGGCCTGCGTACTTGCGTAGCCCCTTGAACGACTACGGAGCACCGCTGGTTCCGAGGAAGAGGCCATGGAGGAAGAAGAAGAGGAGGGGGTGGAGGAGAGAGGTGTGTCACAATCATTAGCATTTTGGAGGCGTGGTGGCGGAACAACCTCCAACACTACTGCACCTTGTCCTGCATCCTTCCCAGCTGCCAGCAGAGTCACCCAATGCGCCGTGAAACTTAGGTAACGTCCCTGTCCATGCCTGCTGGACCATGAGTCAGCGGTAATATGCACCTTACCGCTGACCGCCCTGTCCAGCGAGGCATGGACATTGCCTTCCACATGCCGGTAGAGAGCCGGAATCGCCTTCCGTGAGAAAAAGTGGCGTTTGGGTACCTGCCACTGAGGAACCACACATTCCACAAACTCACGGAAGGGGGCAGAGTCTACCAACTGAAAAGGCAGCAGTTGAAGTGCTAGCAATTTTGCCAAGCTAGCATTCAACCGCTGGGCATGTGGATGGCTGGGAGCAAACTTCTTTCGGCGGTGCAGCAGCTGGGGCAGGGAAATTTGCCTGGTACAATCTGACGTCGGTGTACCAAAAGCAGATTGCCCACAAGTACTTGGCTGTGACACACCTAATTCTACACCTTCATTCCTCTCACTGCAGGTCTCAGAGAGGACTGGAGGTCTAGTGGGGTTGGAAATCTCAGCTGATGAGGAGCAAGGAGAGATCCTCTTTGTTCTTTGGTGTGGGTCTTTTAGATACGCTTGCCAACGAACTGCATGGCAGGTCAACATATGTCTGGTCAAGCATGTGGTACCCAAGCGGGAGATGTTTTTTTCCTCGTGAGATACGCTTGAGACATATGTTGCAAATAGCAGCGGTGCGATCTGATGCACTCATCTCAAAAAAGGGCCCACACCAAAGAACTTTTTGAATAACGCGCAGAGACTGCAGCGCCCTGCACATGTGCAGCTTTGGGGTGTGATGCAGTCAATGTGCTGCCCTTAGGTTGGCCCCTGGAGGGCATCCTGCCTCGTTGGTGATGTGCCGCCTCCTCCTCCTCCTCTCTCCTATCAGGCACCCACGTTGAGTCAGTGACCTCATCATCCCCTCCCTCCTCATCACTGGAGCAAACCTGGCAGTATGCTGCAGCAGGGGGAGCATGACTGCCAGATTGCTGTCCTTCTTGGGCACCCCTCTGTCCGTGCTCATGTTACTGCCTTCATCGAGCTCAGTATCATCATCAGAGCCTTCCAAACGCTGGGCATCCTCCTGGAGCATGTACCCAACACTGTGGTCAAACAGTTCGAGGGACTCCTCAGGAGGAGGTGGAGCTAGGGAAGGAGTCACTGATGACATTGAGCCGAGGGAAGAGGCCGCTGCTTTGCCAGACAAAGCACCCTGGGCATGGGTGAGAGAGGATGAGGACGGCTTGGTCATCCACTCGACCAAGTCTTCCGCATGTTGCGGCTCAACACGGCCAGCTGCCGAAAAAAAGGCCAAGCGTGTCCCATGGCCACGTGCTGATGAGGATGCACCGTCTCCACGACCAGCACTAGACACAGAGCCTGCTTGCCCTCTCTTATTGGCTTGTGACTGTCTGCCTCTCCTTCTTGGCCTTCCAGACATACTAATGGCCTGTAGCTGCACTAAGCTGGATATATATATATATATATATATATATATATGTACTGATACTGCAGCTAGCAAAATCAACTGCTTGCCTGTAGTATGAGAACACCACCAACCTTCTACAGGTAGCTTTAGCTGAACACTGTGAGGTGGACGCACCCCACTAACTTGTAGGTTTAGCTGAACACTGTGAGCAGGACGCACTGCACTAACTGTAAATAGTCTAGCTGCCTGACCGTGGTACTAATAGGATCAAAAGAACACCAGTAATTTTCTTCAGGTAGCTTTATATACTGTAACAAGACAAGCATGCCTGTCAGTAGGAAGATAACAGGAACGGATCTAGCTGAACACTGTGAGCAGGACGCACTGTACTAAATGTAAATAGTCTAGCTGCCTGACCGTGGTACTAATAGGATCAAAAGAACACCAGTAATTTTCTTCAGGTAGCTTTATATACTGTAACAAGACAAGCATGCCTGTCAGTAGGAAGATAACAGGAACGGATCTAGCTGAACACTGTGAGCAGGACGCACTGTACTAAATGTAAATAGTCTAGCTGCCTGACCGTGGTACTAATAGGATCAAAAGAACACCAGTAATTTTCTTTAGGTAGCTGTTAATACTGTAACAAGACAAGCCTGCCTGTCAGTAGGAAGATAACAGGAACGGATCTAGCTGAACACTGTGAGCAGGACGCACTGTACTAAATGTAAATAGTCTAGCTGCCTGACCGTGGTACTAATAGGATCAAAAGAACACCAGTAATTTTCTTTAGGTAGCTGTTAATACTGTAACAAGACAAGCCTGCCTGTCAGTAGGAAGATAACAGGAACGGATCTAGCTGAACACTGTGAGCAGGACGCACTGTACTAAATGTAAATAGTCTAGCTGCCTGACCGTGGTACTAATAGGATCAAAAGAACACCAGTAATTTTCTTCAGGTAGCTTTATATACTGTAACAAGACAAGCATGCCTGTCAGTAGGAAGATAACAGGAACGGATCTAGCTGAACACTGTGAGCAGGACGCACTGTACTAAATGTAAATAGTCTAGCTGCCTGACCGTGGTACTAATAGGATCAAAAGAACACCAGTAATTTTCTTTAGGTAGCTGTTAATACTGTAACAAGACAAGCCTGCCTGTCAGTAGGAAGATAACAGGAACGGATCTAGCTGAACACTGTGAGCAGGACGCACTGTACTAAATGTAAATAGTCTAGCTGCCTGACCGTGGTACTAATAGGATCAAAAGAACACCAGTAATTTTCTTTAGGTAGCTGTTAATACTGTAACAAGACAAGCCTGCCTGTCAGTAGGAAGATAACAGGAACGGATCTAGCTGAACACTGTGAGCAGGACGCACTGTACTAAATGTAAATAGTCTAGCTGCCTGACCGTGGTACTAATAGGATCAAAAGAACACCAGTAATTTTCTTTAGGTAGCTGTTAATACTGTAACAAGACAAGCCTGCCTGTCAGTAGGAAGATAACAGGAAGGGATCTAGCTGAACACTGTGAGCAGGACGCACTGTACTAAATGTAAATAGTCTAGCTGCCTGACCGTGGTACTAATAGGATCAAAAGAACACCAGTAATTTTCTTTAGGTAGCTGTTAATACTGTAACAAGACAAGCCTGCCTGTCAGTAGGAAGATAACAGGAACGGATCTAGCTGAACACTGTGAGCAGGACGCACTGTACTAAATGTAAATAGTTTAGCTGCCTGACCGTGGTACTAATAGGATCAAAAGAACACCAGTAATTTTCTTTAGGTAGCTGTTAATACTGTAACAAGACAAGCCTGCCTGTCAGTAGGAAGATAACAGGAACGGATCTAGCTGAACACTGTGAGCAGGACGCACTGCACTAAATGTAAATAGTCTAGCAGATAACAGGAACGGATCTAGCTAAACTGAATACAGTGTATATATATATATGCAACACCTGGGATGCATATATATACACAATACACTGTAAGTGCAGCTAACTGACTGACTGTTCTGCCTAATCTATCTAACTCAAATCAAATGACACTGTCTCTCTCTCTGTCTATCTCTTTCAACGCCGGAACACACACTACACAGGGCCGCCGTGCAGGCGGCCTTATATAGTGTGGGGCGTGTACTAAATTCCCTGAGCCATAATTGGCCAAAGCCTCCTTGGCTTTGGCCAATTACGGCTCTCTGTTCAGGCGGCGCTGTGATTGGCCAAGCATGCGGGTCAATCATCAGCAAGCAATGCACTGCGATGCCGCAGTGAATTATGGGCCGTGACGCGCCACACGAATTTGGCGCGAATGGCCCATATCGTTCGCAATTCGGCGAACGACCGAACAGCCGATGTTCGAGTCGAACATGGGTTCGACTCGAACACGAAGCTCATCCCTACTAGCGTGACAACACTGATCCCTCCATAGATACTGTAGAGTAATTGAGTTTTGCTACCGTAGGACAGGATGTGTTTTATTCACAGAATTATCAAGGAAAAATGAAGTAAAAAAGTCTAAAAACAAAGCTCTTGCTTCCACCACATCTAAGAACAGGTGATCTGCAATATATTTCAATATTATTCTTTTGGGTTTAGATACGCTTTAAAAGTGAGGTATGGAGAAAGCTTTTTGGGCCATACTTCTCTTATGGGTCACAGGAATGCACTTACTTTTGCTCTACTGTAACCCAGAGTCAGCTAATAGTGGGCATTGTGGCAGAGCCGCTCCAGGCTCTGGAAGGATCCCAACCATATTGTCATGATCCACCCAGCTGCTTGGTTGACAGTTAACACCAGCCCTCAGCACATGGTTAAAAGCCACACCCAGCCACGCCCACCCTATCTCCTGCTCAGTGACTGACAGTCACCGCTCTCTACTCCAGGCCAACTGAGATTTGAGCAATCAGCAGTCATGTGATCACTTAGTTCTCGGTCTTAGAGCCGACACGGCCACACGGGACATCACAACAATGCTGCAGCATAAAGGTGAGTATATTGTAGATTTACAGACACTCACCTGTTCCACAGTCCAGCGATGCCGCCGCACTGAGCCTCACTCCTCTCCCCCTCCCCTCCGCGGCACCACCACAGAAACTGTGGGCACCTGGCCGTGACAGCTTGCGGCTTCGCGGCCAGGCACGTACTGCGCATGCGCGAGTCGCGCTGCGCTCTCTGAGTGGACAGGCAATCTTCTGGGACCTGTGACGTGTCCCACTCTTAATTCTTCTCTTTATTAATAAAACCTTATATGATAGCTTTAGTCTCACTATATAAAAGAGTGTAAAAATTATATAATTAAAATTCATAAGACCCATACAATAAAACTATAAAATGCCATCCTGGTCCTGACCAGGACCAGGACCATCCCTGCTTAGCTACCAAAATCTACCGACATCACAAGCTAACAGTGCGATGAGGAGGTAGTGGCTGCCTTATATATTTTGAAATGTGTCTTATCAATCTCTCCTAAAAATTATTATGTATAACATGGATATTAGCTGTTATTAATAAAGCAATTTGAATCAAAATCTATGTTAAGACCCCTGGGTGCCAATACCTGGGTCTCATAAATCCAGAATGACTCGCGTTGACTAAGAGATCTGATGAAGTTACCTATCTCCAGTGATGATTGACCTTTTCCACCCCCCAAAATTTCATACTCTTGGGGTTTCTATTATGGACCTCTCTGAAGTGTTTGGAAACACTGTGTTTCTTTGCTCCTTTTTTAATATTGTTTATGTGTTCGCGTACCCTCACCAGCAGTGGTCTTGAGGTATGACCCACATACTGGAACTTACAAGGGCACTCCAACACATACACAACCCCCTCTGATGTACAAGTGGTAAATTCTTTAATTTTATGGACCCTCGCTGTAGCTGTAAATTCCTTCCGCTTTTTAACATTACTTCCTTTTGTGGATTTGCATGTTTGGGACAAGTCCTTTATTTAAAAAAAAAAAAAAAAGTCCTGCGATGTCCATCCATCTTCATTCACAGCGTCCGACGGTCCCGAGAAAAAAAAACAGAAAAACTCCGCCTCGATGGGGAGCGGCCCAGTGACTGCAGCCTTTTTGCTTTGACAGCTGTTATATACTGTAGCTGATGGCAGGGCCACCCCGTGACGTAAAAGGGTGACCCCGCCCCCTCTGACATTATGTGATGTCAGAAGGGGGCGGGGTCATCCGCGTACGTCACCGGGTGGCCCTGCCCTCAGCTATATAACAGCAAAAAGGCTGCAGTCGGCGGGAGCCTTCCATCGAGGTGGAGCTTTTCCGTTTTATTTTTCTCGGGTCGACGGCGCTGTGATTGAAGATGGATGGACATCGCGGGACATTTTTTTAAATAAAGGAATTGTCCCAAACTATCTACTGTAATTTTTATTTTTTGACAATTTTTTTGGTGAATGTGTAGGGGCAGGGCCGGTACAAGGGGTGGGCGAGAGGGGCGGGTGCCCTGGGCGGAGTGTGAGAGGGGGCGGATTTCTCCCCCTCCCTCTGCTCGCTGACTGAGCATAATATGAGAGCCGCTCCGACCGATCTGCTCCCTCCCCCTCATTGGCAGGGAGGAGAGCGACTTCAGGAGGGATTGAACCAGCAGGGGGAGGGGCGGACAAGCCTCCCATTATCTTGGTAACTGTGAAGAAACAGACTGATTTCTCCCGTCCATAGGACAGGAGAATCAGTCTGTAAATACTGAGACTGTGGCTGCAGCTCTGTAGTGTCTGTGACACTTACACAGCCCAGCGAACCATCACCTCCCCCCTCACTGACGGGAGATCAGGGAGGAATACAGCTCCTCCCACCTCTGCTCCTCCAGTGACTTCCCGCCCCGCCCACACTATCCCCGACGTGCAGATGTATCTGAAGAGAAGGGATGTGTGGGCGGGAGATATGAAAAGCTGCAGAATCCTGTGTGCCAAAGATGCCTGATCTTCCAGCCTGGACCTGGGTGAGTCATGTGCACACTGCAGTACACAGTTATCACTGAACTGTCCTTATCTCCATCCCCCATCTGTCTCCCCCCCCTCATGTTCTTTCAAGATATTCACTAACTTTCACTTTCACTTAGACATTAGATGGTACAAATTTCTTTCCAGTAACCACAAATTTCAGGAAAGAAATTGACACGATTCCCCTGTCAGCTCAGTCAGTGCTGACAGGGGAATCCCTTCTGCTGAGCAATTGTATTGTCCCCACAAACAGTGATTATCACTAGCAGATATAGCAACCGCTAGTGATAATCATAAGAGTATCTGGCAGGCTGGTTGTACCCAATTTGATCAATCAACTTGGTACATTCAGCCTGCTCATTAATGGTTCTAATCTCAGCCAGTTCTCACTGAAACAGCTGAGATTTAACCACTTGCTTACTGGGCACTTAAACCCCCCTCCTATCCAGACCAATTTTCAGCTTTCAGCGCTGGCGCACTTTGAATGACAATTGCGCGGTCATACAACACTGTACTCAAATGAAATTTTTATACTTTTTTTTCCCCCACAAATAGAGCTTTCTTTTGGTGGTATTTGATCACCTCTGTGGTTTTTATTTATTGTTAAAAAAAAATGTAAAAAGACCGAATTAAAAAAAAAAAATTTTGTTATATTTTGTTATAAAATTTTAAACAGGTAATTTTTCTCCTTCATTGATGTATGCTGATGAGGCGGCACTGATGGGTGGCAATAATGGGCACTGATCAGTTACACTGATAGGCAGCACTGCTAGGTGGCATTGATAGGTGGCACTTGTGGGCATTGATAGGTGGCACTCATGGGCATAGGTAGGTGGCAATGGCAGGTGGCACAGATGAGGCATAATTGCCTCCTCCTCTTCGGGACCGATGTCCCTTGCAGATGAGCCGGTGATCAGCTTTTTTTCTCCTCGCGCTGTCAGCGTGAGGAGAAAAAAAAAACGATCACAGAGCTTTTGTTTTGATCATGTGATCAGCTGTCATTGGCTGACAGCTGATCACATTGTAAGGGGATCGGGACTCAGTGACTCGGTGATCACAGCGCGCACAGGGCACGTGCACTCCCAGAAATTCAGGTCCGCGCTGTGGCCGTCATTCAGCTATAGCGTGGATGTCAAGAGGTTAAACTATCTTAGTGTTAGCTCTTGGGCTGCCCATACATTGATCACTTTTTTCATTCAACTATTAGGTTGAATGAAAAAAAAAGAATGTTCCAATTCCCCCATCTACACATTCCAGGTGGAAGGAGGAATCCTCCCACTGTGGACCAGTGGTGGAATCCAATGTGGTGGTGTATAGAGCCAAATAGATTAGAATTGTGTCAATGTCCCAATATTTATGGACCTGACTGTACATATAATTAAAAGGTGTGAGTGAACTCTGTTTCTATCACATTAAACCTAATTGAATTTGTATTGTTTTAAGTATATCCTTGTTTTGAAATTACATTGATTCTTTCTTAAAAATGGGGGGGGGGGGCGCAGTTTGCCATCTTTGCCCTGGGCACCAAATGGCCTTGTCCCAGCACTGTGTAGGGGTACAATGTACCCAATACCCATTCACATAGGGGATGCTGTGATCTTCGGGTCCCCTTGTTAACAGGGGCTTCTAGATTCCGATAAGCCCCCCGCCCACAGACCCTCGCAGCCACCAGGCAAGGGTTGTGGGGAAAAGGCCCTTGTCCCCAAAACACCCTCCCCATGTTGAGGCAGGGGCGGATCCAGTGGGGGCAACGGGGCAATTGCACCCCCCGAGAAAATATTGAAGACTGAGGCTGAGCGCGCCCGGGTAACCAGATCTGCGGCCATTCTAAGCATGAATTATTGCTTAGAAACCTCGGGACTGCACTCTCTACCCCCTGTACCTCCCCCTGCAGTTTTTCAGCCTCTCTCCTGCAGGCTGCTGCTTGAGTGGGCGGCATGGGGAGGTGCCTTTTCCCCGAGATCACGCTCGTCTGGAAGAGGGAGATGTGTGCAGCTGCTGAGCAGAGAGAGCCTAGTGAAAGTTCCTAAAGGTGAGCTCTGTTGCCAGCACTACATTGTGGATTTGTTTACAGGCACCTCTATGCTCAGTCTGCTGAGTTACTGCAGCTTAGCATAGAGGTGCTGTTAGAGGACAAATGAGATCTTCATCTTCTTTTCATGACATGTGAGAAATTGAACTCATTAAAAGATTATGACTGCCCCCTGGTGTATGCCCTCCTGATTCCCTCCCCCCTGTGTATCAGTGTATGCCATCCTGATTCTCCCCCCCAGTGTATCAGTGTATGCCTCCTGATTCTCCCACCCGTGTATCAGTGTATGCCCTCCTGATTCCCCCCCCAGTGTGTCAGTGTATGCCCTCCTGATTCCCCCCCCCCCAGTGTATCAGTGTATGCCCTCCTGATTCTCCCCCCCGTGTATCAGTGTATGCCCTCCTGATTCTCCCCCCCCAGTGTATCAGTGTATGCCCTCCTGATTCTCCCCCCCAGTGTATCAGTGTATGTCCTTCTGATTCTCCCCCCAGTGTATCAGTGTATGCCCTCCTGATTCTCCCCCCCAGTGTATCAGTGTATGCCCTCCTGATCCATCCCCCCCAGTGTATCAGTGTATGCCCTTCCTGATTCTCCCCCCCAGTGTATCAGTGTATGCCCTCCTGATTCTCCCCCCCAGTGTATCAGTGTATGCCCTCCTGAATCCCCCCCCCAGTGTATCAGTGTATGCCCTCTTGATTCTCCCCCCCCCAGTGTATCAGTGTATGCCTGCCCTCCTGATTCTCCCCCCCAGTATATCAGTGTATGCCCTCCTGACTCTCCCCCCCAGTGTATCAGTGTATGCCCTCCTGATTCCCCCCCCCCCCCAGTGTATCAGTGTATGCCCTCCTGATTCTCCCCCCGTGTATCAGTGTATGCCCTCCTGATTCTCCCCCCCAGTGTATCAGTGTATGCCCTCCTGATTCTCCCCCCCAGTGTATCAGTGTATGCCCTCCTGATTCCCCCCCAGTGTATCAGTGTACGCCCTCCTGATCCCCCCCAGTGAATCAGTGTATGCCCTCCTGATTCTCCCCCCCAGTATATCAGTGTATGCCCTCCTGATTCTCCCCCCCCCCCAGTGTATCAGTGTATGCCCTCCTGATCCTCCCCCAGTGTATCAGTGTATGCCTTCCTGATTCTACCCCCCAGTGTATCAGTGTATGCCCTCCTGATCCCCCCCAGTGTATCAGTGTATGCCCTCCTGATCCCCCCCCCCCCCAGTATATCAGTGTATGCCCTCCTGATTCTCCCCCCCCCAGTGTATCAGTGTATGCCCTCCTGATTCTCCCCCCCAGTGTATCAGTGTATGCCCTCCTGATTCTCCCCCCCCCCCCAATGTATCAGTGTATGCCCTCCTGATTCTCACCCCCAGTGTATTAGTGTATGCCCTCCTGATCCCCCCTGTGTATCAGTGTATGCCCTCCTGATTCTCCCCCTCCCAGTGTATCAGTGTATGCCCTCCTGATTCTCCCCCCCCCCCCCAGTGTATCAGTGTATGCCCTCCTGATTCTCCCCCCCCCCAGTGTATCAGTGTATGCCCTCCTGATTCTCCCCCTCCCAGTGTATCAGTGTATGCCCTCCTGATTCTCCCCCCCAGTGTATCAGTGTATGCCCTCCTGATTCTCCCCCCCCAGTGTATCAGTGTATGCCCTCCTGATTCTCCCCCCCCAGTGTATCAGTGTATGCCCTCCTGATCCCCCCCCCCCCCAGTGTATCAGTGTATGCCCTCCTGATCCCCCCCAGTGTATCAGTGTATGCCTTCCTGATTCTACCCCCCAGTGTATCAGTGTATGCCCTCCTGATCCCCCCCCCCCCCAGTGTATCAGTGTATGCCCTCCTGATTCCCCCCCAGTATATCAGTGTATGCCCTCCTGATTCTCCCCCCCCAGTGTATCAGTGTATGCCCTCCTGATTCTCCCCCCCCCCCCAGTGTATGCCCTCCTGATTCTCCCCCCCAGTGTATCAGTGTATGCCCTCCTGATTCTCACCCCCAGTGTATCAGTGTATGCCCTCCTGATCCCCCCCTGTGTATCAGTGTATGCCCTCCTGATTCTCCCCCCCCAGTGTATCAGTGTATGCCCTCCTGATCCTCCCCCCCCCCCCCAGTGTATGCCCTCCTGATTCTCCCCCCCAGTGTATCAGTGTATGCCCTCCTGATTCTCACCCCCAGTGTATCAGTGTATGCCCTCCTGATCCCCCCCTGTATATCAGTGTATGCCCTCCTGATTCTCCCCCCCCAGTGTATCAGTGTATGCCCTCCTGATTCTCCCACCCGTGTATCAGTGTATGCCCTCCTGATTCCCCCCCCCCAGTGTGTCAGTGTATGCCCTCCTGATTCCCCCCCCCCCCAGTGTATCAGTGTATGCCCTCCTGATTCTCCCCCCGTGTATCAGTGTATGCCCTCCTGATCCTCCCCCCCCCCCCCCAGTGTATCAGTGTATGCCCTCCTGATTCTCCCCCCCCAGTGTATCAGTGTATGCCCTCCTGATTCTCCCACCCGTGTATCAGTGTATGCCCTCCTGATTCCCCCCCCCCAGTGTGTCAGTGTATGCCCTCCTGATTCCCCCCCCCCCAGTGTATCAGTGTATGCCCTCCTGATTCTCCCCCCCGTGTATCAGTGTATGCCCTCCTGATCCTCCCCCCCCCCCAGTGTATCAGTGTATGCCCTCCTGATTCTCCCCCCCCAGTGTATCAGTGTATGCCCTTCTGATTCTCCCCCCAGTGTATCAGTGTATGCCCTCTCAATTCCCCCCCCCCAGTGTATCAGTGTATGCCCTCCTGATTCTCCCCCCCAGTGTATCAGTGTATGCCCTCCTGATCCATCCCCCCCAGTGTATCAGTGTATGCCCTCCTGATTCTCCCCCCCCCCCAGTGTATCAGTGTATGCCCTCCTGATTCTCCCCCCCCAGTGTATCAGTGTATGCCCTCCTGATTCTCCCCCCCGGTGTATCAGTGTATGCCCTCCTGATTCCCCCCCCCCAGTGTATCAGTGTACGCCCTCCTGATCCCCCCCCAGTGAATCAGTGTATGCCCTCCTGATTCTCCCCCCCAGTATATCAGTGTATGCCCTCCTGATTCTCCCCCCCCCCAGTGTATCAGTGTATGCCCTCCTGATCCTCCCCCAGTGTATCAGTGTATGCCTTCCTGATTCTACCCCCCAGTGTATCAGTGTATGCCCTCCTGATCCCCCCCAGTGTATCAGTGTATGCCCTCCTGATTCCCCCCCCCCCCCAGTATATCAGTGTATGCCCTCCTGATTCTCCCCCCCCCCCAGTGTATCAGTGTATGCCCTCCTGATTCTCCCCCCCAGTGTATCAGTGTATGCCCTCCTGATTCTCCCCCCCCCAATGTATCAGTGTATGCCCTCCTGATTCTCACCCCCAGTGTATCAGTGTATGCCCTCCTGATCCCCCCTGTGTATCAGTGTATGCCCTCCTCATTCTCCCCCCCCCCCCCAGTGTATCAGTGTATGCCCTCCTGATTCTCCCCCCCCAGTGTATCAGTGTATGCCCTCCTGATTCTCCCCCCCCCCCAGTGTATCAGTGTATGCCCTCCTGATTCTCCCCCCCCCCAGTGTATCAGTGTATGCCCTCCTGATTCTCCCCCCCAGTATATCAGTGTATGCCCTCCTGATTCCCCCCCCAGTGTATCAGTGTATGCCTTCCTGATCCCCCCCAGTGTATCAGTGTATGCCTTCCCGATTCTACCCCCCAGTGTATCAGTGTATGCCCTCCTGATCCCCCCCCCAGTGTATCAGTGTATGCCCTCCTGATTCCCCCCCAGTATATCAGTGTATGCCCTCCTGATTCTCCCCCCCAGTGTATCAGTGTATGCCATCCTGATTCTCCCCCCCCAGTGTATCAGTGTATGCCCTCCTGATTCCCCCCCCCCAGTGTATCAGTGTATGCCCTCCTGATTCTCACCCCCAGTGTATCAGTGTATGCCCTCCTGATCCCCCCCTGTGTATCAGTGTATGCCCTCCTGATTCTCCCCCCCCCAGTGTATCAGTGTATGCCCTCCTGATTCTCCCCCCCCAGTGTATCAGTGTATGCCCTCCTGATTCTCCCCCCCCCCAGTGTATCAGTGTACGCCCTCCTGATCCCCCCCCCCAGTGATTCAGTGTATGCCCTCCTGATTCTCTCCCCCCCAATATATCAGTGTATGCCCTCCTGATTCTCCCCCCCAGTGTATCAGTGTATGCTCTCCTGATCCCCCCCCCCCCCAGTGTATCAGTGTATGCCTTCCTGATTCTCCCCCCCAGTGTATCAGTGTATGCCCTCCTGATCCCCCCCCCCCCAGTATATCAGTGTATGCCCTCCTGATTCTCCCCCCCAGTGTATCAGTGTATGCCATCCTGATCCTCCCCCCCCCCAGTGTATCAGTGTATGCCCTCCTGATCCCCCC
Organism: Lithobates septentrionalis; assembly: GCA_037952835.1. Taxonomy (NCBI): domain Eukaryota; kingdom Metazoa; phylum Chordata; class Amphibia; order Anura; family Ranidae; genus Lithobates; species Lithobates septentrionalis. The sequence continues at coordinate 1,977,461 of JBBDGP010000590.1, read as the reverse complement.
CCCCCCCAGTGTATCAGTGTATGCCCTCCTGATTCTCACCCCCAGTGTATCAGTGTATGCCCTCCTGATCCCCCCCTGTGTATCAGTGTATGCCCTCCTGATTCTCCCCCCCAGTGTATCAGTGTATGCCCTCCTGATTCTCCCCCCCAGTGTATCAGTGTATGCCCTCCTGATTCTCCCCCCCCCCAGTGTATCAGTGTACGCCCTCCTGATCCCCCCCCCCAGTGATTCAGTGTATGCCCTCCTGATTCTCTCCCCCCCCCAATATATCAGTGTATGCCCTCCTGATTCTCCCCCCCAGTGTATCAGTGTATGCTCTCCTGATCCCCCCCCCCCCCCAGTGTATCAGTGTATGCCTTCCTGATTCTCCCCCCCAGTGTATCAGTGTATGCCCTCCTGATTCCCCCCCCCCCAGTATATCAGTGTATGCCCTCCTGATTCTCCCCCCCAGTGTATCAGTGTATGCCCTCCTGATTCTCCCCCCCCCAGTGTATCAGTGTATGCCCTCCTGATTCCCCCCTGTATATCAGTGTATGCCCTCCTGATTTCCCCCCCCAGTGTATCAGTGTATGCCCTCCTGATTCCCCCCCCAGTGTATCAGCGTATGCCCTCCTGATTCTCCCCCCCAGTGTATCAGTGTATGCCCTCCTGATCCCCCCTGTGTATCAGTGTATGCCCTCCTGATTCCCCCCCCCCAGTATATCAGTGTATGCCCTCCTGATTCTCCCCCCCAGTGTATCAGTGCATGCCCTCCTGATTCCCCCCCCCCCAGTATATCAGTGTATGCCCTCCTGATTCCCCCCCCCCCCAGTGTATCAGTGTATGCCCTCCTGATCCCCCACCCCAGTGTATCAGTGAATGCCCTCCTGATTCTCCCCCCCCCCAGTGTATCAGTGTATGCCCTCCTGATTCTCCACCCCCCAGTGTGTCAGTGTATGCCCTCCCTATTCTCCCCCCCCCCAGTGTATCAGTGTATGCCCTCCTGATCCCCCCCCCCCAGTGTATCAGTGTATGCCCTCCTGATTCCCCCCCCAGTATATCAGTGTATGCCCTCCTGATTCTCCCCCCCAGTGTATCAGTGTATGCCCTCCTGATTCCCCCCCCCCCCCCCCCCCAGTGTATCAGTGTATGCCCTCCTGATTCTCCCCCCCGTGTATCAGTGTATGCCCTCCTGATTCTCCCCCCAGTGTATCAGTGTATGCCCTCCTGATTCCCCCCCCCAGTGTATCAGTGTACGCCCTCCTGATCCCCCCCAGTGAATCAGTGTATGCCCTCCTGATTCTCCCCCCCAGTATATCAGTGTATGCCCTCCTGATCCCCCCTGTGTATCAGTGTATGCCCTCCTGATTCTCCCCCCCCCAGTGTATCAGTGTATGCCCTCCTGATTCTCCCCCCCCAGTGTATCAGTGTATGCCCTCCTGATTCTCCCCCCCAGTGTATCAGTGTATGGCCTCCTGATTCCCCCCCCCCCCCCCCCAGTGTATCAGTGTATGCCCTCCTGATTCTCCCCCCCCAGTGTATCAGTGTATGCCCTCCTGATTCTCCCCCCAGTATATCAGTGTATGCCCTCCTGATTCCCCCCCCCCCCCAGTGTATCAGTGTATGCCCTCCTGATCCCCCCCAGTGTATCAGTGTATGCCTTCCTGATTCTACCCCCCAGTGTATCAGTGTATGCCCTCCTGATCCCCCCCCCCCAGTGTATCAGTGTATGCCCTCCTGATTCCCCCCCAGTATATCAGTGTATGCCCTCCTGATTCTCCCCTCCAGTGTATCAGTGTATGCCCTCCTGATTCTCCCCCCCCAGTGTATCAGTGTATGCCCTCCTGATTCTCCCCCCCCTGTGTATCAGTGTATGCCCTCCTGATTCTCACCCCCAGTGTATCAGTGTATGCCCTCCTGATCCCCCCCTGTGTATCAGTGTATGCCCTCCTTTTTTTTATTTTTTTCCTTTTTTTTTTTTTTTTCTTTATCCACTTCTTCAGCGAAAGTTTTCCGAGAGACATTATTTCAACTTTATGTGTCAAACTTTATCTCTTCTCCTTTTTCACATCATTGTGGATTGTTTCCGTCACATCTTTATTATTTTTCCCTTCTAGGGTATTCTTAAATATTTTTAAAAACCGACGACAAAACGCCTTCTATAATTATAAACCCTATTATTATCTTAGTCTCTCTCAGTCCCTCTTATTTCCCCCCGCCCCCACTCCCCCTCGCCCCCCCCCTCCCCCTCCCCTGTGTCTGGTCCGTTCCTTTATGTTGTTTATTTATCCACTTGGCTCTGCACCTATTCAGTCTTTTATCCTATCTAAATAAATATCCGAGACTTTGTAGTTTTTCCAACTTTCCCATCTACTATTATCCCCTTTCTCTCCTCCTTCCATTTTGTAGTGATAATCTATTTCCTTTAGCCAGTTTCTAATGTCTGGTTTTCCACTTTTTAGCCAATTCTTGGGAATTAAGGCCTTGGCCGCATTCAGGAGGTTAGGTATTATTGATTTTCTATATTGTTTCTTAGGTTTATTGTAGATATGGAAGAGGCAAGTCCAAATATTTTGTTCTATTTCTTCTCCAGTTATTTCCTTTATGTTATTTAACACTTCCTTCCAGTACTCCATTATTATTGGGCATTCCCACCATATGTGTGTGATCGTTGCTATTTGGCCACATTTTCTCCAACACAAGGAGGTTCTATCTTGATGGAATCTGTGTATTCTTACTGGGGTCATATACCATCTTGATACTAGTTTATAATTCATTTCTATGGTCTTCATGTCCCAAGCCTTATTATATCCCATTTCTATCATTTTTTCCACTTTTTGGTTATCTATTTTTAAATTCATTTCTTTTTCCCATTGATTTATATATTCTGGTCTTTCTTGTGCTTCCAGATCTGTCAGTATACTATAAATTTTTGATGTTCCGTTTTTTAATGGTGTTTCATTGCTACATAGCTTTTCCAGTGCAGTTAATTTTGTTTCATCTCTCAGTGGGTGTGGTATTGTGCTTACTAGGTGCCTTATTTGAGTATAATTCCATTCATTCATCTTCCATCCATTCCTTTCCTCTATTTCTACTCGTGTTCTTATTTTGCCATTTCTAGTGATATCTTTCAGTTGTGGGTTACCTATTCCTTGGATTTCAAATATTTCCCTCCCAGGGGTGAAGAGATTCGATCCTGTGAGTGCTAATAGTGGTGAATTATATTTCCATTCATTCTTTAAGTGAATGGTGTCCCAAATTTTAAATACATTTTTTGTTATTTCGTGCGTGTCGGTGTCCAATATTCTATATTTCCGTGGAATCCAAATATTCTTATGTAGTGTGGCTCCACTTATTGTGTTTTCCATTTCCACCCATTTTTTTTTCATTTTTCTCATTTGTCCACTCTATCATTCGTGTTAAAACTATGGCTTTATAGTACCTACTTATATCTGGGACGGCAAGACCTCCATGCTCCTTTTTCCTTGTGATCAGCGTGTATTTAATTCTTGGTTTTTTATTAAGCCATATGTATTTTAGCAGGATTGTTTTAATTATTTTAAAAAAGCTCTGCGGGATTTTTACTGGTAACATCTGTAATCTGTAGTTTATTTTAGGTAATATCGTCATCTTAAACATATTTATTCTTCCAATCCATGAAAGTGGCTGTATTCTTAACTTTTTCATTTCTTCTTTGACCTCATTGATCAGTGGAATAAAGTTTGCCTGATAAATTTTTTCGACTCTAGGAGTTATTTTAATTCCAAGGTAATTTAGTTATTTTACCCAAGTGAATGGGAAATCTTTTTGTAAAAACTGAACTTCCTTTTTCTCTAGACCTATGTTTAATATTTCCGTTTTTATTGGATTAATTTTGAAGTTTGACAGTTCTCCGTATTTTTTAATTTCTTTCAGTATGTTTGGGAGTGACACTCTTGGGTTGGATACGTACATCAAGATGTCGTCCGCGTAGGCAGCGATCTTATGCTCTTTTCCTCCTAGTTTCGCTCCTTCTACCTCTTTGTTATTGCGGAGTGTTGCTAATAGTGGTTCTAAAGCCAATACATATAATAGTGGAGACAGTGGACAGCCTTGCCGTGTTCCATTCTGCATCTTAATTTTTGGAGAGAGTCTACCGTTTACTTTTACGACTGCTGTCGGGCCATTATACAAATTTGTTATCCACTTCATCATTTTTGTCCCGATACCCAAGTGCCGCAATGTATCCATCATGAAACCCCAGTCTACCCTGTCAAATGCTTTTTCTGCATCCAATGACAGGAATAGAACTGGGGTCTCATTCTGCACCTTCTTGTGCAACATCAATAATGATTTTAGGCTGTTGTCCCGCCCCTCTCTCCCCGGGACAAAACCAGTTTGGTCCGGGTTGATCCACAGTGGGATTAGTTTTTTTATCCTAGTGGCCAGGATCTTGGAGTACAGCTTCGTATCGGCGTTCAATAGGGCTATTGGCCTGTAGCTTGAGCAGTTAACTTTGTCTTTCCCTTCTTTTGGTAGTATTGTAATATGAGCTAATAACGATTCACTTCTTATTTCTTCATCTTCCCCTAAGGAATTCATATATTCTAATAGTTTTGGAGTCAGCTGTTCTTCAAATTTTTTATAGTATTTGACCGTAAACCCGTCTGGTCCTGGGCTTTTTCCTACGGGAGTTTCCTTTAATGCCAGTTTTACCTCTTCATGCGTAATATTTTTTTCCAATTCTTCTAGTTGGTCTATTTTTAGTTTTGGTAAGTTTGCTTTTTTTAAATATTCTTGTATCTTCTTTGTTCTTGTATTCGCTTCTTTCCAACTTTCCTGTCCTTTTATTGCATAAAGGGAGCTGAAGTATTTTTGAAATGTTATCGCTATATCTGTAGTTTTATTTACCACTTCTCCTTTTTCATTTTTGATCTTCTCAATGTAATTCAAAGACTTCTTTTTTTTACCAGATTTGCTAGGTATTTTCCTGGTTTATTACCCCATTTATATTTTTCTTGTACTACTCTGTTGTAGTCCTTCCTTTCTTCTTGTTCCATCCAGTCTTTTAATTGCTCTCTCTTTTGAGATAGTAGGCCGAAGCTTTTGTTGTTTACTTGATTTTTGTGTTTTCGTTCCAATTCATAAATTTCTTTAATTATTTGTTGCATGTTTGTTTTCCTTTCCTGTTTTTTTCTTGCCCCTATAGCTATTAACTTGCCCCTAATAACAGATTTATGCGCCTCCCATATTGTTGCTTTCGATACCTCTGGTGTATCGTTTTCTTCAAAATATCTTTTAATTTCTTCTATGATGCTTTTTTCGGTCTCACTGTCTTCTAATAAAGTTTCGTTGATTCTCCATGGACCCCTTTCAAGGACTTCTCCTTTTATTTTCATTCTCAAGATTACTGGGCTGTGATCTGAGGCGGTTATTATGCCTATTTTTGTTTCTTCTATTTCTTCCAAGTTTCTATGTTCGACCATGATGTAATCCAATCTGGAGTAAATTTTGTGTACTGTTGAGTAGAATGTGTAGTCCTTTGTGCTGGGGTGCTGAATTCTCCAAGGGTCTATTAGTTGCTGTTCATATAATGTTCTTTTTAATTTCTTTAGTTGATTTACCTCTTTGTCCCTTACTCTTGAGGTACTGTCCATTTTATTATCCATGCTGAAGTTGAAGTCTCCAGCTATTATTAATTTTCCTTGCTTGAATTCCATTAGTATTTTAATTATATCTATCAAATATTTTTTAGGGTTCTTATTAGGACAGTAGACATTGGCCAATGTATATTTTACCCCGTGTATAGTTCCTGTAATAAAAAGACATCAACCCTCCGGGTCTATTTTCCTTTGATCTATTAGAAAACGTACATTTTTCCCTATACCGATGGCTACTCCTTTGGCCCTTCTTATTGGCGAGTCTCCTTGATACCATGTTGGTATGTTTCTTGAATAAATTTTGGCACTTGAGTTTTGGGTTATATGCGTCTCCTGTAGGAAAATTATTTCTGCTTTACTTTTTTCTAGTTCTCGGAGGATGATGTTTCTCTTCCCTGGGGAATTTAGTCCTCGGACATTGTAAGAGATTATTTTTATGCTGTTTACGTTTTCCATTCTAGTGCCTTTTCTTCCCCGCCCGTCCTCCGGCCCTCCACGCGGTCCCCCTAGGATACTGGATGGAGGGGACACCCAGCGGACACACGGGGTCTCCTCATCTCTTGTCTCAAAATAGGTGTGCCTATGTAACCACTCATGTGACTCAGACCTTTCCCTCCCCACCCTCCTTCCCTCTCTTTTCCCTCCTCCCACCCTCCCCTCCCTTTTTTCTGATATGGGTTTTTTACCGCCATATTCTCTAGAGCTGAGAGCGTTTTACTTTGTTTTGTGGGGCACGCTCTGCCCCCTCTGCTCTATTTATTGTGAGGCGGAGCTCTGTAAGACACCCTATTCCCCCCTGCCTAAGCACTAATAGGGCGACCCCCTGTCCACTCCGTGAGTCCCTGTCTCCCTCTCCCTGCGTTTTTGTTGTGTTTTACCAATCCTTTCACTTTCCTTTTTTCCCATCCCATCAACCCCAGCCCCCCCCCCCCCCCCTTTCCACTCTAAGGCCCCTTGCACCGTTGTGTGGTATTTTCTCAGATATTAATTTCCTCGAGAGTCCACATCTTGATGTCTGATCCTTGAATTTACTTGCCACTGTAGGTCATCTCTTGCCGTTATTCGCTCCTGACTATTTGCGTATTTTTCCAGTTCTGGGGAGGGGATTTCTAGTTTGTTGCAAAAGTCCGGAATCTCCTCCACATGTCTTAGCCTCGCACTTATTCCGTTTTTCCTTGCTATTAGACATGCTGGAAAACCCCAGTTGTATTGAATTTCTTGCTCCCGGAGGATTTCTAATAATGGCTTTAGTATCCGTCGTCTTTTCAACGTTTCTTGAGATAAATCTTGAAATATTTGTAATTTACCTCCCGCAAACTCTATTTGTGTTTTCCTCTTTAGGTTTATCCAGATCTGTTTTTTTTCTTCCCATTTTTCAAAGCGTACGATTACATCTCTAGGTGTTTCCCTTGCGAACCTTTGAAGTTTTTTTACTCGAAAGACACTTTCTATTCCTATTGTGTTAGTTGTTTCCTTTCCCAAGATTTGGTTGAAGAGATTGTTCATTTTTTCTATTAGATTTTCTGCTTGTTCTGTTTCCGGTAACCCACGTATTCTCAAGTTTTTCTTTTTATCTCTATTTTCTTGCTCTTCTATTTTATATGATTGTTCCTGTTGTTCCCGTTTTAATTTCTTTATTTCGCCTTCTAGTTCCTTTATGTTTTTTTGATGTAGGTCTACTTTGATCTCTACTTCTTCCACTCTGTTTAACATATATCCCATATCTTTATGGAGTGTTGACATCTCTGCTTTTAGGGAATTCTCTAGTGCCGCGAACATTTTTTCCATATACTGTTTTGTTGGCAACTGTGGCCCTTGTTGTCCTTCCTCCTTTCCTCTGTCTTCCTCTCCCATTTCTGGCTCCATTCTGGGTTCTGAGAGGTGGCTGGTTTCTGTTTGTACTTTATACTGGCCTTTTTTATCCTTGTTGTCCTTCTCTTTTGTATCTATTTGTCTGCCCTTTGAACCCACTTGTTTCTCTCCTTCTCCGATTCCTTGCTGTATATACCTGTTCATAGGGCCTGGACTTGGGCCTAGGCTGGTCCTAGGTGATTTCGATATTGCTCCCGCACTTCTTGTTGTTTTCCCCTTCATGTTTGTTTCTATGGCTGGATTTATAAGATCTTCAAAGCTGCCTTCCAGAATACCCCTTGATTGGGGTCTCTTAATGATGAAAAAATCTCCCAGCCTTTTTAAATTGACTTATTTTTACTAATATTTCTTTTGTTCCGTTCTCATACCCGGCATCCTCCCCACAATCCAATAATAGAAATAATTAATGAGATATGAGTAGTCCCCATTTTCCAGAAGTTATGTTACTACTTTACGTACATTAAGCATTCCTTGGTGCTGTTCAATTGTTTAAACCATAGTATTAAGTCCCCATGCACACGGACGTCTCCACAGCCGCCCTTCCGAGCCCCCTCCGCAGCTCAAAAAGGCCTGTCTATGTTAGTCTATGGCTTCATGCCCACCTAGGCGTCTCTGAGCTGCAAGTGGCATAAGCGTTCTTAAGCTGAAAAAAAAACAAACAAAAAAAAAAGGCTCAAAAACACTATTGCAAAAATGCTGAAAAAAGCTGAAAAAAGTTAAAAAAAAAGTCACTGCAAAGACACCGGCGTCTTCACAGCGCTTTTCCAGCAGCCCGTGTGCATGAGGGCCCAGGTGCTCAGCAAAATAATTCAAATGTTTTAGCGATATAATGCAATCTAATTTAAGTATTTAGCAAGATGATTTATATATTCAGCAGTATAGTTCCAGTATAAGCTTATATGTTCCACATTTTTGTTACTATGAAATTTCTTCTTATTCTATATTTTGTACTATCAAGCCTATAGTTAGTACCATTTGCAAAAAAAAAAAAAAAAAATTCACAAGAAAGGGAGATACTGCAGCAGCAGCAGCAGCAGCAAGCAGGTGGGGGCTGGGAGACAACTCTTCTGTTGGCTTGTCTTTCTTTCACCTTCTCCTTCTCTTCTCCCCTGTTCCCCCCCCCCCCTGTTTTTATTGTTTTTCTTAGCTCACTTGATTCTACTTTTTCAGCTCTTTCGCCTTTTCCCCTGCTTGTTCACTTCAAGACAATTGCAATAGAAAAGAGCCAAAAGAGGAGGAAGAAAAAAAAAAAAAAAAACGCTCAAAAACGCTCAAAGACGCTATTGCAAAAACGCTGAAAAAAGTTTAAAAAAAAAATACCCGGCATCCTCCCCACAATCCAATAATAGAAATAATTAATGAGATATGAGTAGTCCCCATTTTCCAGAAGTTATGTTACTACCTTACGTACATTAAGCATTCCTTGGTGCTGTTCAATTGTTTAAACCATAGTATTAAGTCCCCATGCACACGGACGTCTCCACAGCCGTCCTTCCGAGCCCCCTCCGCAGCTCAAAAAGGCCTGTCTATGTTAGTCTATGGCTTCATGCCCACCTAGGCGTCTCTGAGCTGCAAGTGGCATAAGCGTTCTTAAGCTGAAAAAAAAATAAAGCAAAAAAAAACGCTCAAAAACACTATTGCAAAAATGCTGAAAAAAGCTGAAAAAAGTTAAAAATAAAGTCACTGCAAAGACACTGGCGTTTTCACAACGTTCTCCCAACAGCCCGTGTGCATGAGGGCCCAGGTGCTCATAAAAATAATTCAAATGTTTTAGCGGTATAATGCAATCTAATTCAAGTATTCAGCAAGATGATTTATATATTCAGCAGTATAGTTCCAGTATGAGCTTATATGTTCCACATTTTGTTACTATGAAATTTCTTCTTATTCTATAGTTTGTACTATCGAGCCTATAGTTAATACCATTTGCAAAAAACAAAAACAAAAAAAGACCAAACAAAAAAAAAAAAAAAAAAGATCACAAGAAAGGGAGATACTGCAGCAGCAGCAAGCAGGTGGGGGCTGGGAGACAACTCTTCCGTTGGCTTGTCTCTCTTTCACCTTCTCCTTCTCCCCTGTTCCCCCCCCTGTTTTTATTGCTTTTCTTAGCTCACTTGATTCTACTTTTTCAGCTCTTTCGCCTTCATTTACTTTCATTTACTTTCGCTTTTTATTCCATTTTATTTCGTTTTATTTCAATATGTTCTTTCCCTTTCCCTTTCTTTTGTTCTATTACTTTTCCTTTGCCTGTTCACTTCAAGACAATTGCAATAGAAAAAAGCCAAAAAAAATAAATAAAATAATAATACGGTACTTATCTTTTAGTTGTTGTTGAAGTTGGGACAAAAAGGGACGCTCACTACTGCTTGTTGCTGCTCTCTGATGCTGCGAACGCTCAGGTGCTGTCTCTGATGTTTTCAATCTGCCCAGGTCTGTCTGACCCGCTGAAATCTCAGCTGTTCTCTGCTCTCAGCTCTTCAGTGTCCACTGCCGCTGCTCCTCACCCACCTTCCTGGCTCTCTCCTCCGAAATTTCCCCGGTGCTCTTCAGCTGGTTCCTCCGCTCTCCGCGGCCGGCAACACCGCTGGGGACTTGAAACAGCCCCCAGCAGCGCACCGTTTTCCCTGCTGCCGTCACTTCCGAAGCACTCCGATCTCCGCGGTTTTCCAGTTCTCCTAACCCCCCGTCCTCGATGAGCCTTCTAGCCCATCCGACTAAGGAGGGGTGGGGGGGGGGGATGCAGTCAGACGCAGGTACAAACTTCCTCTGGCTTACACCACAAGACAGCTCAGTGAGTGATGAGCAGGGGGGGCGGGGAGGGAACCTACCTACACCTTCTCATCAGGCCGATCATTCCTCTCAGCTGCAGGGAGAGGGTTCTCAGGATCCTCACGCCGTGCACAGAGCCATTACCAGGCTCCTCCCTCCTCCCAATTGTCGTGGAGATCCCTGTTGAAGCTGGAAATCTAGTGTATGCCCTCCTGATTCTCCCCCCCCCAGTGTATCAGTGTATGCTCTCCTGATTCTCCCACCCGTGTATCAGTGTATGCCCTCCTGATTCCCCCCCCCCAGTGTGTCAGTGTATGCCCTCCTGATTCCCCCCCCCCCAGTGTATCAGTGTATGCCCTCCTGATTCTCCCCCCCGTGTATCAGTGTATGCCCTCCTGATTCTCCCCCCCCAGTGTATCAGTGTATGCCCTCCTGATTCTCCCCCCCCCCAGTGTATCAGTGTATGCCCTTCTGATTCTCCCCCAGTGTATCAGTGTATGCCCTCTCAATTCCCCCCCCCCCAGTGTATCAGTGTATGCCCTCCTGATTCTCCCCCCCAGTGTATCAGTGTATGCCCTCCTGATTCTCCCCCCCCCCAGTGTATCAGTGTATGCCCTCCTGATTCTCCCCCCCCCAGTGTATCAGTGTATGCCCTCCTGATTCTCCCCCCCAGTGTATCAGTGTATGCCCTCCTGATTCTCCCCCCCCAGTGTATCAGTGTATGCCCTTCTGATTCTCCCCCCAGTGTATCAGTGTATGCCCTCTCAATTCCCCCCCCCCCAGTGTATCAGTGTATGCCCTCCTGATTCTCCCCCCCAGTGTATCAGTGTATGCCCTCCTGATCCATCCCCCCCAGTGTATCAGTGTATGCCCTCCTGATTCTCCCCCCCCCCCCCCCCAGTGTATCAGTGTATGCCCTCCTGATTCTCCCCCCCCAGTGTATCAGTGTATGCCCTCCTGATTCTCCCCCCCCAGTGTATCAGTGTATGCCCTCCTGATTCCCCCCCCCCCAGTGTATCAGTGTACGCCCTCCTTATTCTCCCCCCCAGTGTATCAGTGTATGCCCTCCTGATTCCCCCCCCCCCCAGTGTATCAGTGTACGCCCTCCTGATCCCCCCCCAGTGAATCAGTGTATGCCCTCCTGATTCTCCCCCCCAGTATATCAGTGTATGCCCTCCTGATTCTCCCCCCCCCCCCCCCCGAGAGTATCAGTGTATGCCCTCCTGATCCTCCCCCAGTGTATCAGTGTATGCCTTCCTGATTCTACCCCCCAGTGTATCAGTGTATGCCCTCCTGATCCCCCCCAGTGTATCAGTGTATGCCCTCCTGATTCTCCCCCCCCAGTGTATCAGTGTATGCCCTCCTGATTCTCCCCCCCAGTGTATCAGTGTATGCCCTCCTGATTCTCCCCCCCCCCAATGTATCAGTGTATGCCCTCCTGATTCTCACCCCCAGTGTATCAGTGTATGCCCTCCTGATCCCCCCCTGTGTATCAGTGTATGCCCTCCTGATTCTCCCCCCCCCCCCAGTGTATCAGTGTATGCCCTCCTGATTCTCCCCCCCCAGTGTATCAGTGTATGCCCTCCTGATTCTCCCCCCCCCCCCCCAGTGTATCAGTGTATGCCCTCCTGATTCTCCCCCCCCAGTGTATGAGTGTATGCCCTCCTGATTCTCCCCCCCAGTATATCAGTGTATGCCCTCCTGATTCCCCCCCCCCCAGTGTATCAGTGTATGCCCTCCTGATCCCCCCAGTGTATCAGTGTATGCCTTCCTGATTCTACCCCCCAGTGTATCAGTGTATGCCCTCCTGATCTCCCCCCCCCAGTGTATCAGTGTATGCCCTCCTGATTCCCCCCCAGTATATCAGTGTATGCCCTCCTGATTCTCCCCCCCAGTGTATCAGTGTATGCCCTCCTGATTCTCCCCCCCCCAGTGTATCAGTGTATGCCCTCCTGATTCTCCCCCCCCCAGTGTATCAGTGTATGCCCTCCTGATTCTCACCCCCAGTGTATCAGTGTATGCCCTCCTGATCCCCCCCTGTGTATCAGTGTATGCCCTCCTGATTCTCCCCCCCAGTGTATCAGTGTATGCTCTCCTGATTCTCCCCCCCAGTGTATCAGTGTATGCCCTCCTGATTCTCCCCCCCCCACAGTGTATCAGTGTACGCCCTCCTGATCCCCCCCCAGTGAATCAGTGTATGCCCTCCTGATTCTCTCCCCCCCAGTATATCAGTGTATGCCCTCCTGATTCTCCCCCCCAGTGTATCAGTGTATGCTCTCCTGATCCCCCCCCCCCCCCAGTGTATCAGTGTATGCCTTCCTGATTCTCCCCCCCAGTGTATCAGTGTATGCCCTCCTGATCCCCCCCCCCCAGTGTATCAGTGTATGCCCTCCTGATTCCCCCCCCCAGTATATCAGTGTATGCCCTCCTGATTCTCCCCCCCAGTGTATCAGTGTATGCCCTCCTGATTCTCCCCCCTCAGTGTATCAGTGTATGCCCTCCTGATTCCCCCCTGTATATCAGTGTATGCCCTCCTGATTCCCCCCCCCAGTGTATCAGTGTATGCCCTCCTGATTCCCCCCCCCCAGTGTATCAGCGTATGCCCTCCTGATTCTCCCCCCCAGTGTATCAGTGTATGCCCTCCTGATCCCCCCAGTGTATCAGTGTATGCCCTCCTGATTCCCCCCCCCCCAGTATATCAGTGTATGCCCTCCTGATTCTCCCCCCCCCCCCAGTGTATCAGTGCATGCCCTCCTGATTCCCCCCCCCCCAGTATATCAGTGTATGCCCTCCTGATTCCCCCCCCCCCCCCAGTGTATCAGTGTATGCCCTCCTGATCCCCCACCCCAGTGTATCAGTGAATGCCCTCCTGATTCCCCCCCCCCCCCAGTGTATCAGTGTATGCCCTCCTTATTCTCCCCCCCCCCCAGTGTATCAGTGTATGCCCTCCTGATCCCCCCCCCCCCCCAGTGTATCAGTGTATGCCCTCCTGATTCCCCCCCCCAGTATATCAGTGTATGCCCTCCTGATTCTCCCCCCCCAGTGTATCAGTGTATGCCCTCCTGATTCCCCCCCCCAGTGTATCAGTTTATGCCCTTCTGATTCCCACCCCCAGTGTATCAGTGTATGCCCTCCTGATTTCCCCCCCCCCAGTGTATCAGTGTATGCCCTCCTGATTTCCCCCCCCCCAGTGTATCAGTGTATGCCCTCCTGATTTCCCCCCCCCCAGTGTATCAGTGTATGCCCTCCTGATTCTCCCCCCCCCCCAGTGTATCAGTGTATGCCCTCCTGATTCTCCCCCCCAGTGTATCAGTGTATGCCCTCCTGATTCTCCCCCCCAGTGTATCAGTGTATGCCCTCCTGATTCTCCCCCCCAGTGTATCAGTGTATGCCCTCCTGATTCTCCCCCCCCCAATGTATCAGTGTATGCCCTCCTGATCCCCCCCCCCCAGTGTATCAGTGTATGCCCTCCTGATCCCCCCCCCCAGTGTATCAGTGTATGCCCTCCTGATTCCCCCCCAGTGTATCAGTGTATGCCCTCCTAATCCCCCCCCCAGTGTATCAGTGTATGCCCTCCTGATTCCCCCCCCAGTGTATCAGTGTATGCCCTCCTGATCCCCCCCAGTGTATCAGTGTATGCCCTCCTGATCCCCCCCCCCCCCAGTGTATCAGTGTATGCCCTCCTGATTCCCCCCCCCCCAGTGTATAAGTGTATGCCCTTCCGATTCCCCCCCAGTGTATCAGTGTATGCCCTCCTGATTCCTTCCCCCCCAGTATATCAGTGTATGCCCTCCTGATTCTCCATCCCCCCAGTGTATCAGTGTATGCCCTCCTGATTCTCCCCCCCCAGTGTATCAGTGTATGCCCTCCTGATTTCCCCCCCCCCCCAGTGTATCAGTGTATGCCCTCCTGATTCTCCCCCCCCCCAGTGTATCAGTGTATGCCCTCCTGATTCTCCCCCTCAGTGTATCAGTGTATGCCCTCCTGATTCTCCCCCCCCCCCCAGTGTATCAGTGTATGCCCTCCTGATTCTCTCCCCCCAATGTATCAGTGTATGCCCTCCTGATCCCCCCCCCCAGTGTATCAGTGTATGCCCTCCTGATCCCCCCCCCAGTGTATCAGTGTATGCCCTCCTGATTCCCCCCCCCAGTGTATCAGTGTATGCCCTCCTGACCCCCCCCCCAGTGTATCAGTGTATGCCCTCCTGATTCCCCCCCCCCCCAGTGTATCAGTGTATGCCCTCCTGATTCCCCCCCCCCCAGTGTATAAGTGTATGCCCTTCCGATTCCCCCCCAGTGTATCAGTGTATGCCCTCCTGATTCCCTCCCCCCCAGTATATCAGTGTATGCCCTCCTGATTCTCCCCCCCCAGTGTATCAGTGTATGCCCTCCTGATTCCCCCCCCCCCCCAGTGTATCAGTGTATGCCCTCCTGATTCTACCCCCCCAATGTATCAGTGTATGCCCTCCTGAATCTCCCCCCCAGTGTATCAGTGTATGCCCTCCTTAACCCCCCCCCCAGTGCATCAGTGTATGCCCTCCTGATTCTCCCCCCCCCAGTGTATCAGTGTATGCCCTCCTGATTCTCCCCCACCCCCCAGTGTATCAGTGTATGCCCTCCTGATTCTCCCCCCCCAGTGTATCAGTGTATGCCCTCCTGATCCCCCCCCAGTGTATCAGTGTATGCCCTCCTGATTCTCCCCCCCCAGTGTATCAGTGTATGCCCTCCTGATTCTCCCCCCCAGTGAATCAGTGTATGCCCTCCTGATTCTCCCCCCCCCAGTGTATGCCCTCCTGATCCCCCCCAGTGTATCAGTGTATGTCCTCCTGATCCCCTCCCAGTGTATGCCCTCCTGATCCCCCCCAGTATATGCCCTCCCGATCCCCCCAGCGTGTGCCCTACTGTTCCCTGCACACTGCCCTACATCCTACTGACCTCTATACACTACCCTACATACTACTGACCTCTATACACCACCCTACATTCTACTGACCTCTGTACACTGTATTATACTTTAAATTCAGTTCCATAAGACCGTAACACCTTATTTTCTGGCAGTGCCCCTCCCGAGACTAGACTCTGGATCTGCCCTTGTGTTGAGGGCATGTGGCCTGGTACGGTTCAGGAGTGGGGGCATTCTCTAATACCCCCTTTTTCCTGTAGCCTCCCAGGTTGCGTGCTCGGATAAGGGTCAGGTATTAATTTTGGGAGGGACCCCCACACCATTTTTAAAAATTTTGGCACAGGGTTCCCCTTAATATCCATACCAGACCTTAAGGACCTAGTATGGATTTTGGGGGGACCCCTATGCATTTTTATTTTTATTTTGGTGCTGGGTTCCCCTTATTATTCATACCAGACACAAAGGACATGGTAATGGACTGGGGGGGGGGGGGGGGGGGGTGACGTTTTTTTTAATGATTTTTTATGTATATTGCTGGGACCCAACAATACATTACAGCCACGGGCAGTTTTAAATTACATTTTTTTCTTTAGAAATGTCATTTTGCTGCGGTACTGTTCTAAGCATGGGGAAGATGCGCTACTTTACAGGCAGACCAAGGACAACTCCCAGGCACGATATTTAAAGGAATATTTCATTTTTATTGATTCACTTTAACCACTTGACACTCGGTACTTAAATCCCCTTCCTAACCAGACCAATTTTCACTTTTCGATGCTCTCACATTTTGAATGACAATTGCTCAGTCATGCAACACTGTACCTATATGAAATTTTTGTCCTTTTTTTCACAAAAATAGAGCTTTCTTTTGGTGGTATTTAATCATCGCTGTTTTTTTTTGGGGGTTTTTTTGCGCTTTACAAGAAAAAAGACTGAAAATTCTGTAAAAAAAATGCATTTTTCTTCGTTTCTGTTATAAAATTTTGCAAATTAGTAATTTTTCTTCATATATTTTGGCCAAAATTTATACTGCTACATATCTTTGGTAAAAAGAAGCCAAATTGGTGTATATTATTTGGTCTTTGTGAAAGTTATAGAGTCCACAAGCTATGGTGCCAATCTCTGAAACTTGATCACACCTGAAGTACTGACGGCCTATCTCATTTCTTGAGACCCTAACAAGCCAGGAAAGTACAAATACCCCCCAAATGACCCCTTTTTGGAAAGTAGACATTCCAAGGTATATAGTTACATAGTTACATAGTAGGCGAGGTTGAAAAAAGACACAAGTCCATCAAGTCCAACCTATGTGTGATTATGTGTCAGTATTACATTGTATATCCCTGTATGTTGCGGTCAATCAGGTGCTTATCTAATAGTTTCTTAAAGCTATCGATGCTCCCCGCTGAGACCACCGCCTGTGGAAGGGAATTCCACATCCTTGCCGCTCTTACAGTAAAGAACCCTCTACATAGTTTAAGGTTAAACCTCTTTTCTTCTAATTTTAATGAGTGGCCACGAGTCTTGTTAAACTCTCTTCTGCGAAAAAGTTTTATTTCTATTGTAGGGTCACCAGTACGGTATTTGTATATTGAAATCATATCCCCTCTCAAGCGTCTCTTCTCCAGAGAGAATAAGTTCAGTGCTCGCAACCTTTCCTCATAACTAAGATCCTCCAGACCCTTTATTAGCTTTGTTGCCTTTCTTTGTACTCGCTCCATTTCCAGTACATACTTCCTGAGGACTGGTGCCCAGAACTGGACAGCATTCTCTAGGTGTGGCCGGACCAGAGTCTTGTAGAGTGGGAGAATTATCGTTTTATCTCTGGAGTTGATCCCCTTTTTAATGCATGCCAATATTCTGTTTGCTTTGCTAGCAGCAGCTTGGCATTGCATGCCATTGCTGAGCCTATCATCTACCAGGTCCTTTTCCATCCTAGATTCCCCCAGAGGTTCTCCCCCCAGTGTATAGATTGCATTCATATTTTTGCCACCCAAATGCATTATTTTACATTTTTCTACATGGAACCTCATCTGCCATGTAGTTGCCCACCCCATTAATTTGTTCAGATCTTTTTGCAAGGTTTCCACATCCTGCGGAGAAATTATTGCCCTGCTTAGCTTAGTATCATCTGCAAATACAGAGATTGAACTGTTTATCCCATCCTCCAGGTCGTTTATGAACAAATTAAATAGGATTGGTCCCAGCACAGAACCCTGGGGAACCCCACTACCCACCCCTGACCATTCTGAGTACTCCCCATTTATCACCACCCTCTGAACTCGCCCTTGTAGCCAGTTTTCAAACCATGTACTCACCCTATGGTCCATGCCAACTGACTTTAGGGCAGTGCTGGGACAAGGCCATCTGGTGCCCAGGGCGAAGATGGCAAACTGCGCCCCCCCCAACCCCCCAGGTATAAAGAAAGAGTCAGTGTCCTTTCAAAACCAGAAAACACTTAAAACAATACAACACTACAGTACAACAATACAATACTGTAGCTGCAGCCCCGTCGCAGTATATGTACTGCGGTGGGTCGGCAAATGGTTAAATTGTAAGTTCACCGCACCTCTGGATCCCTTTACATTACACAGCACCCTGTGCCTCTGGACCCCTTTGCATTACACAGCACCCTGCACCTCTGGACCCCTTTACATTACACAGCACCCTGCACCTCTGGACCCATTTACATTACACAGCACCCTGCACCTCTGAACCCATTTACATTACACAGCACCCTGCACCTCTGGACCCATTTACATTACACAGCACCCTGCACCTCCTAGACCCCTTTACATTACAAAACCCCCTGCACCTCTGGACTCCTTTACATTACACAGCACCCTGAAGCCTTTGGGTTCACACTGGTGTCCTGGAGTTTGTCGCAGTGCTGGCGTATACCCATTTTTTTTGCACTTTATCCCCATTTTTAGCTGCACAGAATTCTATTAGCTTGTGTAATTTTACTGTGTTTTCTGAAAGCACACCAAAGATTCAGTATACAGGACATTTGGTGCGCTTTCAGAAAATGTTGCAAAAATGTGTAACCTAATAGAAGTCTGTGGGACTGTAGTGAAAATTGAGGTAAATGCAGGAAAACTGTGTATACACCAGCACTGCAACTGAACCACAGGGCATCAGTGTGAACCCACTTGAGTCCTGGTTAAGGATGATCTCTGGCGTGTTCGCATGGTGCACGCACAGAGCCCGCCAGGAAGTCAGCACTGCACAGCGCTAATCACAAGCAGTGAGACATTTCCCGATGTGCGGCTGCAGAGATCAGGAAATATCTCACTGCCTGTGATTAGCGCGGCGCATTGCCGACTTCCTGATGGGCTCGGCATGTGCAGCATGCGAACACGCCGGAGATCATCCTTAGTCCTGGTTCACATATATGTGATGCAGGAATCGGAGCGATTCCAGTGCGGATTCCTGCATTGCATGTTGCTTGTCGGCCGTCCACGTTTCCCTTTGCAAACTGCTACGGGTGTCAATGTAAAATGAATGACACCCCCAGATCAGTTTGCAGATTGCAGCGAGAACTGTAAAATGGTGCAGGAATCGGATTGCATAGGTGTAAACACCCATCCAATCCGATTCCAGTGCAGACCAAAAAAAGGGTCCTGCACAGTTTTGGTGCAAATGCAATTTCAGCCATACAGTTTATATGGCTGAATTCACATTGCACAGACATCGCATGTGATTTGTATAGCAATGCGGTGCGAATCACATGTAATGTCTCTGATCACACTAGTGAAAACCCTGGCTAAAGGAACATGATGGGGCCAACTATTAGCATAGAGTTAATGAAAGACTCTGCTAGAGGACAACAGAGGAAAGAGGGGGAGTGAAAGATTGGGAGAGAGAGAGAGCAGATTCTGGACACAGTGACAGTGACAGTGCTGATAACTCACTTCCCAGGTTGCTCACACTAGTTCCGTCGGCGGCTACTTGTTTAAATGTTCCCGCCCCCACATTCCTTTCAGAGGCAGCACACAGGCTGCACGGAGCATGGACGGGACACAGAAACAGAGGGGAGGGAGGGGGCAGAGCCGATGCAGCCTCTTCCATCTCTGTGGAGGGGGGGCGGGGAGTTGTACTCACTGGGCTATTAGAATTTAACAGAGAGTGAGACACACAGCATTGTGACAATGGGTCAGTCCGCCTGAGCTCTCCCAGCGCTGTTAGCATGTCACATCGCCGCTGCACAACCAAGCCTGTCCCGCTCTCACTGTTTCATACAGGGGAGGATGAGGGAGCCGCCTGACACCCCCCCCCTAGTTAGTACGCCACTGCTGCGCCCCCCTTCCTGCAATAAATTGGTCCACCCAGGGCATCCGCCCCTTCCGCCCACCCCTTGTACCGGCCCTGCTTTAGGGACGTTGGCTCTTTTGAAATTCGGTGTCTTTGTATTCCCTTTATGTTTCCTATTTGTGCGATTTATACTGAAACTAATTGACCTGTGATCGCTGTTACCTAAATTGCCCCATATTTCCACATCCGTGATCAGGTCTGTATTGTTGGTAATCAGTAGATCCAGTAATGTTTTATTCCTAGTTGGTGCGTCTACCATCTGACCCATAAAATTGTCCTGCAAGACATTAAGGAACTGGCGAGCCTTAGATGAATGCGCGGTTCCCTCCACCCAGTCTATGTCTGGATAATTAAAATCCCCCATTATGATAACACTTACCATCCTCGCTGCTAATCCAAATTGTGATAGGAGATCTGTCTCCACTTCCTCCCTCAGGTTAGGGGGCCTATAGCATACTCCCAGTATTATTTTTCCCTTAGCTTCATCCCTTTGGAGCTCTACCCACAAGGATTCCACCTCCTCCCTAGCTCCCTCAGTGATGTCATCTCTCACATTCACTTGTACATTATTCTTGATATATAGGCATACCCCTCCCCCTTTTTTACCCTCTCTATCCTTGCAGTAAAGGATATACCCTTGAATGTTTGCCAGCCAATCATGAGAGCTGTTGAACCAGGTCTCAGAAATTCCCACAAAATCCAAATCCTCCTCGTACAACAGTATCTCTAGTTCACCCATCTTGTCCGCCATGCTCCTGGCATTGGTGAACATGCCACATAGTTTAGACCGGTCGCATATTGTCCTCGTATTGGGTGTTTCGAGATTGCAACTAGGACTTGCTACTATACTTACCTTGTGTTTTTGTGCTTTGGTCAACCTACCACTAATGCCCCCAATACTACCCTCTGGAATATCTTCCGCGCTGACTATCTCTACCTCTGGACCCTCCCCCCCATCGCCTAGTTTAAAAACCCCTCTAACTTCTTGGCCATCTTCATTCCCAGCAGATCTGCACCCTCTTCATTTAGGTGCAGTCCGTCCCTTCTATAGTACCGGTTATCGACTGAGAAGTCGGCTCAGTCTACAGGAACCCAAACCCCTCCTTACTACACCAGCTCTTCAGCCACTTGTTTACTTCCCTAATCTCCCTCTGCCTTTCTGGTGTGGCTCGATGTACCGGTAGTATTTCTGAGAATACTACCTTGGAGGTCCTTTTTTGGAGGTATTTAGTAAGAGGCGTGGTAAGTTTTTTGAAGCTGTAATTTTTTCCCACAATTCTTTGCAAAATCAATATTTTTTTTCCTTTTTTTTTTTTTTCACAAAATTGTTATATTAGCAGGTTATTTCTCACACACAGTATATGCATAGCACAAATTACACCCCAAAAAACATTTTGCTACTCCTCCTGAGTATGGCAATACCACATGTGGAATACTTTTACACAGCGTGGCCACATACAGAGGCCCAACATGCAGGGAGCGCCATCAGGTGTTCTTGGAGCATAAATTACACATATAATATCTTGACTACCTCTTACACTTTTGAAGGCCCTGGCGAACCAGGACAATGGAAATGCCCCAAAAATGACTCCATTTTGGAAGGAAAACAAACCAATGTCATTTTTTTCTACAAGTTTTTGAAAAATGTGTAAAGAAAATGAAAACGCATTTTTTTTACACAATGTTGTCCATTTACACAATATTTCTAACACATAGCATGTACATACCAAAAATTACACCCCAAAATAGATTCTCCTACTCCTCCTGGGTACGGCAATACCACATGTGTGAGACTTTTCCACAGCGTGGCCACATACAGAGGACTAACATGCAGAGAGCACCATCAGGTGTTCTAGGGACATAGGTTTCAAATCTAATTTGACTACCTATTACACTTTCGTGAGGCACTGTAGTGGCATGGATGTGGCATGGATGTGGCATGGATGATAACTGATGTGGCATGGATGAGCATGAATGAGGATGGATGAGCCATGGATGGGGATGTAAATATGTGTCTAAAAACTTGTAGAAAAAAATGTGACTCTAATTGTGCCTCGGAGGAGTATAAACAAAATGAGATACAATATATTTATACAAGAATAATCAAAATTTTATTATTTAAAGAACAAAGTTTAAAATACATTACAATCTTTGTAATTCAATTTGAGTTCAGGGATGTGCTGGTTCCCAACAAATTATACAAGGAATGGCCTACGTGTTTGATCACCAAACTCACTACCTCCTATTAACCATCTGCATATTCCGCTTTGTCAGAACCTTGCGGATAGCACAGATGGAAGCGTCATGTGAATTCTACAAAGAGTTTTAATTAGTGTACCATACATTATATAATTCGTATGAATACATAATGATGCAAATAACATACATGTGTTGATCTGTTTGTCTTTACATGGCTTCATATCAAGAAATATATACATTGCAACGAATATTAATAAAAAAAATGTATATTAAAAAATATTGAACATATAAACACAGTGATGGTTTCTATATATACCCATTGGTGTACAGTCATATTTTGCCTATAGTGAATTTAGTATTGAAAATCAAGTAGATAGAATTAAATATTTATGTGGCAATGTAATACAATACAAAATGCGAAGTTTTAATGACATGCCCCTCAACTCACTGAAAAGGACCGCACATGGAGAACACCGGCTCACTGGGACAGAGGAGGCCTGGGAGCCCGTGGGAACACTCCTCCCCACCTGGACGGACGGAAGAGGAGGGGCCCCTAAATATGCAGATGGTTAATAGGAGGTAGTGAGTTCAGTGATTAAAGTAAAATAAAAATAAATAAATAAATAAATAAATAAATAAATAAAAAAAAAAAATAAAAGAATAAAAAATGGAAAGAAAAAAAAAGAAAAAGAAAAAAAGAGAAAGATAGCCCCTAGGGCAAGAGAATGTATATCGAAGTTTACTCACCAAGTAAATATACTGGGATTATACCAAACCTAATTGAAAGGTTTAAGCACCATTAAGGGCAAAAAATGGTTGTTTCCAAAGATTAAACCGTTGGTTTCAACTGTGATGAAAGGTGATGTATATGTGAGTTTTAAAACACATCCCAGAGTGGAAAAGAGGGCACAGTTTACAGCTGATGGTAGTCTAATCCAAACAATCAAACAAAAAAGGGTTTTTTAGTCTAAAAGGAAGGGCTGCTGGAAAAAAAAAAAAGGGAAAAAGAAAAGATCAAATACCTGCGATCTAGTACCCAAAGTCTCTCCCCTCAGTTGTGAGGAACGTTGTGGAGAGACTTTGGGTACTAGATCGCAGGTATTTGATCTTTTCTTTTTCCCTTTATTTTTTTTTTGTTTGTTTGGATTAGACTACCATCAGCCCTCTTTTCCACTCTGGGACGTGTTTTAAAACTCACATATACATCACCTTTCATCACAATTGAAACCAACGGTTTATTATTTGGAAACAACCAATTTTTTTTCCCTTAATGGTGCTTCAACCTTTCAATTAGGTTTGGTCTAATCCCAGCATATTTACTTGGTGAGTAAACTTCAATATGCATTCTCTTGCCCTAGGAGCTATCTTTCTCTTTTTTTTTTCTTTCCATTTTTTATTCTTTTTTTTTATTTATTTATTTATTTATTTTTTTTAATATTCTAATTTTATTTATGCATTCTTATTTTACTTTGATCACCAAACTCACTACCTCCTATTAACCATCTGCATATTTAGGGGCCCCTCCTCTTTCGTCTGTCCAGGTGGGGAGGAGTATTCCCACGGGCTCCCAGTTCTCTTCTGTCCCACTGAGCCAGAGTTCTCCATGTGCGGTCCTTTTCGGTGAGTTGAGGGGCATGTCATTAAAACTTTGCATTTTGTATTGTATTACATTACCACAAAAAAATATTTAATTCTATCTACTTGATTTTCCATACTAAATTCACTATAGGCAAAATATGACTGTACACCAATGGATATATATAGAAACCATCACTGTGTTTATATGTTCAATATTTTTTAATATAATTTTTTTTTATTAATATTCGTTGCAATGTATATATTTCTTGATATGAATCCCTGTAAAGACAAACAGGTCAACACATGTATGTTATTTGCATCATTATGTATTCATACGAATCATATGGTGTATGGTACACTAATTAAAACTCTATTTGTAGATTTCACATGATGCTTTCATCTGTGCAATCCGCAAGGCCCTGACGAAGCGGAATATCCGCAAAACACGCAGGCCATTCCTTGTATAATTTGTTGGGAAACAGCACATCCCTGAACTCAAATTGAATTACCAAGATTGTAATGTATTTTAAACTTTGTTCTTTAAATAATAAAAATGTGATTATTCTTGTATAAATATATTGTATCTCATTTTGTTTATACCCCTCTGAGGCACAATTAGAGTCCCATTTTTTTCTACAAGTTTTTAGACACATACTTACATATCTTTCTGGGATGGTGCCTCTGTAGGAGTATTATAGGGCGTACACACGGTCGGACTTTGTTCGGACATTCCGACAACAAAATCCTAGGATTTTTTCCGACGGATGTTGGCTCAAACTTGTTTTGTCTACACACGGTCGCACAAAGTTGACGGAAAATCCGATCGTTCTAAAAGCGGTGACGTAAAACACGTACGTCGGGACTATAAACGGGGCAGTGGCCAATAGCTTTCATCTCTTTATTTATTCTGAGCATGCGTGGCACTTTGTCCGTCGGATTTGTGTACACACGATCGTAATTACCGACAACGGATTTTGTTGTCGGAAAATTTTATCTCCTGCTCTCCAACTTTGTGTGTCGGAAAATCCAATGGAAAATGTCCGATGGAGCCCACACATGGTCGGAATTTCCGACAACACGCTCCGATCGGACATTTTCCATCAGAAAATCCGACCGGGTGTACGGGGCATTAGTGTTCCACGCTCACCCCACCCCTATACATGGATGGGGATGCCTGAGCATCTGAGTACGAATGGGTACGGCTGAGTATGGCTGGGTATAGATGGGATGGCTGGGTATGGCTGAGCACGACTGGGTATGGCTGAGTACGGCTAGGTACGACTGAGTACGGCTGGGTATGGCTGAGTATGGCTGGGTATGGCTGAGTACAGCTGGGTATGGCTGGGTACGGCTGAGTATGGCTGAGTACGGCTAGGTACGACTGAGCATGGCTGGGTATGGCTGAGAAAGGCTGTGTATGGCTGAGTACGGCTGTGTACGGCTGGGTACGGCTGAGTACGGCTGGGTATGGCTGAGTTCGGCTGGGTATGGCTGAGTACAGCTGGGTATGGCTGAGTATGGCTGGGTACGGCTGGGTATGGCTGTGTATGGCTGGGAATGGCTGAGTATTGCTGGGTATGGCTGAGTATGGATGGGTATGGCTAATTATGGATGGGGTGGATGGGATGGCTGAGCATGGATGGATGGATGGATGAGTATTGCTGAGGATGGATGGCTGAGCATGGATGGATGGATGAGTATGCTGAGTATGGATGGATGAGTATGTTGAGTGTGGATGGGTGAGCATGGATAGATGAGTGTGCTGAGTGTGGATGGATGAGTATGCTGAGTATGGATGGATGAGTATGCTAAGTATGGATGGGTGAGCATGGGTGGATGGATGAGTATGCTGAGTATGGATGGATGAGTATGTTGAGTGTGGATGGGTGAGCATGGATGGATGAGTGTGCTGAGTGTGGATGTATGAGTATGCTGAGTATGGATGGATGAGTATGCTAAGTATGGATGGGTGAGCATGGATAGATGGATGAGTATTCTGAGTATGGATGGATGAGTATGCTGAGTATGGATGGATGAGTATGCTAAGTATGGATGGGTGAGCATGGATGGATGGATGAGTATGCTGAGTATGGATGGATGAGTATGCTGAGTATGGATGGGTGAGCATGGATGGATGAATGAGTATGCTGAGTAGGGATGAGCTTCGTGTACGAGTCGAACCCATGTTCGACTCGAACATCGGCTGTTCGGTCGTTCGCCGAATTGCGAACGATATGGGCCGTTCGCGCCAAATTCGTGTGGCGCGTCACGGCCCATAATTCACTGCGGCATCGCAGTGCATTGCTTGCTGATGATTGGCCAAGCATGCACTATGACCCGCATGCTTGGCCAATCACAGCGCCGCCTGAACAGAGAGCCGTAATTGGCCAAAGCCAAGGAGGCTTTGGCCAATTATGGCTCAGGGGATTTAGTACACGCCCCACACTATATAAGGCCGCCTGCAGGGCGGCCCTGTGTAGTGTGTGTTCCGGCGTTGAAAGAGATAGACAGAGAGAGACAGTGTCATTTGATTTGAGTTAGATAGATTAGGCAGAACAGTCAGTCAGTTAGCTGCACTTATAGTGTATTGTGTATATATATGCATCCCAGGTGTTGCATATATATATATACACTGTATTCAGTTTAACTAGATCCGTTCCTGTTATCTGCTAGACTATTTACATTTAGTGCAGTGCGTCCTGCTCACAGTGTTCAGCTAGATCCGTTCCTGTTATCTTCCTACTGACAGGCAGGCTTGTCTTGTTACAGTATTAACAGCTACCTAAAGAAAATTACTGGTGTTCTTTTGATCCTATTAGTACCACGGTCAGGCAGCTAGACTATTTACATTTGGTACAGTGCGTCCTGCTCACAGTGTTCAGCTAGATCCGTTCCTGTTATCTTCCTACTGACAGGCAGGCTTGTCTTGTTACAGTATTAACAGCTACTTAAAGAAAATTACTGGTGTCCTTTTGATCCTATTAGTACCACGGTCAGGCAGCTAGACTATTTACATTTAGTACAGTGCGTCCTGCTCACAGTGTTCAGCTAGATCCGTTCCTGTTATCTTCCTACTGACAGGCAGGCTTGTCTTGTTACAGTGTTAACAGCTACCTAAAGAAAATTACTGGTGTTCTTTTGATCCTATTAGTACCACGGTCAGGCAGCTAGACTATTTACATTTAGTACAGTGCGTCCTGCTCACAGTGTTCAGCTAGATCTGTTCCTGTTATCTTCCTACTGACAGGCAGGCTTGTCTTGTTACAGTATTAACAGCTACTTAAAGAAAATTACTGGTGTTCTTTTGATCCTATTAGTACCACGGTCAGGCAGCTAGACTATTTACATTTAGTACAGTGCGTCCTGCTCACAGTGTTCAGCTAGATCCGTTCCTGTTATCTTCCTACTGACAGGCAGGCTTGTCTTGTTACAGTATTAACAGCTACCTAAAGAAAATTACTGGTGTTCTTTTGATCCTATTAGTACCACGGTCAGGCAGCTAGACTATTTACATTTAGTACAGTGCGTCCTGCTCACAGTGTTCAGCTAGATCCGTTCCTGTTATCTTCCTACTGACAGGCAGGCTTGTCTTGTTACAGTATTAACAGCTACCTAAAGAAAATTACTGGTGTTCTTTTGATCCTATTAGTACCACGGTCAGGCAGCTAGACTATTTACATTTAGTACAGTGCGTCCTGCTCACAGTGTTCAGCTAGATCCGTTCCTGTTATCTTCCTACTGACAGGCAGGCTTGTCTTGTTACAGTATTAACAGCTACCTAAAGAAAATTACTGGTGTTCTTTTGATCCTATTAGTACCACGGTCAGGCAGCTAGACTATTTACATTTAGTACAGTGCGTCCTGCTCACAGTGTTCAGCTAGATCCGTTCCTGTTATCTTCCTACTGACAGGCAGGCTTGTCTTGTTACAGTATTAACAGCTACCTAAAGAAAATTACTGGTGTTCTTTTGATCCTATTAGTACCACGGTCAGGCAGCTAGACTATTTACATTTAGTACAGTGCGTCCTGCTCACAGTGTTCAGCTAGATCTGTTCCTGTTATCTTCCTACTGACAGGCAGGCTTGTTTTGTTACAGTATATAAAGCTACCTGAAGAAAATTACTGGTGTTCTTTTGATCCTATTAGTACCACGGTCAGGCAGCTAGACTATTTACAGTTAGTGCAGTGCGTCCTGCTCACAGTGTTCAGCTAAACCTACAAGTTAGTGGGGTGCGTCCACCTCACAGTGTTCAGCTAAAGCTACCTGTAGAAGGTTGGTGGTGTTCTCATACTACAGGCAAGCAGTTGATTTTGCTAGCTGCAGTATCAGTACATATATATATATATATATATATATATATATATATATATATATATATATATATATATATATATATATATATCCCAGCTTAGTGCAGCTACAGGCCATTAGTATGTCTGGAAGGCCAAGAAGGAGAGGCAGACAGTCACAAGCCAATAAGAGAGGGCAAGCAGGCTCTGTGTCTAGTGCTGGTCGTGGAGACGGTGCATCCTCATCAGCACGTGGCCATGGGACACGCTTGGCCTTTTTTTCGGCAGCTGGCCGTGTTGAGCCGCAACATGCGGAAGACTTGGTTGAGTGGATGACCAAGCCGTCCTCATCCTCCTCATCCTCTCTCACCCATGCCCAGGGTGCTTTGTCTGGCAAAGCAGCGGCCTCTTCCCTCGGCTCAATGTCATCAGTGACTCCTTCCCTAGCTCCACCATGTCCTCCTGAGGAGTCCCTCGAACTGTTTGACCACAGTGTTGGGTACATGCTCCAGGAGGATGCCCAGCGTTTGGAAGGCTCTGATGATGATACTGAGCTCGATGAAGGCAGTAACAAGAGCATGGACAGAGGGGGTGCCCAAGAAGGACAGCAATCTGGCAGTCATGCTCCCCCTGCTGCAGCATACTGCCAGGTTTGCTCCAGTGATGAGGAGGGAGGGGATGATGAGGTCACTGACTCAACGTGGGTGCCTGATAGGAGAGAGGAGGAGGAGGCGGCACATCACCAACGAGGCAGGATGCCCTCCAGGGGCCAGCCTAAGGGCAGCACATTGACTGCATCACACCCCAAAGCTCCACATGTGCAGGGCGCTGCAGTCTCTGCACGTTATTCAAAAAGTTCTTTGGTGTGGGCCTTTTTTGAGACGAGTGCATCAGATCGCACCGCTGCTATTTGCAACATATGTCTCAAGCGTATCTCACGTGGCCAAAACATCTCCCGCTTGGGTACCACATGCTTGACCAGACATATGTTGACCTGCCATGCAGTTCGTTGGCAAGCGTATCTAAAAGACCCACACCAAAGAACAAAGAGGACCTCTCCTTGCTCCTCATCAGCTGAGATTTCCAACCCCACTAGACCTCCAGTCCTCTCTGAGACCTGCACTGAGAGTAATGAAGGTGTAGAATTAGGCGTGTCACAGCCAAGTACTTGTGGGCAATCTGCTTTTGGTACACCGACGTCAGATTGTACCAGGCAAATTTCCCTGCCCCAGCTGCTGCACCGCCGAAAAAAGTTTGCTCCCAGCCATCCACATGCCCAGCGGTTGAATGCTAGCTTGGCAAAATTGCTAGCACTTCAACTGCTGCTTTTTCAGTTGGTAGACTCTGCCCCCTTCCGTGAGTTTGTGGAATGTGCGGTTCCTCAGTGGCAGGTACCCAAACGCCACTTTTTTTCACGGAAGGCGATTCCGGCTCTCTATCGGCATGTGGAAGGCAATGTCCATGCCTCGCTGGACAGGGCGGTCAGCGGTAAGGTGCATATTACCGCTGACTCATGGTCCAGCAGGCATGGACAGGGACGTTACCTAAGTTTCATGGCGCATTGGGTGACTCTGCTGGCAGCTGGGAAGGATGCAGGACACGGTGCAGTAGTGTTGGAGGTTGTTCCACCACCACGCCTCCAAAATGCTAATGATTGTGACACACCTCTCTCCTCCACCCCCTCCTCTTCTTCTTCCTCCATGGCCTCTTCCTCGGAACTAGCGGTGCTCCGTAGTCGTTCAAGGGGCTACGCAAGTACGCAGGCCAAAAGATGCCATGCGGTGCTTGAGCTGGTGTGCTTGGGGGACAGGAGCCACACTGGGGCAGAGGTTCTGTCAGCTCTGCAGGGGCAGGTTCAGAGGTGGTTGACGCCACGCCAACTTAAGGCAGGAATGGTGGTTTGCGACAATGGCACCAACCTCCTCTCTGCCCTCCGACAGGGACAAATGACCCATGTGCCCTGTTTGGCTCACGTCCTTAACTTGGTGGTGCAGCGGTTCTTGGGCAGGTACCCGGGCTTACAGGATGTCCTGAGGCAGGCCAGGAAAGTCTGTGTGCATTTCCGCCGGTCATATAATGCCAGTGCTCGGCTGACGGACCTCCAAAAGGAGTTTAACCTGCCCAAGAACCGCCTAATCTGTGACATGCCCACCAGGTGGAACTCAACGTTGGCCATGCTGCAGCGGCTGCACACGCAACAGAGGGCCATCAATGAGTACCTGTGCGACTATGGCACCAGGACAGGGTCAGGGGAGCTTGGTTTTTTTTCCCCACGCCAGTGGGCCATGATCAGGGATGCATGCACTGCCTTGTCACCATTCGAGGAGGCCACGAGGATGGTGAGCAGTGACAGTGCATGCATCAGTGACACTGTCCCCCTTGTCCACCTGTTGGAGCACACGCTGCGTGGAATAATGGACAGGGCACTTGAGGCAGAACAGAGGCAGGAAGAGGAGGACTTCCTTAGCTCTCAAGGCCCCCTTTATCCAGACAGTGTTCCTGCGTGCCCGCAGATCACACAGGAAGAGGACGAGGAGGAGGAGGAGGAGGAAGATTGTGTCAGTATGGAGGTGGAGCCTGGCACTCAGCATCAGCAGCAGTCTTTAAGGGATCAGTCCCAAGAAACACATGGACTTGTACGTGGCTGGGAGGAGGTGGCTGCGGACGTTGTCGTCCTTAGTGACCCAGAGGACTCCGGACAGAATGCCTCAGCAAACCTACGCTGCATGGCCTCCCTGATCCTGCAAAGCCTGCGTAAGGATCCTCGTATTCGTGGTATCAAGGAGAAGGACCAATACTGGCTGGCAACCCTCCTTGATCCACGTTAGGTAGGGTAAGGTTGCGGACCTTATCTTGCCATCGCAGAGGGAGCAGAGGATGAAACATCTTCGGGAGGCCTTGCAGAAAGGTCTGTGCAACACGTTCCCAGAGACTGGGAGGTTACAAACGCCTGTTTCTGGACAACGTGTTGCTGAGGCTTCGGTCAGTCAAAGAAGGAGCGGTGGAGAAGGTGGCCGTCTGACCGATGCGTTCAGACAATTTTTTGGTCCGCAGCCCCAAGGTATGATCGGTTCCAGCAACCATTGCCAGCGTCTGTTTTTTTTTTTTTTCAAATATGATTTTATTCAACTTCCGGAGAGGGTAAGACATCAGTACTACATTTTGTTTTTTACATAAACATGTCGAAATACGTGAGGACGCAGCCTCTATCAGTACACAAAGTAAACAAAGGCTCAGCTTCCAGCTATGTAGTCTTCTTGGTTCCATTGATCAGTTTGTCACTCCTTTAATGTACATTCATGGCTCTAATATCATATTATATCATTGTCAGATGAGTCTGTCCCTCTCCATTTCCAATTTTCTTAAAAATACAAAAAAGATAAGTTCAGAGTGAAAGGATGGAGACAAAGAGAAAGGAAGGGGAGAGGAGAGATAGAGTAGTAGGGAAAGGGGGGGAGATGAAAGGAGAGGCCTTTAGAGAACTAGCTGGGGGGAAGGGGGAAACAAAGCTAAAGAGGGGAGAGGGAAATCTATAGGGGGGGAATGAGGAGGCAAGGGAAAGGAGGGGGGAGAGACAAGCCCAGGGGCGCATGGAGGCACCAACCGCAACCGCCCACATCACCACCTACCGCCCATATCTTACTCTGTTCTATTTAGTCTTCCCCCTTGCTGAATTGTATTTCTAGCGAATTGGTTTTTAATTATTAAATAGGAGCTTAGCTCTCCAGGAGGGATTGGCCCTCATCTGAAAAAATAAACATATTCCACCTAAACCATGTCCTGGAGAACCGTTCATTTTGGTTCCGGGCTGTGAGCACAAGATCCTCCATTTGTTTGATTTCCTCCACCTTCTTAACCCACATACCAACAGTAGGAGGGTGTTTAGATTTCCAGAGTAAGGGAACACACGCTTTGGCTGCGTCCAGAAGGTGACGGACCAAAGACTTTTTATATGCTTTACCAGGAATATCGGAGGAATGTAGGAGAAAGAGGGCTGGGTCTGCTGCTATGGGGCGCTCAGTGAATCTCTGTGTCGTACTTTGAACGGTCTTCCAGAATTGTCCCAACATGGGGCAACTCCAGAAGACATGTAGTAAAGTACCCCGTTCGCTCTGGCATCTCCAACAACGATCTGAGGCAGATGAGAACATGACCTTTAATTTTGCAGGGGTGTTGTACCACCTGGTTAGAATCTTATAATTGGTCTCTTGCATCTTTGTGCATATTGAAGATTTGTGTGTGAATCGTAGTATGTTCTGCTTTTGTCGAGATGTGAAGGTGCATTGTAAGTCCTTCTCCCATGCTTCGAGGCAATGTAGGTTAGGTTCCTCTAGTGGTGTAATCAGTAACTGGTATGTAGCAGAAAGGACGTGGGACATTGGGCCCTCCTCCGAACAATATGTTTCGTAGGTGGTCAGGGTGGAAGTGTAATTACCAGGAGGGGAAAGTGATCTGAGGAAGTGAGAGAGTTGCCGAGCTCTCCAGTAATCCAGACGGAATTGTCCATCTGAGCTTGTGAGTTCGGTCATGGTGGGCCATCGGTCATTTCTAAGAAAATGAGAGGCTTGGAAGCAGTTTGAGTGGCGCAGGAGGTGAAAGCTTGGGTCTGTGTATCCAGGCGTAAACTCTGGTGTTCCTAATATTGGGCGAAGCGGGGAATGTTGTGACGAGAGTCGGTACCGTGTAAATAAAAATGAGCACGTTCGTACTGTCAAACCTATCAGAGGATGATTTTTCACCTCTCTAGATAAAACAGTGTGAATCCATGGTGTTCTATGTAGGGGGACGGTGCATTGGGCTTGTTCCATTCTAGTCCACTGTTTGGTGGACTGGTGACGATTCCAGTCGATTAGTCTGGTCATATGGGTCGCATAGTAGTATTTGCGGAGGTCAGGTACTGCCAGACCTCCAAAGGATTTTGGGAGTGTTATCTGACGTCTGTTGAGTCTAGGTCTTTTGTGAGCCCAAATAAAGTCAGAAAATAGGGCGCTGGTTTGGGCAAAAAAGGATGAAGGGATTTGAATCGGCAATGCCTGTAGTAGATACAAAAACTTGGGTAATATACTCATCTTCAGGATATTGCATCTACCGAACCATGAATGTAGTCCTGCTTGCCATTTGGACAACAGAGCGCGAACCCCGGACAGTAACGGTGGAAAATTTAAGGAAAATATCTGTGAGATGTTAGGGGGAATAAATGTTCCCAGATATTTTAGGGCCGTCGAAGTCCATTTGAATTTAAAACTGTCTTTAAGTGTTCGGTGTAACTCTGAGGGCATACCCACACTCATTGCTTCGGACTTGTCAAAATTGATTTTCATATTAGAAATTTGTCCATATGCTTGAAACTCCTGCAGAAGATTAGGAAGGGAGATCAATGGCTTGGTAAGTGAAAATAACGTCATCTGCATATGCAGCGATTTTATGTTGTGAGTCCCCCAAGGTAATCCCTGTTATGTCCGGATTGGAGCGTATAGTACACAGGAAGGGTTCCAATGACAGGGCGAAGAGGGGCGGGGACAGAGGGCAACCCTGACGGGTTCCATTTTTAATCGAAAAAGGATCTGATAGGACTCCGTTAGCACGCACCCGGGCCGTAGGGTCCGTGTAAACTGAATTGATCCAATTTAGCATTCTATCGCCCAGTCCCACGTGATCCAGGACCGAAGTCATAAATTTCCAATCCACCCTGTCAAAGGCCTTCTCCGCGTCTGTGCTTAAAAATATACAAGGGGTCTTATTTTTATTGACTACATGTAATAAGTTAAGGACTCTGATTGTGTTGTCCCTAGCCTCTCTAGTTGGGACAAACCCTACTTGGTCTTGGTGAATTAAGGACGGAATATATTGTTGGATTCTGGTGGCTATTATTTTAGTGGAAATCTTTAGGTCTACATTGAGTAGTGAAATAGGCCTGTAGCTCCCGCATGCAGTAGCATCTTTCCCCTCCTTGGGTATCACCGTAATGTGCGCTGATAGAGTGTCGCGAGGGAAAAATTTGTGTAGGTGTTCTCCAAGGTATGGCAACAGGAGCTTGTAATATTGGGCAGTAAACCCATCCGGGCCCGGAGCTTTCCCTAGTTTTATGGTACCTACCGCTTGTTTGATTTCATCTATGGAGATGGGGTCCTCCAGCAAGGCGCTGGTCTCAGCTGATAGTTTAGGCAGTCCAGATTTGGACAAATAGTCCTCAATTTGAGCGCGTATGGGGGCTGGTTTCTGCATGTTGTAAAGGGAGGCATAAAAATCTCTAAATTCTCGTGCAATGCTTTTGGGGAGTGTAATTTTATGGCCTGAGGGCTTTCTAATGTGCGGGATGTAACTTGCCAGGACTTGTTCTTTCAGTGAGTTGGCGAGGGTTCTGCCGCACTTACTACCCGATTCATATGCCACCCGTCTACATACTTGTATCGCCGCTTTAGCGCGATATTGCATTATGTCTGTAATTTTGGCTCGCAGGAGTAGGAGTTCCGCCTCCCCTGCAGGAGTCTGATCATGTTTGTGTTTAGCCTCAGTCCTATACAGTTCTTCTAATAGCGACGTCAGTTGTGCCGAACGTTGTCTCTTAATACGTGCCCCATGTTTAATTAGAACACCTCGCACCACAGCCTTGTGAGCTTCCCACACAATACCCGGGTCACTGTCGGGGGTGTCGTTAGTCTGAAAGTAAAATTCCAATTCCCTGACTACCTCTTTGTGGATCTCTTCGTCCTGTAATAGACTTTCATTTAGTCTCCAGGTCCTCGTTCTAGAAATGAGGCTATCAGTTAAGGCATATGTCATTAGAACCGGGGCATGGTCAGACCATGTAATAGAAGCAATCGAGGAGCTACGTATGGCGTGCAGTTGGGCATGAGGGACTAGGAAGTAATCAATCCTAGAGTATTGTTTATGTGGATTAGAGTAAAAGGTATAATCCCGTTCTGACGGGTGGAGAAGTCTCCACACGTCAATCAGTTGTGTCTTGTGTAGAGAGCGGGCTATACGTTTCCTTACTGCTGGTGTAATCGATGAGTGTCCGGAGGAAGTGTCTTCAGTAGGGATCAGTGGAACATTAAAATCCCCCCCAAGAATCAATTGGCCTCTAGTGAACCCCTCCAATACCTCAAGGGTCTTAGATATGAACTGATCTTGTTGGCTGTTGGGTGCGTAAATGTTTGCCAGCGTCACCTCTATACCCCCGATATCTCCTCTGAGGAACAAATATCTGCCCTCCGGGTCCGTCTTCACCTCTGTGCACTTCCAAGGAACAGAGCGTGAAATCAGTATAGACACACCCCGAGACTTAACAGCCCCATACATAGAGTGGTATACCGTTGGGTAGTATCTACTCCTCAGTATTGGGAGATTACCTTTTTTGAAATGGGTTTCCTGTATAAATGCCAAATTGGCCTTGTGACGCTGGAGATCATTAAGCAGCATGCGGCGCTTTTCTGGCACATTTAGGCCTTTCACATTTAAGGACAACACGATCACTGCCTCCATGGCCCCCTCGTGTAAATAAATTACTCGGAATAGGGGTAAACTATAGAGGGGGGGTAAGATGGGAATAAGAGGGAGGGAAGAGAGGGGTAGAAGGAAGGGAATAGAAAACAAGAAAGAAAAGAGGAGAAATAAGAAAGATAAGAGAAGTAATCTAAATATATAGCACTGGAGTGCTAGAACGCTCACTAGTGGGAGACTAGTAGTCGAGCACAGGCCTACGTGGAGGCGTGGAAAGAAACAACCGGCGAAGAGGTCTCCGGCTCCCCCACTCCCATTCCGCCTTGAAACATAACTTGTCAAAAATATTATTAACGGTTCAAAGTTACAGTTGCAACATCTATGTTTAGTGAGAAAACAAATAAACTTCAGTCAGAGGTTTAAAGTACAGCAAAACCCTCTAATCATGTATGCATGCTAATCAATCCCCGAACCTGGTCCTGATCAACTAAACCCATGCCATCCAACTTCCCACTATGCCCTATTGCCGACCTGCTTCAGATCCCAGATCTGGAGGAGGGCAAGCCTGCCCCCCCCCTCCCCTAGGGTTCACGAGCATGAGAAGATATTAGTTCTCCAGTGTGCTGACCATAGCTTCCCTCATCTCCTCCGGCTCCAAGTTCTCCACATGTAATCACGTGACCCCCACCCGTCCACCAGCATTACAAGGCCCACCCCCCCACCCCCCCCCCAAAGCCAGAGGCCCGCTCCGGAAAACACAGGACCTGGACAGAAGGGGGGGGGGGGGAGAGGCCGTAAGGACACACTCTCCCCTATCTCCGTTTGATAATGGGTCTATGAAGGATTCCAGGTCTTGGGGACAAATGGCATCCCTCCCAACCCCCAGGACAATCTGAAAAATCAGGGGGGGGGGACGGGGAGAGCCCGGCACCTCTAGTGAGACAATACTAACCGTTGTGACATTGCCTTTCGTACCCACCTCAGTATACATCAGTTGAATCAAAGTACTTGCCCTCATCTCATCCTCAATCTATTCCCCTGTGATGAGATAACATTACTTACAAGCCTTAACCTGTAATATCACTGAATGTCTCCAGTAGTGTGGGAGAGATTAGGCGAAACCCCCCTCTCTTCTCCCACAAAGGAACAGGACAGGTATCTCTGAGTCCGATTATCTGTTACTGGGGTGTTCTTTAACATGGGTCATCTCAGCACCATCAGTTCTGAATCGGTTTCACATACCTAGGAAGCGAGGTGTGGGTGTCTCTGAATTTTTGTCCAGTTCCGCGTCCCGCTCCGTCCTCTAGGTGCCGGCAGACGGTGGAGATGAGAAGCTGTATTTAGGTGGAGTAGTATATCCTCTTCTCTGGGCCAGTGCTTGCTTCTCATTTAGGAGGTGGAGGCCCCATGCGTTGTTTCCATAGGGCGGCAAGCGGGATCAATGAGACAGTAATAATTTCGGAGGCAGCTTGAGTTAAACTCGATCAGGCATCCTCCAGGTTTTCTAAAGCATAGAAAAGTCATGACTCACGTGGCCCCTCAGCTGAGGGGGTCCGCTTTCTCCTTCTCGATCGCTGCTGGCGGGGGGGTTGATAAGCCCGCTGAGTAGAAGAACCCAAGCGGCCCGTTGAGCGCGGGACCAATGCAAGCCAATTAGGGACCGGGATCGGTTCCACACCGATGAATGTAAAAAAGGCTGGTAGCTCTGCCTGTGTACGCAGAGTAAAGGAGGTATTGCCGTTTCTGAAGGTTACCGCCAGAGGATAGCCCCATCGATACGTGCATCCCTGTCTCCTGGATAACTCCAGAATGGGTCTCAGCAGCGCTCTTCTCTGTAGGGTGGCCCTGGATAAGTCTGGTAGTATCTTGATAGCAGCGCCGTCGAAATCCACTTCCCCATGTTCCCATGCCTTCCGAAGTATCAGTTCCTTTAGGGTATAGCAGTGGATCCTGCATAACACGTCACGGGGTCTCTCCGGGTCTGGTGAGCGAGGCCCCAAAGTTCTATGGACCCGGTCTAGCTCTATGGAAGGCGGGGGTGCGTCTAAGACTTTCCGGAAGATCGCAACCACCGTCTCCTCCAGATCCTCCGCTCCTGTTGCCTTGGGGAGGCCTCGCAGCCGCAGATTATTGCGGCGGCTGCGGTCCTCCAAGTCCTCCAAGTGGAGCTGCAGCTCCACCGCCGTGGCCGCGTGGGATTCTCGGGCTTGCTCCAGTTCTGTGACTCTCTGTGCCAAAGAGGAAATTGAGGCCTCTCCCACCTCCATCCGATCCGAGATCGTTTGCAGCTCGGCTTTGACCTCTTGGATATCTCTGGTGTGTGCTTCTTCCACCCGGAGTATTAGGGTTTCAATGTCCATTTTGGATGGGAGCGCCTCAATGTCCGCCTTCGTGGGAAGGGACTGTAAAATGGCGCGGAGGTCATCCGGTAGAACGTTCTGATTTTGAGAAGGGCTCGTCATCTCGGACCGGAATATAGCCGGTGATGTTGAGAAGTCCTCTGAGGCAGTGGACGGAGCCGGAGAGGCAGGTAAGTCCGGTGTGTCGGCCTCTATCCGATGTAGGCCCCGCGGCGCCGTTGCAATGGCGCCCGGTGATCTCTGCTGTGAGTCGCGGAAATATCTCCGGATCCCGTTCCGTGAAGACGGTGACTGGCTCCCGCTGACCGATGCTCTTGTTCTGTACCTCTTAGATGCTATCATACCTCACTTTCATGTAATTAAACCATATATTGAGCGGTTGGGAGAAGGGTTGACCAGGAGCTCTCCAAAAACACCTCCTCACTCGGCCATTGCTAAGCCACGCCCCCGCCAGAGTCTGTTTTACATGGTGCAGGAATACCTAGGGGCAAGATCAGACTTGGACACCTTTCCCACCGAAAATCCTCTGGGTTACTGGGTCTTGAGGATGGATCACTGGCCAGAGCTTGCACAGTATGCAATTGAGCTACTGGCCTGTCCTGCATCCAGCGTTCTTTCGGAACGCACATTCAGTGCTGCTGGAGGCGTGGTAACCAATCACAGGGTGCGTCTGTCCACCGACTCGGTCGATCGACTGACCTTCATAAAAATGAATCAGTCTTGGATCACCACCAGCTACCAAGCACCTGATGCTGATGTAACCGAATAATTTTTTTTGAAATCTCAGATCCCTTCAAAGACTGCCTATGCTGATGCTGAGTGACTATCCCTGAGTAATTATCCTCTTCCTCCTCAATCATCACGCTGATAGCTTGTAAGAACATTTTTGGTTCTGGGCGCCACCACCAGTGCCTAAGGCACAATTTTTCAGCCCCTGTTTAACAGGGGCGTGTAATTACAATTTTAGATGTAATACTTTGCAGCAGGGCTCGTTCCTGCATTCCAACTAGAGTGTCTGTGAGGGGTTGCAGTGTTGTGGCACCAGCACCAGTGCCTAAGGCCCAATTTTTCTGCCCCTGTCTAACAGGGGCGTGTAATTACAATTTTAGATGTAATACTTTGCAGCAGGGCTCGTTCCTGCATTCCAACTAGAGTGTCTGTGAGGGGTTGCAGTGTTGTGGCACCAGCACCAGTGCCTAAGGCCCAATTTTTCTGCCCCTGTCTAACAGGGGCGTGTAATTACAATTTTTGATGCAATACTTTGCAGCAGGGCTCGTTCCTGCGTTCCAACTAGAGTGTCTGTGAGGGGTTGCAGTGTTGTGGCACCAGCACCAGTGCCTAAGGCCCAATTTTTCTGCCCCTGTCTAACAGGGGCGTGTAATTACAATTTTTGATGCAATACTTTGCAGCAGGGCTCGTTCCTGCGTTCCAACTAGAGTGTCTGTGAGGGGTTGCAGTGTTGTGGCACCAGCACCAGTGCCTAAGGCCCAATTTTTCTGCCCCTGTCTAACAGGGGCGTGTAATTACAATTTTTGATGCAATACTTTGCAGCAGGGCTCGTTCCTGCGTTCCAACTAGAGTGTCTGTGAGGGGTTGCAGTGTTGTGGCACCAGCACCAGTGCCTAAGGCCCAATTTTTCTGCCCCTGTCTAACAGGGGCGTGTAATTACAATTTTTGATGCAATACTTTGAAGCAGGGCTCGTTCCTGCGTTCTAACTAGAGTGTCTGTGAGGGGTTGCAGTGTTGTGGCACCAGCACCAGTGCCTAAGGCCTAATTTTTCAGCTCCTGTTCAACAGGGGCATGTAATTACAATTCTTGATCTAATATTTCACAGCAGGGCCCTGTGAGGGCTTACAGTGTTGTGGCCACAGCAACACCTAAGGCCCAAATTTCTGCTGAGTATATAGGGCAGGACCCTACTTTCAAACATCTAACTTACAAACGACTCCTACTTGCAAACGGAAGGAGACAACAGGAAGTGAGATGAAATCTACCCCTAGGAAGGGAAATTCTCTCCTGTAAGAGTTAATATGGGAAAAAAATTTCTCCTTTCCACTGATGCTTTCCAATCCTTGTTCCACAAAAAAACCCAAATTTTCAAAAAACATTTTTCATTGGGACAAAAAGTGAGGTGAAATCTTCTGAAGAGGAGGAAAGACAGCAAAACAAATGTCACAGGGGTGATAACCCTTCCCTATGTTTTCCAAAAAGCTTAAAAAAGATTTTTTGGCTGGAGCTAAACACGTTAAAAATGTACCCGTTCAAAATTACAAACAGATTCTACTTAACAACAAACCTACAGTCCCTGTCTTGTTTGCACCGCCTGTATACTGCTGTTCAGAGTATATAGGGCCTGGTGGCCCCACACCTTTCCTTATTTTAATTTGGGTGCGGGGTTCCCCTTAATATCCATACAAGACCCAAAGGGCCTGGTAATGGACTGGGGGGTACCCATGCCGTTTGTCTCACCGATTTTCATCCATATTGCCATGACCCGACATTACATTAAACCCGCAAGCAGTTTTAAATGAGATTTTTTCCTTTAAAAATGACATTTGGTGCAGGGACTGTTCTAAACACGGGAAACATGCGTCACTTTACAGGCATACTATAGACACCCCCCAGGTACGATATTTAAAGGAATATTTCACTTTTTTTTTTTTTACTTTAAGCATCATTAAAATCACTGCTCCCGAAAAAACGGCCGTTTTTAAAAGTTTTTTTTGCATTGATACATGTCCCCTGGGGTAGGACCCGGGTCCCCAAACCCTTTTTAGGACAATACCATGCAAATTAGCCTTTAAAATGAGCACTTTTGATTTCGAACGTTCGAGTCCCATAGACGTCAATGGGGTTCTAACGTTCGTGCGAACTTTCGGTCCGTTCGCAGGTTCTGGTGCGAACCGAACCGGGGGGTGTTCGGCTCATCCCTAATGCTGAGTATGGATGGGTGAGCATGGATGAATGGATGAGTATGCTGGGTATGGATGGGTATGCTGAGTATGGATGGGTATGCATGGCTGAGAATGGATGGATTTGTCACATATCATTGCTGTGGGCACTACACATGCAGGCCACAGCGCTGCTGCCACCGATCTCTCCCCTCTCAGCTCACACTGGATGGAGAGGGGAAAGAGGAACCGGATATCACGCGGTTTGTTTACATGTGATCGCTCCATCATTTGACATAACGATCACGTGGTAAACGGTCGCTATCAGCGGCCGTTTACCGTGATCCGTGAGGACCCGGCGGTCACGGATGTGTTCGGGTGCGCGCCCCAGGGGGCGTGCGAGAGCGGGATTCTGGGAGGACGTCACTGTACGCCCTCCCAAAGTTATGCAACCGCCCTGTAGCTGTCATTCGGCTATGGGCCAGTTGTTAAGTGGTTAAGCATTATTAAAATCACTGCTCCTGAAAAAACGTCCATTTTTAAAACTTTTTTTTTGCATTGATACATGTCTCCTGGTGCAGGACCCCGGTCCCCAAACACTTTTTACGTCAATAACAGGCATATAAGTCTTTAACCACTTCAGCCCCAGAAGGATTCGCCCTCTTCCTGACCAGGCGATTTTTTGCTATACGACACTACGTCGCTTTTACTGACAATTGTGCAGTTGTGCGACGTTGTACCCAAATAAAATTTATGTCCTTTTTTCTCCACAAATAGAGCTTTCTTTTGATGGTATTTTATCACCTCTGTGGTTTTTATTTTTTGCGCTATAAACAAAAAAAGAGCAACAATTTTTTAAAAAAACGTAATATTTTGTACTTTTTGCTATAATAAATATCCAAAAGAAAAAAAAAATTCTTCATCAGTTTAGGCCAATATATTTTCTTCTACATATTTTTTGGTAAAAATAATCGCAATAAGTGTATATTGATTGGTTTGCACAAAAGTTATAGCCTCTACAATATAAGGAATAGATTTATGTAATTTTTTTTTTTTTACTTTTTACTAGTACAGCGGACAGATCGGACACTTATGACACTGTTTTGGGACCATTGACATTCATACAGCAATCAGAGCTAAAAATAGCCACTGATTACTGTATAAATGTCACTGGCAGGGAAGGGGTTAACACTAGGGGGCGATCAAGGGGTTAACTGGGTTCCCTAGGTGTGTTCTAACTGTAGGGGGATGGGACTGACAGGGGGAGGAGACCGATCGGTGTTCCTGCTTAGTAGGAACACACGATCGGTCTCCTCTCCCCTGAGAGAACCGGGATTTGTGTGTTTACACACACACATCCCCGTTCTTGTTCTGTCACAAGCGACCATGGGTGCCTGGCGGACATCGCGCCCCCCAGGCATGCGCTTTGGCTCTGGGGACACTAAGCGAGCCTGCTATGAGGTCTCAAAGGAGCGACGTAAAGCTATGTCGATTTGCGCAGCCGTGCCAACCTGCCGCAGTATAAATGTGGCGGCTGGTCAGCTAGCGGTTAAAATTAGCACTTTTAATTGTTCATGTTCGTATCCCATAAACTTTAACGGTGTTCGCACAAATTCTTTGCCTGTATGCAAGTTCTGGTGCAAACCGAACGGGGGGTTGTTCGGCTCATCCCTAATTTTTACCTACAAAGAACGGGAGTAGCTATGGGAGCCCTGTTTGCTCCCAGTGTAGCCAATTTATTTTTGGCTCACTGGGAGTCCCAAGTGGTTTTCACAGATAGACCAAAGGAATTGGTGTGCTACAAAAGATTTATTGATGACCTATTCATGGTATGGAGGGGAGATGAAAAGAGTCTTCTCTCATTTATGGACAGGTTGAATCAGAATAATAAAAACATAGTACTGTCTTGGAAGTATGAAAGGCAGAGCATGGTGTTCTTAGATATAGAAATGTATATACAAGAAGGGGGGGGGGATTATTTACTAGAAACTACTGCAAACCCATAGACAGTAATGGGTATATAGCAATAGACAGCTGCTACCATAAACCATGGTTGCTGAATATCCCTAGGGGACAATTTGTACGATTAAGGAGGAATTGCACTAGGAAAGAAGAATTTATAGAACAGGCAGTCCAGTTCGGAGAGAAATTCTTACAAAAAGGTTATGATGGTACATTTATTAATAAGGAATTGAAAACAGTTAAAAAACATGGAAAGGAAAGAATTACTGGTAACGAAAGACAAAGCAGGAGGTACAAGCAAAGAAGAAGAAAAATTCACGATAGTGTTAGGATATAATATCCAGAAAAATAAAGTTGAAAATATAATCAGGAAACTTTGGGATATACTATTGAGGGATAAGGTATTAGGGGGAGTGCTCCCACCTTACCCGACTTTTGTATACAAAAAGGCCCCGAGCTTAAGACATATACTAGTCTCAGGTGTCTTGGATTCCCCTGTGATAGGCACCTTGACACCATTCTTGACAGTATTTTATATTTATGTGGGAGGTGTTTGGCATGCAAAACCATAAAACGAAGTATTGTTAAAAAGCAGAAGGAATTCACAGCTACAGCGACAGGGATACAATTCCATAAAATTAAAGAGTTCATCACTTGTACATCAGAGGGGGTTGTGTATGTGTTGGAGTGCCCTTGTAAGTTCCAGTATGTGGGTCGTACCTCAAGACCACTGCTGGTAAAGGTACATGAACACATAAACAATTAAAAAAAAGGACTAAAGGAACACAGTTTACAAACACTTCAGAGAAGTCCATAATAAAAACCCCAAGGGTCTGAAGTTTTGGGTAGAAAAGGTTAATCATCACTGGAGGGTAGTAACTTCATCAGATCTCTTAGTCAATGCGAGTCATTCTGGATTTATGAGACCCAGGTATTGGCACCCAGGGGTCTTAACATAGATTTGAATTGCTTTATTAATAACGGCTAATATCCATGTTATACATAATAATTTTTAGGAGAGATTGATGAGATACATCCTAAAATATATAAGACAGACACTACCTCCTCATTGCGCCCTTAGCTTCTGATGTCAGTAGATTTCGGAAGCTAAGCAGCGATGATCCTAGTCAGTACCAGGATGGGTGACCACCTGGGAGCACCGGATGTTGGAGGCCAATACATACATGCCTTTCCCCTTTAAAAAGCATTGTTAAATAAGGGCAGTAATCAGTAGGTACATAATAATATGGGTTTAATAGATATAAATTAATTTATTAAGGGGTTTTATTGTATGGGTCTTATGAATTTTAATTATATAATTTTTACACTTTTTTTTATAGTGAGACTAGGGCTATCATATAAGGTTTTATTAATAAAGAGAAGTATAAAGAGTGGTATAAAATACATAAGCAGTATATGGACAATTAATGTGATTTTATATATTTAATGTTTAGAATGTGCCCGTGTGCTGACCACAGCAGTCAGGAAGAGTGTTGTGTGGGGTGACCTTCCGTAAAATATAACGAGGGGACACGGCTTGATAAGGTTAAGAGAAATTTGTCTTCCGTGGTCCACAAGAAGTGGGCGTGCACACAATCACTTTAGACAGCCTTGGTGAAGCCTGGTAAGTTGCTTAGGCAACAGAGAGGTATTTAAGGGCTCGGGTTAGGCGGCCCGCCATCTACAGAAGAATCCCAATCAGGGGGCCATACGCGTATAGAGGGGAGGAGCCGAGCCTGTGACATCACACAGCCACTGTGAGAGAGTGTCAGTGGTGAGCGAGCAGATGTGAGAATTAATCCTGTGTATATGCAAATTTTTAAAGGATATCTTGTAAGTTTTCCCGTATTGGGGCTATTTTAATAAATATGCATACAGAGAGCACTATGTAGTCTTGTTTATGATTGCATGTTACTACGGAGCCGTGTATCAGATGAATAGCAGAGCGGAGTCCCTGGAGTAAAGGAAGGAGAGTATAGAAGGAATCTTTACATGAGAGATCATTATCTGTATCCATCTGAAATCACCCTTGATGTTGTTGAATCGAGAGAGCAGTGGTTCTGGTGTGGAGGAGTGTTTTGCTTGCGTCTATCTAGCAAGGTTACTTTGTGATATAAGCAAGGAAGCTGAGACTTCTGCAGTGTGCGAATGTGCTTTTACTATACAAAGATGCTGTACATACAAAACTATTACAATATTAGGAATACAATACAAGACAGACAGATATCTATAACAAGCAAAATGCCTAGCAAATGAACAGCCTATGGTCTATAACAGTACAAATACACTTAAAAGTTACCTAACTTCGGTTACTGTAAGTTTGTTATCTCCATTGACAACAGTTCTCCTGGAGACCAGGCACCTTCTTGTATGATGAGTGGCTTCTGATCCTAAAAGCATGATGAGCCCCCTTCTTGTAGTCTCTACTGATCCTTTTATTTGTACAAGTTTGTTGACAATGGTCACAAACTTGTTTCCATAACAACCGACTAACAGTCACTCTTTCAGTTTGAGGGCCCCTCTTACTT
The DNA here is from genome assembly GCA_037952835.1 of Lithobates septentrionalis. Lineage (NCBI taxonomy): Eukaryota > Metazoa > Chordata > Amphibia > Anura > Ranidae > Lithobates > Lithobates septentrionalis. The sequence continues at coordinate 1,932,733 of JBBDGP010000590.1, read as the reverse complement.
GTTTACTGTAGCTATAGAGAAAATAGCCTATTCAAACTATTCAAGAAATATCTGCTCAAGCCAAAACCTGACAGTAATCTGATTTCTATGACCAACTACTATTGTAATACTGTCCCATGTAATGTTATGTCTGATTAATATAAAAAAAATCATATTTTAACAAACTCAACACATTCCGCCCTAGATTTTTTTCTTTCAGACTCCATACAGAAAATCACTTAATTACTAAGAAAACTCATTCTTAACATTTATTTTCCTTGAATGCCACACCTCCCATATTTATGTCATTGAGAAGGTGTTTCAGTCTTTAACTAAAAGTTCATTAGAAACTCCATTCTAAAGTTCTTTAGAAACAAGTCCAGGCTTGTAATACATCAAAGGCCTTGCTCTCCACGGCTCTTGCGATCTTCAGTCATTCTTTCCATCATGTAACCACTTTTCTCTGGTCTTCCTATGGATCAAATCGGAGACAGCCTGTGGAGTAAGAGACAAAGCAGATTATATGTACCTTCCAACTGTGCCAAAAACATAGCTCCCTGCTCAAGCCAAAACCTGACAGTAATCTGATTTCTATGACCAACTACTATTGTAATATTGTCCCATGTAATGTTATGTCTGATTAATATAAAAAAAAAAAATCATATTTTAACAAACGTAACACAGGGAGAGAAACCGTAGCGAGTGAAAGAAAGAACATTTCTTAATTAATTTAACTCAGTTTTGAGATGAGCAGGCATTGCAGCTGGTGACGGTGTGCGCAATTAAGGGTGTTCTGTTGGAGAGCAGAGGAGCACAGCTGTGTTTTTGTATATAAAGACTGAAGTTCATAACAATCAAGATTTAAATATATATATATATGAAATGAGTACATTGTAAATTCGTTAGAGCACATATTTATTAGTTCACATAAGACTGGTTAATAACATGGGCAATTGCACAAGTGATATATGTTTTTTTTTGAGGCAGCGCTGCACTATTAGAATAATTATCTCTTAGGCAATGTGCCAGTCACTTTTAGATGAAAACAGAATGGAGTTTATTGCTCACACCAAAAACTCCAACGAGAGGGCGGGATAGGACACACACCCAGGAACTAGTAGACATGCAGACTTCACAAAAATAGAACAAAATACCCACAGTTTTCACAGACAGAGAAACTTTAGGCTACTTTCACAATGGGGCGGTGAGAGAGTCGGCGGTCAAGTGCCGATAGTTTTTTAACCTCGCTAGCAGCTGAAGAAGGGTTTAATATCGCCGGTGTAGCGCCGCTGCCGAACCGTTTTGCAGGTGCTTCGGCAGCGCTGCCCATTCATTTCAATGGGCAAGGGTGGCTTAGGAGCGGTGTATACACCGCTCCCAAAACGCCCCAAAGATGCGACTTGCAGGACTTTTTCTAGCGTCCTGCACGCACTCCGCTCCAGTGTGAAAGCACTTAGGCTTTCACACTGGAGTGACAGGAGAGATGCTTTACAGGTGATATTTTTTTTTTTTTTTTTTTAATATCTTTATTTATCCAAACAATTTTCAATTTTTGACATTACATAAAAAAAAACACATGCATATCCTACAGTGGGTAGAGATTCTTCAATGTGACATTAATCCATATCTACTAGCCTATTGTCCCTCTACCTAGAGGTACACCCAGCCAACCCTCCATACAACCCCACCATACATACATACCACACAACCAACGGAAAAAAAAAAAAAATAAATAAAAAAAAAAATTTAAATACAAAGGGTAGGGTGAGGGATAAATGTAATCATTATATTCCGTCACACCTACTCCTATATCCTTGAGAATTCCCATTCTCCTATACCTCACATAGTAATTCAGAGCAGGCACTATACTCTGCCCATCTATTCCAAGTAACCAGTGTCTGTTTGATCTGTTTATTAGATCCTTCCTCTAGCACCTTTCTCTCTTCCAGAGTCCGCATCTCCGTCAGCTCACACTCCCATTCCATTATGGAGGGCGCATTTACGCATTTCCATTTCCTGGCTATACATGTACGTGCAGCTGTTAGGAAATATTTTAGTGGATCTTTCTTTATATTTTTCAATGATCCAGGTATCATAGATAATACTGTCATTTGTAGATCTGGGTATAGTTCCTTCCCTGTCATAGCCCTGTATATCTCAAAAATTTTTTGCCAGAATGGGAGGATTTTAGAGCAATAATACCATATATGAGACATTGTACCTAATGTTTCCTGACATCTCCAGCACTCTTCTGTATTAAGAGGGTTTATCCTATGAAGGTCTACTGGGCACTTATACCATCTAGCCAGAATTTTGTAGTTTCTTTCTTGATGCTTGGTAGATATGGAAAGTTTATGAGTGACTGCTATCGCTTTTTCCCATTTTTTCCTCGGGATCACCAGTCCCAGTTCCTTTTCCCATTTCTTAATGTATGGTAACTCACTCTTCTGGCTATCTTCAATTAAAATTTTATATACTTTTGACAACACATGTAACGGTCTATCTTCCTGGATAAGGATTTTTTCTAAGGCCATTAAAGGTCTATCTATTTCTGAATCTTTTATCAGAGATGTAACGTATCTTTGGAGTAGACCATGCTGTATCCAATCTTTTTTATATTCATCCCCCATAGTCTCCAGCGGGAGCACCTTATTTCCCATTAATGTTTCTATTATCCTCGTATCTTCATGTCTATTCCATTTGAGAAATCTTTTTGCTCCAAGTGAAAGTGGAAATTCTGGGTTGTCAAACAATGGGGTCATGGGTCCTCTAAGCGTGGAAACACGTCCCGTTTTGATCAAAGGGCCCCAGGCTTTCATTGTTGAAACCACTAAGGAGGGTATATAGCCGTACGGTGACCTGTGTACTTTTTTGGTCCATGGCAGAGATTTTAATTTTAGACCTGTGATCTCTTCCTCTAATCTCACCCACTGTTTATTGTTCCCATTCTGGAACCAATCCACAACTCTGGTGACCATTACTGCCTTAACCACTTCAGCCCCGGAACATTTTACCCCCTTCCTGACCAGAGCACTTTTTACAATTCGGCACTGCGTCGCTTTAACTGCTAATTGCGCGGTCATGCAATGCTGTACCCAAATGAAATTTGCGTCCTTTTCTTCCCACAAATAGAGCTTTCTTTTGATGGTATTTGATCACCTCTGCCGTTTTTATTTTTTGCGCTATAAACGGAAAAGGACCGAAAATTTTGAAAAAAAATGATATTTTCTACTTTTTGTTATAAAAAAAATCCAATAAACTAAATTTTAGTCATACATTTAGGCCAAAATGTATTCGGCCACATGTCTTTGGTAAAAAAAATGTCAATAAGCGTATATTTATTGGTTTGCGCAAAAGTTATAGCGTCTACAAACTAGGGTACATTTTCTGTAATTTACACAGCTTTTAGTTTATGACTGCCTATGTCATTTCTTGAGGTGCTAAAATGGCAGGGCAGTACAAAACCCCCCCAAATGACCCCATTTTGGAAAGTAGACACCCCAAGGAAATTGCTGAGAGGCATGTTGAACCCATTGAATATTTTTTTTTTTGTCCCAAGTGATTGAATAATGACAAAAAAAAAAAAAAAAAAAAAATTTACAAAAAGTTGTCACTAAATGATATATTGCTCACACAGGCCATGGGCATATGTGGAATTGCACCCCAAAATACATTTAGCTGCTTCTCCTGAGTATGGGGATACCACATGTGTGGGACTTTTTGGGAGCCTAGCCGCGTACGGGGCCCCGAAAACCAAGCACCGCCTTCAGGATTTCTAAGGGCATAAATTTTGGATTTCACGCCTCACTACCTATCACAGTTTTGAAGGCCATAAAATGCCCAGGTGGCACAAAACCCTCCCAAATGACCCCATTTTGGAAAGTAGACACCCCAAGCTATTTGCTGAGAGGCATGGTGAGTATTTTGCAGCTCTCATTTGTTTTTGAAAATGAAGAAAGACCAGAAAAAATAAAAAAAAATTTCTTTTTTCAATTTTCAAAACTTTGTGACAAAAAGTGAGGTCTGCAAAATACTCACTATACCTCTCAGCAAATAGCTTGGGGTGTCTACTTTCCAAAATGGGGTCATTTTGGGGGGTTTTGTGCCACCTGGGCATTCCATGGCCTCCGAAACTGTGATAGGCAGTGAAGAGTGAAATCAAAAATTTACGCCCTTAGAAAGCCTGAAGGCGGTGCTTGGTTTTCGGGGTCCCGTGCGCAGCTAGGCTCCCAAAAAGTCCCACACATGTGGTATCCCCGTACTCAGGAGAAGCAGCAGAATGTATTTTGGGGTGTAATTTCACATATCCCCATGGCATGTTTGAGCAATATATCATTTAGTGACAACTTTGTGCAAAAAAAAAAAAAAAAATTGTCTCTTTCCCGCAACTTGTGTCGCAATATAAAATATTCCATGGACTCGACATGCCTCTCAGCAAATAGCTTGGGGTGACTACTTTCCAAAATGGGGTCATTTGGGGGGGTTTTGAACTGTCCTGGCATTTTATGCACAACATTTAGAAGCTTATGTCACACATCACCCACTCTTCTAACCACTTGAAGGCAAAACCCTTTCTGACACTTTTTGATTACGTGAAAAAATTATTTTTTTTTGCAAGAAAATTACTTTGAACCCCCAAACATTATATATTTTTTTAAAGCAAATGCCCTACAGATTAAAATGGTGAGTGTTTCATTTTTTTTTTTCACACGGTATTTGCGCAGCGATTTTTCAAACGCATTTTTTGTGGAAAAAACACACTTTTTTAAATTTTAATGCACTAAAACACACTATATTGCCCAAATGTTTGATGGAATAAAAAAGATGATCTTAAGCCGAGTACATGGATACCAAACATGACATGCTTTAAAATTGCGCACAAACGTGCAGTGGCAACAAAATTAATACATTTTTAAAAGCCTTTAAAAGCCTTTACAGGTTACCACTTTAGATTTACAGAGGAGGTCTACTGCTAAAAATACTGCCCTCGATCTGACCTTCGCGGTGATACCTCATATGCATGGTGCAATTGCTGTTTACATTTGACGCCAGACCGACGCTTGCGTTCGCCTTAGCGCGAGAGCAGGGGGGACAGAGGTGCTTTTTTTTTTTTTTTTTTTTTTTCTTTATTATTTTTTTGCTTTTTTATCTTATTTTTAAACTGTTCCTTTCATTTTTTTTTTTTTTAAATCATTTTTATTGTTATCTTAGGGAATGTAAATATCCCCTATGATAGCAATAGGTAGTGACAGGTACTCTTTTTTGAAAAAATTGGGGTCTATTAGACCCTAGATCTCTCCTCTGCCCTCAAAGCATCTGACCACACCAAGATCGGTGTGATAAAATGCTTCCCCAATTTCCCAATGGTGCTGTTTACATCCGGCGAAATCTAAGTCATAAAATGCTCGTAGCTTCCGGTTTCTTAGGCCATAGAGATGTTTGGAGCCACTCTGGTCTCTGATCAGCTCTATGGTCAGCTGGCTGAATCACCGGCTGCATTCTCAGGTTCCCTGTTGAGACAGGAGAGCCAGAGAAAAACACGGAAGACGGTGGGGGGGGGGCATTCCCTCCCACTGCTTGTAAAAGCAGTCTAGAGGCTAATTAGCCGCTAGGATTGCTTTTACATGAAAGCCGACCGCTGGCTGAAAAGAATGATACCAAGATGATACCTAAACCTGCAGGCATCATTTTGGTATAACCACTCAAAGTCGTGAATGGTGTACCTGAAGACCAAACAATGGTTAACAATAAAGCACAGTAAACGGTAAAGTATAAAAAATTGCATACCTGAAAAGCAAACATGATAAAACATAATAACAATAAAACATTGCAGAATAGAATACAGTAAAAAAGAGCAGAACAATAGAGAGAGAATAGAGAGAGAGAATAAAACAACAACTATTTTTTTTTATTTTTGTTTGTGTTTTTTTTGCAAACTTGTAACTTTTATAACTGTAACCGGTTCCAGGTTCGGGTCTCTCAAAATGCGATGGCATCTTGGGAGACCCTGTGAAAGTGTGTCCTAGTCTGTGGAATGCTGTACCCTACGCTAATACTCAACTAGTGAATGGTAGCGTTCAAAACATTCACCAATGCAAAGACCAGGATTGTCAGGACAAGAGGGACAATAATAGCGGGTGTCACGCCTATATCCACGCTTGCTGCAGACACAACATCTTTTTGGGGGGGTTTGTTGGGTAGGGGTACTCGGGAGGACATAAAAATGCCTCTCATGCAGCCGACTGCATTTGGTTGGGGATGTGAATGGGGGAAGTACGGGCGCTGCAGAAGCGGTGGGTTCCCAATTAGGATTGGCGAATGCAGCAGGAAGGGCACTATGGGCACGACGGGCCTGTGTTTGTCTTTTTGGTGGCAGCGGGACACTACTTGTGCTTGCCACCTCACCAGCTTGAACTGCACTTATGGGACTCGCCACGTCACCAAGTGTTACTGCAGTGCTGGTTTGACTACGACCGGGGTGTACTAGGCTGCTGGCGCTTGCCAGTTCACCAAAACGCTACCAAAAAAACTGTTAGCGATCGCAGGGATCAGGCCTGACTCTGCGAACGCTGCAGTTATGCGTTTAGTGTTCTGTAAGTGACAGTGATCGATCGATACTGCACTTGGGTGGGCTGGGCTGGGCCGGGCGGAGGGGCAAAACGCAGGTGCTAGTAGGTATCTGGGCTGATTCCGCTAACACTGCGTTTTTGGGAACCCTAAACTGCTGGGGACGCCAGTATAGATCTGATTGGATCAGGTATTGATCCGTTCAGATACTATACCACTAAGGGAGGTGTACGGTGCGTGCGTGGGTGTTAGCGGTACTGGCGCTAACCTGACGCTGCCTGGGGCTGGTGCTTACCAGTTCACCAAAACGCTACCAAAAAAACTGTTAGCGATCGCAGGGATCAGGCCTGACTCTGTGAACGCTGCAGTTATGCGTTTAGTGTTCTGTAAGTGACAGTGATCGATCGATACTGCACTTGGGTGGGCTGGGCTGGGCGGAGGGGAAAAACGCAGGTGCTAGCAGGTATCTGGGCTGATCCCGCTAACACTGCGTTTTTGGGAACCCTAAACTGCTGGGGACGCTAGTATAGATCTGATCGGATCAGATATTGATCCGTTCAGATACTATACCACTAAGGGAGGCGTATGCCACGTGCGTGGGTGTTAGCGGTACTGGCGCTAATCTGACGCTGCCTGGGACGACGCATATCACCGCCGGGCGATCAGGGGGCTAAACCTTTATTCGGTAATAAACGGCGGGTGCCCTGACACTATAAAAAATAAACGAACTAACCAGCGTCACCCGTAACAGTTATACGGTGATCAGTGATGAAAGGGTTAACTAGGGGGCAATCAAGGGGTTAAAACATTTATTCGGTAGTATATGGGGGTCCCTGACGCTATAAAACGCTGACGGCGAACCTAAATATTTACCTCACTAACTAGCGGAACCAGTGACACTAATACAGCGATCAGAAAAATGATCGCTTAGTGACACTGGTGACGGGGGGTGATCAAGGGGTTAAAACTTTATTAGGGGGGTTAGGGGGGTACCCTAGACCTACAGGGGGCTAACCCTAATTGTCCTAACACTGTAACTGTCACAAACTGACACTATGCAGTAATCAGAAAAAAAAAAAAAACCTGCTTGGTGTCAGTTTGTGACAGGGGGGGGGGTGATTGGGGGGGGGGTTGGGGGGGGGGGATCGGGGTGTTTAGTGTGCCTGGCATGTTCTACTGTGTTGTGTGTGTGTTGTGCACTTACTTACATGTCTTCTCTCCTCGGGCCGGAACGGAAACTCCCGAGCCGAGGAGAGATGACATCACATCCTCTGCCTCTGTGTACTATACAGAGGCAGAGGATGTTTCTCATTGGCTGGGAGCGATCGCGAGGGGGGGGGGGCACGATCGGATGGCCTCCCCCTCGTCTCTCACTTCTCCCAGCCAAAAGCCGACTGCCGTTGGCACCGGGGGGGGGGTCCTATCGGTCCCCCCGCCCGCGGGAAGGCAATCACGTACCAGGTACGTGATTTTGCCTGCCCGTGCCATTCTGCTCACGTATATAGGCGTGAGGCGGTCGGCAAGTGGTTGAGGTATGTCTCTATGTCTGGGAGAGAAAGGCCTCCATTTTTTTTAGTCTTATTAAGCACTTTTCTACTAATTCTAGGCGTCTTGCCGGCCCGTACGAATTGTCCAATAATTCTGGATAGCTTTTTCAAGATGCTCGTTGCAGGGAATAAAGGAATCGTTTGAAAGATATACAATATTTTAGGGAGAATGTCCATTTTTATAACATTTACCCTACCTATCCATGAGAAAGTTCCTCTCTCATATAGCTGAAGTGTTTTCGTTATTTTTTGCACCATCGGGACATAGTTATATTCTTCCAGTTTTCTCATATCCATAGGGATATAGGTACCCAGATATTTAATAGCGTTTTCTTGCCATCTGAAGGAAAAGTCCTTTTTGAGCAAATTCACCATGGTTCTAGATATATTAATGTTCAATGCCTCAGATTTGTTATAGTTAACTTTGAAATTACTCAGGGTGCCAAAACGATTAAATTCCGCTATCAGGTTTGGTAGCGTTATTAAAGGGTTTGTAACATACATCAAGATGTCGTCTGCATAGACAGACATCTTGTATTCTGAGTCTCCCACCCTTATACCTTGTATATCTTTATTTGCCCTGATTGCATTTAATAGGTGCTCCATGACTAATATATATAGTATTGGAGAAAGTGGGCAACCCTGCCTAGTTCCGTTTGCTATAACAATTTCCCCAGACAAACCACTATTCGCCCGGATCTTAGCAGTTGGGTGTTGGTATAAGGCCATTATCTTATCTATCATTACAGACCCAAGCCCCCATTGTACAAGTGTTTCTTTGAGGAAGCTCCATCCCACCCTATCAAATGCTTTTTCGGCATCTATAGCTAACAGGCAGGATGGGATGGAGCCTCTCTGAGCATGTTCCATTAATGTAAGTGTTTTCAAGGTATTATCTCTAGCCTCTCTTCCTTTGACAAATCCCACCTGGTCCAAATGTATATAACCAGGTATTATGGGAGTGAGTCTATTGGCAATGATCTTTGAGTATATTCTAAGGTCAAGATTTGTTAGGGAAATCGGTCTATAATTCCCACATAGAGTATGATCCTTATCCCCTTTCGGTACGAGAGTGATATAAGCCTGCATGCTTTGAGAACCGAAGGGAACGGTTGTGGAGACCGCGTTAAAGGTCTGTTTAATTATAGGCATAAGTTCCCCTTTAAATACTTTATAGAATCGAGGGGTAAAGCCGTCCGGGCCTGGACTTTTCCCTGGTATTAGTGAGTCAATTACCATTTGTATTTCTTCTATGGAAAATTCTCGCTCAAGCTGGCTAGACTCAATAGATGTTAAGGCCGGGATTGCGGTTTCCTTTATATACTGACGTACTTTATGCTGAAACCTTGCTGAATTACTATTCGCCTCATGATTGGGTATATTATATAGTCTCGTATAAAATGCTTGAAACTCTTTCAGGATCCCTTTTGGGTCATACCTCATATCTCCAGCATCTGTCCTTATTTTAGCAATGGGTAATGTTCTATTTCTATTTTTAAGGGCTCTTGCCAGTAATTTACCTGGCTTATTTCCCTGCTGATAGAATAGAGCCCGACTTTTATCCCTGACATATAGTGTTTTTTCATTCAACAGTGTTTGCAATTCTGCCTTTAACTCTGTTACCTCTATTAGTGTTTCCCGTGTTACGTTTTGTTTATGTTGGGTCTCCACAATCGCTATTTCTTTATATAATTGTGTTATTCTACCATTTTTCTTTTTTTTCAGTCTGGCCCCATGTTTTATAAATAGACCTCGTATCACACACTTCAGTGCTTCCCATTGTATTGGCAGGGATGTATTATCTTCGATATGTTCATTGGCAAAGTCTGTTATCGCTTTGCTTATTTCTTTTACACATAACTCATCGTACAGCAGGTTGTCATTGAGTCTCCAATTACCTCTATTATTCTCCCCCATATATAGATCTATTTTCAAAAAAACGGGTGCGTGATCAGACCATATTGAGTTGCCAATCTCTGCGGCTATAATAGAGTTTACCCCTCTCTGATTTATTAGAAAAAAGTCTAAACAATGGTATGATCCATGAACCTTAGAGTAAAATGTGAAGTTTCTCTCCACTGGATGCAATAGGTGCCAAATATCCACCAGCTGACATTTAGTCAACAATGCTTTAAATTTCTTTTTGTCTGTACTACTCTGAACTTTCATCGGTGTTGTGGCGTCGATATTTTTATCCATAATAAAGTTAAAATCGCCCCCAATTATTATTATACCTTCCGCTTTTTCCATTAGTTGGCTAATCAATTGTAATCCTGCTTTAATCTGGTTTTGATTAGGTAAGTATAGGTTTATGAAGGTATATTTTTTGCCGTATATATTAAGCTTAAGTAGTATTGCTCTACCGTCCCTATTACGCCATTCCTCTAAAACTTGATAAGGGATTAATTTATGAATTGCAATAGACACCCCCCTTGACTTAGAGTACCCATAGGAGTCGTGGAACCAGGTAGTATAGTAATTATTTCGTAGGTTGGGAATGTGGTCCGTCCGGAAATGCGTCTCCTGAAAAAATATGATCCCCACCTTCTGTTTGTGGAGAGAGTATAGAACCTGTGATCTCTTTGAGGCAGAGTTAAACCCCCTAATATTATATGAACATATCTTCATTACAAAAAAAAAAAAAAAAAAAAAAAGGAAAAAGAGATCTATAAAACCCACTCACACACACACACACACACCTCTAATCATACACTGTTGACTATAAACACTCTGTCTTACTTTAACGTAAGTTCCCCTAGCTAGGGAGATCAGAGCCTGATTTCCAGTTGCTACCACCCAGTCGGTGGTGACACGCTGATTTTTAATATACTATAATTCTTGTTGTTTAGTTATATTACTCAACACCGTGCTGGACATTGGGATCTAAGGCAGGGGAGAGGATCCTCTCATAAAGGTAATATATTTCCTAGGCCAACCCTAGGGGGGAGAAGAAAAAAAAAAAAAACCCCGGTCCCAAGTTACCCTGCCTCTCTACTGCATATCATTCTACATACAATATACAACCTCTGATCCATTACTTGACAATATGCATATAATGAATGGTCAAAACCTGCAATAGCAATGAGAGGTGTGGCAAATACTGTGTAGGACACCCTCTTGGTATCCTATATATATACATACATATCTTTATATGATCTGTTGAGAGAGAGAGAGAAAGAGAAAAAAAAAAAATAAATAAATAAATAAACCCCTCAAATCACACACCCTACCTGCATCATAATATCATACATATATCATCTACTACATTGCTTGAAAACATACATATGATACATACTCAAATCCTACAATAATAATAAGAAGTATAGCAAGTACTGTAAGGACATATAATTGGTATCCTATATATGTGCTAATATACCTGGTTTTTGAGAGAGAAGAGGGGAGGGAGAAAAAAAAAAAAAAGGGAAAAAAAAAAAAAAAAAAAAAGAACCTATTTCTTACCCTCCATTTCCCTCCTCCCCCCCTCCCCTCCCCCATGTCATGCTACTTTCCTGAATCGTACAAAAAGACCTTTGATATAATGCCAGACAATACATGTAGGGAGTCAATTAAAAATATACTCAAAGCCTGCGATGACCATGGCAAAAAGTGTGCAAAACACACCATTGATACCCTATATATATGCTGGTATACCAAGGTCTTTGAGAGAGAGGGGGAAGAAAAGAAAGGGAGAGAAAAAAAATATATATATAAAGAAAAAGGGGGGAACCCCATACCCACCCGTGTCCCCTATACACCCGATATCATACCGTCATCGTTTACTGCAGTGATTATTATAGTACCTAACACATCCATTACAAAATATATGGTGAAAAATATACAAAAAAATTTTTTTACAAAACTCTATGTTCATATCCTGCGAATGTGCCAATACACACAAAAAAAAAAAAAAAAAAAAAAAAACCCACCCCATCCCCTGCTCCCACTTACACCCAATATGACAGCATACTTATCCCACCCGTGTCCCTTAGCACCCTTTTTCATGCAGTCATCATTTACTGCAGTGGTAATCATTATATATAACAAATCTATAAAATATATAGTGAAAAGTGTACCAGAAGTTCTACAAGACTCTATGTTCATATACTACACATGTGCTGATATAAAAAAAAAAAAACCCCACCCCATCCCCCTATCCCCCTTACACCCAATATTACAACATAATTGTCATTCTGCATAACAAATAAGAAGAAAGAGGAAAAAAAAAATTTCCTCTCTTTTCTCTTCTTCTCTCTTTCTTTCCCTTTACTTCCCCCTCCCCCTCCCTCCAAACCCACCCGTGCCCCCTAACACCCTACTTCATGCAATCATCATTTACTGCAGTGCTAATCATTATGTATAGCAACTCTATGAAATATATGGTGAAAAGTGTACCAAAAATTATACAAGACTCTATGTTCAGATCCTACATATGTGCTGATAAAAAAAAAAGAAAAAACCCCATCCCCATATCCCCCTTACCCCCAATATCATGCAATGACAGCATACTTATCATTCTGCATAACCAATCTGAAAAATATAAAAAAAAAAAAAAAAAAAAAAACCACCCGCCCCCCCCCCCTCAGCCCATATTCTTTAATACTCCCTAACTCCTACCCCCCCCTCCATCCACAATATCCCAACACAGTTATCTAAACATTTTTATATATGTAGTAGGCCAGTCCGGTAACTCTATTTCTGGTAAATTGAGGTCTAACACAAACTGCGGTAAATCTTCAAGATCCCTAAATACTGCAATACGTCCTTCTTTCTGTGCCTGTAGTTGGAAAGGAAATTTCCATCTGTACTGAAGATTGCTCTTCTTTAGCTGCTCCACTAGAGGTTTTAACGCCCTTCTACGGTCAAGTGTAAATTTGGACAGATCTTGGAAGAGTTGTACTGGGACACCCTCATATAAGACAACATTCTTCAGGCGTGCGGCATGCATAATTCTATCTTTTATATGCGCATAATGCATCTTGCAAATAACGTCTCGTGGCTTACTAGGATCCAATCTTCTTATTCCTGCCGTTCTATGAGCTCGATCAATTAACAGGTCCTTTATTTCTATCCCCTGAATTAACTCTTGAAAGATCTTTTGTAGGGTAGTGATTAACTCTTTAGCCTCCACATCCTCTTTTAATCCTCTAATTCTAATATTAGATCTCCTGCTTCTATTTTCTTGCTCATCGATACTGTTAATTAGTTGGTTTATTTGCAATGCTTGTTTTTGTAGATTATCCTTCATCTTCTTAGACTCCTGTTCTATTTTCAAGACTCTGGTATCTAGTTTGACTGTTTTTTCATGTGTGTTTTTAATGGATTCTTTGAGCTCTAGTACCTCCATTTTATATGAATTCTCCAGTCTAAACACATATTGGTCCATATCTTCCCTAGCTGGAAGGGATTGGATATATTTTCTCATATCCCAATTTTCTTTTTCCATTTCTTTTGGGTCACTACCCGAGCCTGTGGTGTCTAATAATGAGCTACTTCTGGGGTGTTGTGGTTGTAGTTCCCCTGATGATCTAGATGTACCTGAAGTTTCTGCTATATTAGAAATATCTTGTGGTGTTTGTATGGCTTGTATTACACGAGGTGATTGTAGCTGCAGTTGTTGGAAGATCTCCTTAATATCTGCCGTTTGTATAATTTGTGTCCCAGTGGGGTTTTTACTTTTACTTTCCTCTTTATCCTTCTTATTTTTCTGGGATTGTGGTGTTTTATTTCCCTTTTTGGGCGCCATATCTAAAAGTGCTTATTCAATTCCTTCAAACCTTCTCTCTTAACACTCTTCTATCCACCTTTTTCTGTGAAGACTTATATATAGTCTGAGGGTTGAGATCCCTTGTATGGTCTTAGATGGGTATTTATAAGGGAATTACACAGTCCATAGCCTTACCTATGATATTCCTGCTTTTCTCCCAGCGAAGCATCAAGGGGGGCTTATCAGCTCCGGGACTACAATACTCCACAGACTTAGGTGAAATCCTTAGCCTCTTTTTAATATTAGGCACCCCTCAGAGATTATAGGAATCCTTCACTGTGCATCAGCATATGGGTAACTTATAAGTCCAGACACATATCAGGTTACTGTCAGGTTCATTTATCTTACCCCCTCGATGTACTCTTTATCTTGCCTGATAAGCGGTAAGATGGGGAGATCTCCTCGTCCTCCTGCTCTCTGCCGGCTTGAGCCTCAGAACTCTCCCACGCCACACGCTCCCGCCAACGAGCTGTCCCCGCTGAGCCTGCCGACTGTGTGTGCAGACCCGCCAGGCACTCCTTCGGCTGTGCGCGCTCACGTGGTTCTGTCTTCGGACTCCCACCTGGCACTCCTCAGGTAAGCTTCTCCTCCAGTGGTTACGATCTCCCCAGCTTTTTGTTATCTATGCCAGTATTTTAGGGATAGAGCTGTGAATAAGTCAGCCGCCCGCAGCTTCCCACTCTCCGGTGTCTCCGGCCTCTAGAGCATGTCAGAGCATGTCAGCATATCAGCGTGTCAGCCGCCCTGTTTCACTGAGCGGCCATCCTGGGCGTCAGCTCCTCCTCCCCCTGTGTCCGCTTTCTACCTACCTGTGACAGGTGATATTTTTTGCGCTAAAATGCCTGTAAAGCGCCTCAGTGTGAAAGTGGCCTTAGCCTGACCCAGAAATCTGTGATAGCAGCTCCTGACTGTACAGCACTGGTACTCCAGTGAAGTCCAAGCTCCACTCCTGAGCTTCTTCCATCTCCTCTCGAAATCTGGAGGTCCCTATGGCTTTTCAGGCTAGGCCCCAACTCAAGGCCTCAAGCTAATACCAGAGGCACCAATGACATCTACTTCCAGAAAGGAGATGCCACTTCTACACTGAATTTAGGGGAAACATAATTAATAAATAGACTATAAATTAGCTAGGTTGTCTACCACCTACTAAATTTGACTAGTAGCTCCTGTTTAAAAAAGGTGACTAAAATGTAACGGAATTAGCTTACTTTTAAGTGTATTTAAACCCCCAAACAAAAATTAATTAAAAAACACATTTACAGTTACAGTTACATCAGTATACTTTCTTCTGGCTTTTTTTCCCTTTATTTTCATCTGTTGATCCCTCCAATAACACATTTTCTATCCTATTTTGACAACGCTCGGGCGAAGACGCCTCTGTTAGGAAATGTAGATTGTCTAGGGATATTTTAGACCCTCAATAACTCTGCATAAGGTGTACCTTACAATCCCCCCAGGCCTGTGAGATTAGCCCATTGAGACAATGATAAAAACAATGACAATCGTCTCTCTGAGCAAATCTAATCTTTATTCTTTGGTGTGAATATTTAAAGGGGCTTTCAGAAACTACCGCCCTTTGACATACAAATTATCCAATCAAAATACAGAGACATTTTATGACAAAAGTGAAACTAATTATTTTTAAGAAATCACGTGCTTTACAAGAAACGAAACAGTAAAGAAGATAACAGGAACATGAGAAACAAAACTAGATTACCAATACGCACCTAGTAATATGTGAAATGGAGTACAAGGAAAAACACAAATTTGGAAAAGGATTATTATAAAATAGATGCAGTTAAACTAAATATCCCTTCACTCCCCTCTTAGATCATATAATATGGTCTAAGATCTCTACATTCTATCCAGTGTTCTAGTACTTCTTTGGGATTGTGACATAGATTACCTGATGTTTCTTCATGTATGTCATGTAGGATAGAACCTTATCATCAGGAGATTGAATGCGTGCAATTATGCAGGTACAACACTTAAAACAGAGGTAATGAATCAGAGCAAGGATAAATATCATAGTAGTCAGGCACCTTGGCACTTGCGTTAGAGATCCAAGTACAGCATTTGTAGTCCTCAGTCATTTCACATATATCTGTGAGAGCTGCACTCATGCTTTCTATAGCTAACTCATGTAGTTCTAGCTGTTTTCTAATTGCTCTAGTTTCTATGTTTAACATAGCAATGTCATCTGAATTCTTCTCCATTATCTCATCCAATATACTTGAATAATTATTCAACCTTTTCATCATGTCTATACCCCATCCTGTCCAAGAAGGAAACCATGCCCAGGCCATATCTTGTTTATAGAAAAGTAACAGTGTTATTTATGTACAGAGTGGATATATTAGTTAAGAAGACAGGAGGAGTCTAGTTGAGGAAGGAGGAAATATTTAAAGGTACAGCCAAAAGGGGAATTCGGGCAGTGCTAGGATATAATTTGCTACATATCCAACATTCTTCATACCCTGATTTTTTAGCATAAGCATACTTAAATTTTAGCAAAAGCACCCTATCAGTAAAACTATCTCCAATCTCTCTCTTTGTTCTAGCTTGTGTCACTGTAATGTTCTCTTGTGTGTGTGTGTTCCCACACAGGGGCGTAACTATAGGGGGCGCAAGAGTCGCGACTGCGACCGGGCCCTGTGCTGCAGGGGGCCCACGCGGCCCCCCTTTACATATGGCCGGCGGCAGCATAGGCGGGGCGGCTAGGAGTACCAGTGCACCGTGCGCACGGGTGGCTGGAGGTGGGGGGTGACTATCAGCTCCATGCTCGAGTACGGCACAGGCTGCTCTTTAGCTGTGCATTCCCCGCATGACCTGCTGTGTCCTCGGCTGGCTCCTCTGGGCCCCCCTCTCCTGCTCCATCCAGCGCTGCTCAGTCCGGTGTCTGTCCCGCCCCCTGATTCCAGCTCACACTGCATTGCATGATTCTCCTGGGCAAATAAACTTTAAGCACAGAGATGCAGTGCAGCCCTGTGAGAGCCGGCTCCCCAGAGGACACCGCAGGCTTGTCTGCCAACCCCCCTTCTCCCCCGTCATACACAGATGATGACAGACAAGTCTTTATGGGAGATACACTGATCGCCCGTCCAGCGCGCTGGAGGGAGCCCAGGCCACCACGGATGAGTGCCCGGCCTGCAGCTTGGTCATGGTGAGTGAGATGACCCCATCCCTCACATACCCCCTCCACCTCCCCTATGGACAGGGACCCCATCACCCCCGGGGACAGGGACCCCATCACCCCCGGGGACAGGGACCCCATCACCCCCGGGGACAGGGACCCCATCTCCTCTGGGCACAGGGACCCCATCACCCATGGGCACAGGGACCCCATCACCCATGGGCACAGGGACCCCATCACCCATGGGCACAGGGACCCCATCACCCATGGAGACAGGGACCCCATCTCTCATGGGGACAGGGCCCTCTTCTCACCTGGGGACAGGGGCCTCTTCTCACCTAGGGACAGGGACCCCATCTCCCAAGGGGACAAGGACCCCTTCTCACCTGGGGACAAGGACCCTATCACCCCTAAGGACAGGGACCCCTTCTCTCCTGGGGACAGGGACCCCATCACCCCTAAGGACAGGGACCCCTTCTCTCCTGGGGACAGGGACCCCATCACCCCTAAGGACAGGGACCCCATCACCCCTAAGGACAGGGACCCCCTCTCTCCTGGGCACAGGGACCCCATCACCCCTAAGGACAGGGACCCCATCTCTCCTGGGCACAGGGACCCCCTCTCTCCTGGGCACAGGGACCCCCTCTCTCCTGGGCACAGGGACCCCATCTCCAATAGGGAAGGGGACCCTATCTCCCATGGGGACAGGGACCCCATCTCCCATGGGGACAGGGACCCCATCTCCCATGGGGACAGGGCCCTCTTGTCACCTGGGTACAGGGCCCTCTTCTCACCTGGGGACAGGGGCCTCTTCTCCCCTGGGGACAGGGGCCCCATTTCCTATGGAGACAGGGAACCCTTCTCACCTGGGGACAGGGACCCTATCTCCTCTGGAGACAGGGATCCCATCACCTCTGAGGACAGGGACCCCATCACCCCTAAGGACAAGGACCCCATCTCCCATGGGGACAGGGACCCCTTCTCTCCTGGGGACAGGGACCCCATCTCCCATGGGGACAGGGACCCCTTCTCTCCTGGGGACAGGGACCCCATCTCCCATGGGGACAGGGACCCCATCTCCCATGGGTACAGGGCCCTCTTGTCAACTGGGGATAGGGATGCCATATCCCCTGGGGACAGGGACCCCATCTCCCGAACCCCCTCGTGGGCTCTGCCAGGTTCCCACATCCCCTCTCCTGCTGGTTGCTGCTGGGAGTTTGTCAGGACAGAGAGTGGGAAATGGGCCAGTAAATGGGTAACTTACCACCCCTTCTTTTTCTAAATTGAGAGTCAGTGATCTATACTGATCACTGACTGTCCATTCATAACTGTGACATATAGTAAACTGTGTTACTATGTGTCACGGAACGCCCCACACTCCGCTTGAGTGCTTCCGTCATATACTGCTTCCTAAGTTCTGGAACACGAGTCCAATGGATCTGGCTATAGGAACCCCAAGAACTAGACAACACCAGTCTTGGAGTACATCAGAACTACCCTTTATTTGAGATCTCACACACATTTATACACCAGGATGACTCAAAGCTAACCTAATTAACATGAGCTCCAATAGGAGTCGTCCCGTCTCCTACATTGTATGGAGGACAATGTCATTAGCTCATTCTATTAACATAAACACAGGTTGACACCAGCATCTCCTCACATGATGTGTCCCAACAGAATGAATCAGTATTATCAGCAGGGGGCTGCTGGAGGAACCCCCCCTCCCTCTTCAGGGACACAGATCCACAGCAAGGAGTCCCCATACAATATATACATGACTGAGTCCGATTAATACAGTTCAGACTGGATTTCTCATTCACCTCAAATGCTAGGGCCCATAATCGGTGGGCAACAGGCCCGCACACAGTCCTCTCCAACAGCCTCTGTTCTGGCTATGTCTGTGACATTTCTCCCCTTTCGGCAGGAGACTAACACAGGAGGAGACCCCAGACGGGTTGACTCCGAAGTTAGTAAGTAGCTCCAGTCCTCTACTGCCTGTACCCACACAGTTCCCCCAAACAAATTATTCCAAACAGTGTATTACTCACCCAGCCAACCTCTGCCTCTCTCAGAGAACATATCTGCCGCTGGGGAGAGGCCCGGACTGGCCCTTCTCCCTGGAATCCTTTCTGCCGCTGGAGAGAAGACAGGGGGACTGGGCTCACTCCATCCTGCTGTTGGGGATCTGGGCCGACTGCCCAGCATCCCTGGGGTATACAGGTGGGGACTGAAGCCCCATCAACCGACACCAGATCAAGCTGCAGTTGTGAGGTGATGACTGCATTCTCTCCTTGGATCCTGATCTGCAGCTCGCGATAGACTGCCACCTCCTCACCCTGGGCCTCCACAATTGCTGCAGGTGTGGGGCAGAGGTCTTGGACCCTCTGTCCGGTTGCCAGCACTTCTGCTGGGGGTTTGCCAGGTGGTTCCTCCTCTACAGAAACGTCTATTAAATCCCCAGTCTCTGGAAGTGGTAAAAGTGTGGGACAGAGGTCTTGGACCCTCTGTTCAGTTACCAGATCTTCAGCTGGAGAAGTTTGTTTTAACCCTATAGATGCTGCTGGCAGAAAATCACATGTCCCTGTCAGTGTTGTGGGAGAAAGGCCGACTACCTCTTCTCTCAGGAAGGCCGAAGCCACTGTTGGTGCTGGGCAGAACACAGTGAACTTTGGCCCTGATAGCAGCTCTTCTGCTGGAGGCTCATCAGGTTGTTCTTCCTCAGCAGAAAAGTCTATCAAATCCCATGTCTCTGCAACTGATGTCTGGGAATAGAGGTTCACCATCTCCTGTCCATGGAACCCAGAAGATGCTATCATTTCTGGGCAGAGGTTAGCAGAGCTCTGCCCTGTTGTCAGCACTTCAGGTTTGGGGACGGTAATCTCCGGATTTTCCACTGCCGATTCTCTGGCATGCTGCTGAACGTGTTCTAGCAGTTTCCTGTATGCCCTTTCCAGATGCTGTTCCTTCCTTAGCAAATGGTCCAGATCAGGTTTGAGCTCTGAGACCCCTGCAAGACCGAGCATAGACTCTCTATAGTCTCTCATGTCCTCAAGGTCAGGTTCCCCCTCATCGCCAAACATAAAAAGATCTGTAAGGTTCTCCCACAGCAATCCAGGGCCGCCAAAGTCATATCCCTCCGGAGAGCATTCTGTTGTCTCCCCTAAATATCCCTCCTCTGCATGCCATTGCAGAGCCCGATAACAATTGTCCAGCTCTATCTCCTGCTGGACCAACCTGTCCAACTCAGTCACCCATTGCTCCTGGGGCTGCTCTCCCAGGAATGCCATCCGCAATGCCCGTTGGTCACTGGCCCGTTGCTCTTGGGTTGGAAAGCACTTGCCCTGTTTTATACCAGCGAGACGGAGGGCTGCAATCCAGAGCTCCACCCGAATTTGCTGCCTGAGCTCCAGGTATTCATCCTCAGACACAGTCCTGGTGTACGTTGAAAGGATGATCCGCAGCAGCCCCGGGAATTCTGATGCCAGGTCCATATCTCCGCTGGGGTGACTGAAGTCTGCTATGCTGATCTTGGATCCAGTTGGAGGTTTGGATGTCCCAGACTTCAGGAAGCTATCCCACCGCTGCCTCCAATGTCACGGAACGTCCCACACTCCGCTTGAGTGCTTCCGTCATATACTGCTTCCTAAGTTCTGGAACACGAGTCCAATGGATCTGGCTATAGGAACCCCAAGAACTAGACAACACCAGTCTTGGAGTACATCAGAACTACCCTTTATTTGAGATCTCACACACATTTATACACCAGGATGACTCAAAGCTAACCTAATTAACATGAGCTCCAATAGG
This sequence comes from Lithobates septentrionalis, assembly GCA_037952835.1. Classification (NCBI taxonomy): domain Eukaryota; kingdom Metazoa; phylum Chordata; class Amphibia; order Anura; family Ranidae; genus Lithobates; species Lithobates septentrionalis. The sequence continues at coordinate 1,911,933 of JBBDGP010000590.1, read as the reverse complement.
AGTCGTCCCGTCTCCTACATTGTATGGAGGACAATGTCATTAGCTCATTCTATTAACATAAACACAGGTTGACACCAGCATCTCCTCACATGATGTGTCCCAACAGAATGAATCAGTATTATCAGCAGGGGGCTGCTGGAGGAACCCCCCCTCCCTCTTCAGGGACACAGATCCACAGCAAGGAGTCCCCATACAATATATACATGACTGAGTCCGATTAATACAGTTCAGACTGGATTTCTCATTCACCTCAAATGCTAGGGCCCATAATCGGTGGGCAACAGGCCCGCACACAGTCCTCTCCAACAGCCTCTGTTCTGGCTATGTCTGTGACACTATGCTTCAGTTTATGAATGGACAGGAAGCTCTGTACAGAGCTATTCCTGTCCATTCATTCTATGTAGCTGAGGCTGCAGAGAAGGAGATTGGGGGCTTTGTTCTCAGTCTTACTCTTTGTCTCAAGGGTGGAACATCAGAGGTCTGTTTAGACCTCTGATATCTCACCAAAGCCCCCCAACGGGGCTTCTAAAAAATGGTAAAAAAACCCAAAACTACTGATACCAGTGGCAGAACTACAGGGCTCACAAAGGTCGTACCTGTGACCGGGCCCTGGAGTTCCACCACCGGACTCGAAGGGAAGGGCCCCGGCCGGGGTTCAGGGGGGCCCTTCATGGTTTCTTGCACTGGGGCCCTGAAGGTTCTAGTTACGCCACTGTTCCCACAGATACTTTTAATTGCACCCAAACCTTCAAGGTGGTAGATACAGTTAGTGATGATCCAGGTGGGCAGGAACACTATCAGAGAGATCAGGATCAGGAGGCAAAATGCCTTGCCAGAAGTCTGTGGTGAAATAAGCAAGGTCATCTTCTCTGGCCGGACCTGCTTTCCCAGGAACTCCTACTTCGTCTGCTTGGACTGCTGCTGGGGCTTTGGGCAACCTTTTTTACTCGGCTGGCATGGATCCAGGACTGGCAGTTTTCCACTAGGATGGCTGTGCTGGTCACTGCAACCACTGTGGTAGGAGGTCCAAAGAGATACTCTTGCTTCTTATTTCTGTTCAGCTGTTGGACCACCACGGTGTCTCCCACCTTGAAGGGGTGAGTAGCTTCCTGTGAAGAAAAAGGAGAGATGCAAGCAACCAATATTTCAACCAGTTTTCTTACAAATTCTTCCTGTATTAAGTCTAAATCTCCCTTTTCTATCGTTAAAGGTGCTCTGGCCCATGGGGTGGGGAAAGGTCTACCCATCAAAACTTCAAAAGGTGAATACCCTGTTGTTTTGGAAGGGGCCATTCTTATTTCTGCCAGGACTGCTGGGAGGACCTTTTTCCAGTTGGCAAAGGTTCCTCCTGTGGCCTTTCTTATCTTGTCTTTTATTGTTCTGTTCATTCTTTCTACTATCCCTGAGCTTTGAGGGTTTTAGGAAATATGAAACTTCCATTCTATCTTGAGAGTTTTTACCAAGTCCTGGCAGACCCTGGCTATGAAAGCTGGACCATTGTCTGAGTTTATTTGAAGTGGGCATCCCCATCGAGGAATGATTTCCTGAGTGAGGATCCTCACTACTGTTTGTGCATCTTCTTTTGTGGTCACGAAAAGTTCAACCCATCTTGAGAGTGTAAAAATCTCTACTCAGAAGATCAGCCATGACTTGTATACCTGTGTGGCCTATTCCGTGGTACTGTGAGATGAAGAGTGATGTACTTGCCGTTGGTATACATGGTTTTCCCTCTTTGCAGAGAAGTCCAGTTTTTGGATCTTTCTGCACACCATTTTTATCCCAGTCCCTTAACTCATAATTTGATGCATAATTCTGGAGATCTGCGAGTGACTGTTCAAATGGGGATAGGTCAGGTATCAGCATAGCCATTTGGATGTCATCTGTCTGTGAGATAGCATGTTGTTTAGCAGCAAGGTCAGCCAGGGCATTTCCTCTGGCTATCTCTGTCTGTTGGCCTGTAGGTGCTTTGCAATTTACTATAGCCAGTGTTTTAGATAGCTGGATAGCTTTTAGCAATGACATTACCAAAGAAGAATGTGAAATGTTCTTTCCATCTGCTGCCACGAAGCCACGCCTACTCCACATCACACGCCTGACCTTCCAGGAGCTGGCATGCTCTAGTGAGTGCAATTAATTCAGCAGCCTGTGCTGATTAATATGGGATAGGCTTGGCCTCAAGTATAACATCTGGAAGCTGCTCAACTGCATACCCTGCATGGTATGTGTGATCATTTGGCCTAGAGCAAGAACCATCCACAAAAACATTCTGTGTGTCTGGTAGTGCTGTGGAAAATAAATCAGACTTGGGTGATGTGTCTTGGTGAATGAGGTTAATGCAGTCATGTTGTGGCACAACCTCATCCTGTTCTCCTTTTAATCCTAAAAGGGCGTTTAAAATTGGTGCTGGGCCTGCAGTGGGAGAAGCATATTTGATGTGCAATTTTGGATTGGACAGCAAAATCACCTCATATCCGCTCAACCTCTGAGCAGACATGTGCTGTGTATGTACATTTTTCAACAGGATTGACACATTGTGGGTGGTGTGAAGTGTGGTGTCGAGTCCCAGAGTGAAAGAAGTGGCCATCTCAACCACCATCGCACAGGACACTAGAGCTCTGAGACACACGGGCATGCCTTGAACCTGCACCGGGACCATCTTTGAGAAGAAAAGCTACAGGGCGCAGTCTCCCACCATGTTCCTGGGCCAGTACTCCCGCCATGGTTCTGCAATTTTCCCTGGCAAACAAGTTAAACATTTTGCCATATTTCAGGGAGGCTGAGGCTCGGGCTGGTAACCAGTGCACATTTCAACATGGCAAAAGCATTTAACATTTCATCAGACCATTTTACAGTATCAGACATTTCAGAGAGGGTTGCTTTTCTCAATATATTGTCATAGAAAGAACAGTCAGGTATTCATTGGCAGCAGTAACCAATCATTCCAAGAAAGGTAAGCATGTCCTTCTTGGTAAGTGGGCGGGGCAGACCCACAAGAGTGGCAGCTCTTTTGTGACTGACTTTCCTAACTCCCGGAGACAGCACAAACCCTAGGTACTCAACCACCTGTTTACACCATTGTAACTTTTTCTTAGACACTTTGTGACCACATACATGTAACCATTTCAATAAAGATATCAGCTCGGCAGTCCTCCTCTGAAGAACTACAAATCAAAAGATCATCAACATACTGCAACAGTACAGAACCATGAGGGGCAGTCCAAGGCCTGAGGGTGGCTTGGAGTACTATAGAATAGACCACAGGTGAGTCTATGTAACTCTGCGGCATTCTACACCAGGTAAACTGATGACTGTGTTGGTCACTCGACACAGTAAATACAAAGAGTGGCCATGTCTCCTCATCTACAGGGACGGAGAAAAAGAAAATTCTTTAAATCAATCACAGTAAAATACTCTGCAACGTATGGTATGGCGGTAAGTATTGATGGCACATCAGGCACTATTGGGGCAATCGGTACCACTAGGTTATTGATGGCCCTTAGGTCTTGTACAAACCTATAGTCACCATTTGCCTTCTTTACCAGGTTAATGGGAGTATTGTAGGGCGAGGCAATTTCCCTTAAGATTCCTTTCTTTAAGAAATCCTCTTTTTCTCTGTATGTAACTCCCTCTTTGTCCTTCCCCCCTCCCTCTTTGTATAAAAGTTTCCCCATTGATTTCCTGAGAAATCATTTTGATAATGTGTCTGCACTGGTGTTTGTTTAGGAATGTCAAAACATCCTGCAGCATCCTTCTCTGTCACTGTCAGCTTCTTGCAAAAATCAGTTACAGTGCCTGTAGCCCAATTCGATATTTGCTGTCTTACTGTAAGTGCATGTTTGGGGCCAAGGTTGCTGAGGTATGTCTGTATTAAGAGACTGTGCATGTTATACTGAACAAATCCAGCCTCTTGTGTCCAAACTTCTATAAATCTTTTCCAGAATTCTAACACAGATTCTGCTGGCTTTTGTTTGCAAGCTGGCAGGGAAAATTTGTTGCTGTGTGTCTTCATGTGATGAGGTCCTTATCTGGTTGTGGAATGTAAGGGGGAGGAAGCGGGGCACACAGTACAAGCATAGAGAAGGTTGATTTAACCCTTAAATTTACCATCCTATGACTCTGCTAAACCCATCGTGGACAATGTTTTGGCTAGGATGCTATAGGGAGCCTCGGTCCAGCTGGGGATCTCCACAGCATGCATTTTTATTTTCATCTGTATTTTTCTTTCTAAACGTTCTAAATTCTTGTAGATACTGAGTCTCTTTTGTTTTTTTTCTTGGCAAAATGCCAAAACAATTCCCCACTATCTATTACGGTTAGTGAGATATTAGCACTTGAACCCTGTTGGCAAAAAGCCAAATGTCCAAATTTAGCACCTAACTTCCCCTTTGCAAGAGATGTCAGTAGCAAATTGTTTTGATCAAAAGTTAGCCTCACCATTTTATGTATTACCTTAAGAAAGTGTTATTAACACTCTACCCATATTTTAATTGGTAAAAACGTCCCTAATGTCACAATACTTCAAAGACCTGGGACAGACTTGATAAGTCTCCCCTGCTCTTCGAATAAGCGATATTACTCCCTTCACTGTCAACCCTTCTTAAAACACAAATTTGTTATGTAAATGAAACCTTAAAACTTGAACCCGTGGTTTGCCTTCTCTAAATAAGGGTCCCTTTCCTAGTTTAAAATGATAACCTCCCGGGACACTGGCTACAAGATATGTCCGAGGACCAGTATAACAGAATAACAAACTAGTAATACAATCAGGACACTTTTGAGACATTTGTTAGTACATAAAAAGAAATTAACCTGGATATTCACCAATCCAGGGTTCCTTATAAACTCTAAGATTCTTATTCAACTCTATACAGATAAATACAGCAGAAGGTAAACACCAATAAGCCTTAAGGCAATAATTCAGGTATAAGACTTAGTTCTGTTAGACCACCCAATATTTTAATCCTCTTTTTAGTTCTTTCCCTAAGATGACACTGAACGTCTGATTACAGCAAGGAAAAGAAAATATTTTTACTCACTGAATCAACGCCAGAGTCATCCTGCCGACTACAATACGATACAGGTTATATCTTATACTTTAGAGTCAAAGCATTCATATATAAATCATTAAAAGTAAGCATCAATACATCACCGGATATTGTAGCATCATCCTACGCTTAAGTGTAACACAGTGCAGTGGAAAGGTGTCATCTTACCTTACGACACCCGACAAATTCCACACAGACTACAAATTACACAGATTAAAAATCATCTTATGACAGCTACGCAATAGGGAGATAAAGCAAAGAGATCGGGTTTTGTCCGGCACACCTTATCAGACTTTTTATTATAATTACAGTACTGTATAAATCCTTAAACTCTCCCGGAGTTTTTTTTACTGTTTTCCCGAAACAGTCGCTGCAGTCTTATTCTATGGACTTCTCCTTAAAGTCCTTGAAACCCACCCAGGGTTTTTATTGCTTCTCAGAGCAATTTTTTGAAGCCCACCCAGGGCTTTATCTAGCTGTTAACTCAGAACAGCTGTATTATTGCTTCTCAGAGCAATTAGACTTATCGAGTTCTAAAAATTAATTACAGGTCCCTTTAAAAGAATCGATCTCTAAATAAATCACGGCAAGAGAAAAATAGATATAAATCTAGCTCACCGGACGTATTATGATCAATTCCGGACGAGCCGCCCAGCTGTTAGGAAATGTAGCTTGTCTAGGGGTATTTTTAGACCCTCGATAACTCTGCATAAGGTGTACCTTACAATCCCCACAGGCCTGTGAGATTAGCCCATTGAGACAATGATAAAAACAATGACAATCGTCTCTCCGAGCAAATCTAATCTTTATTCTTTGGTGTGAATATTTAAAGGTGCTTTCGGAAACTACCGCCCTTTGAACATTTCATACAAATTATCCAATCAAATACAGAGACATTTTATGACAAAAGTGAAACTAATTATTTTTAGGAAATCACGTGCTTTACAAGAAACAAAACAGTGAAGAAGATAACAGGAACATGAGAAACGAAACTAGATTACCAATACGCACCTAGTAATATGTGAAATGGAGTACAAGGAAAAACACAAATTTGGAAACTGATTATTATAAAATAGATGCAGTTAAACTAAATATCCCTTCAGCCTCCCTCTCCCTTCACACGCTTTGCGTGCTGTTGGTGGGTGTTCTGCGGTGGCGCCTAGATAGGTATCAGCTCCACGTAGTTCAGTCACTCGGTTTATTTGCTTTCACAATTGATGTCTTGCACCATTCTGGATTTCGGGTCTTCTATGTTCCAGCATTAGGTATTCCTTGGAATCATTATGGTCACTTACTATTATTTTTCCTCTGTTTACACTCTGATCTACTAAAGTTCTATTTGGTGGTTTACAGTTAGACTCTTTTTCAATTCTTTATTTCTTACACTTTTCGGAGTTGAGTTAGTTGTTTTAACATGTACATTGGGTTATTTAGCACATTACTAAAACACATACTAACATTCTCCACAGAAGCCTTTTATGGCTGTTTTTGACCACTATCTTGACCAATTATGAGGATCATCTTATGGATACACATTCACTTTGGATACTTTTTGTTGGAATTCAACATGAATTAATATCACATTTCTGGAGTGTATACATCAGTTTTCATTCCCAACAGTCAGCCAAACTGAGGCTTGCAGTGTCCTGGAGGACAGGATGCCCCCCCCCCCCCCCCCAGGCTGGAATGTAGCCAGTTAAACCTCTATATTTACATGAAACTAGAGGCTCCAATCTGTCTATGAGAATTCCTGATTAGCTGCTTTGCAAGTGATCTTCAAAGAGAGCCGGACAATACTGACTCTGAGCTGTCTATGAGAATTCCTGATTGACTGCTCTACTTGCGAACTTAGATAATGGATGAGTTGAGATACAGAAGATCGAAGACCCAAGATTTGACCCCAGTCGGATAATGGCGATTCATGGACAAACGCTGCCCCCAGAGGCCAATTATGGCAAGATGGTTAGTAATATAACCTGTTGAGGAAACGCCCCAGGAATTGTCTGATTCGTCCAAAATCGAGTTGGGCTGCCAATGGGAGGGGGTTTGGATGGTGTGTGATTGTGAAAAAAGGATTGTTACAGAGAGCTTTTTCTTGCTGCAAAGCCTTACCATGAGGATGTCTCTCTGCCATCTTGGGACTTTGCTCTGACTGATGGCTTGGGCCTAAACTCCATGTGGCACAGAGCTCTCTTTTTCAACATCGTGAGACCAGCCGATAGGAGTCTAGCTAGGGGATATGATAAGTATATTCTTGTATTATATGTTTGATTGTTGTTATATGTTGTAGATATCTGCTGTTTAGTATATTGTGTTCTGATTGTAAGCTATGTAACATTGTAATGCCTTTTTAATACCTTTATGTTAGTTTCCTAATTCCTTGGGAAATAAATAAGACTTGATTACTTACTAAGCAGATGTGTTTGTTATATCATTGTGCTTATCAGACTCTGATAGATATAGATTAGCAATTATAGGGACTAGACAAATTGATACATGCAATAGTTATATAGGATATAACAGATTGTATAATATTGCAACAATTACTTCACTGTTTATCTTGGATTCTGTCGCACAGCATACCACCTCAGCTCCCGGAAAAGATACATCCAGGGGGGCTCATTGTTTGCAGCATTATACCACCACTATATCAATACTTTGTAAAATATATTAGGGGAAACCCTTTATTAATTTTGTTTTTGATAACCAATTGCCATTTATTACTATTGTTAGACAATTTAGGATTCCATATGTTCTTTGGCAGATTATATCACGTGCTTGCTCATGAAGAGTGGCTTTAAGTCACGAAACGTGTCAAGCTTACTGATGCCGTGCTTACATTTTTACCATGTAGTTAAAGTATTATACTTGGAATCCTTTTATATGTATTTGGTGTTCTAGGAAATTTACATGAATTTATCATCATGCTATTTGTACATTTTATAAATTTATATACACCAGCAATGACAAGGATTAGAGAGATTACAGGTTACCTAGTATTATTCTGTGTTATATGTATGTATTTTATCTAATATGTATTATGACTGTGTACCAATTTTGTACCTTGATATAGTTAAATATAGAAACTATATATACAATTATATGCATTAACCACTTCAGCCCCGGAAGATTTTACCCCCTTCCTGACCAGAGCACTTTTTACAATTCGGCACTGCGTCGCTTTAACTGCTAATTGCGCGGTCATGCAATGCTGTACCCAAATGAAATTTGCGTCCTTTTCTTCCCACAAATAGAGCTTTCTTTTGATGGTATTTGATCACCTCTGCCGTTTTTATTTTTTGCGCTATAAACGGAAAAAGACCGAAAATTTGGAAAAAAAATGATATTTTCTACTTTTTGTTATAAAAAAAAATCCAATAAACTAAATTTTAGTCATACATTTAGGCCAAAATGTATTCGGCCACATGTCTTTGGTAAAAAAAATGTCAATAAGCGTATATTTATTGGTTTGCGCAAAAGTTATAGCGTCTACAAACTAGGGTACATTTTCTGTAATTTACACAGCTTTTAGTTTATGACTGCCTATGTCATTTCTTGAGGTGCTAAAATGGCAGGGCAGTACAAAACCCCCCCAAATGACCCCATTTTGGAAAGTAGACACCCCAAGGAAATTGCTGAGAGGCATGTTGAACCCATTGAATATTTATTTTTTTTGTCCCAAGTGATTGAATAATGACAAAAAAAAAAAAAATTTACAAAAAGTTGTCACTAAATGATATATTGCTCACACAGGCCATGGGCATATGTGGAATTGCACCCCAAAATACATTCAGCTGCTTCTCCTGAGTATGGGGATACCACATGTGTGGGACTTTTTGGGAGCCTAGCCGCGTACGGGGCCCCGAAAACCAAGCACCGCCTTCAGGATTTCTAAGGGCATAAATTTTTGATTTCACGCCTCACTACCTATCACAGTTTTGAAGGCCATAAAATGCCCAGGTGGCACAAAACCCCCCCCAAATGACCCCATTTTGGAAAGTAGACACCCCAAGCTATTTGCTGAGAGGCATGGTGAGTATTTTGCAGCTCTCATTTGTTTTTGAAAATGAAGAAAGACCAGAAAAAAAAAAAAAAATTTTTATTTTTTCAATTTTCAAAACTTTGTGACAAAAAGTGAGGTCTGCAAAATACTCACTATACCTCTCAGCAAATAGCTTGGGGTGTCTACTTTCCAAAATGGGGTCATTTTGGGGGGTTTTGTGCCACCTGGGCATTCCATGGCCTCCGAAACTGTGATAGGCAGTGAAGAGTGAAATCAAAAATTTACGCCCTTAGAAAGCCTGAAGGCGGTGCTTGGTTTTCGGGGTCCCGTGCGCAGCTAGGCTCCCAAAAAGTCCCACACATGTGGTATCCCCGTACTCAGGAGAAGCAGCAGAATGTATTTTGGGGTGTAATTTCACATATCCCCATGGCATGTTTGAGCAATATATCATTTAGTGACAACTTTGTGCAAAAAAAAAAAAAAAAAAATTTGTCTCTTTCCCGCAACTTGTGTCGCAATATAAAATATTCCATGGACTCGACATGCCTCTCAGGAAATAGCACAACATTTAGAAGCTTATGTCACACATCACCCACTCTTCTAACCACTTGAAGGCAAAACCCTTTCTGACACTTTTTGATTACGTGAAAAAATTATTTTTTTTTGCAAGAAAATTACTTTGAACCCCCAAACATTATATATTTTTTTTAAAGCAAATGCCCTACAGATTTAAATGGTGAGTGTTTCTTTTTTTTTTTTACACGGTATTTGCGCAGCGATTTTTCAAACGCATTTTTTGTGGAAAAAACACACTTTTTTAAATTTTAATGCACTAAAACACACTATATTGCCCAAATGTTTGATGGAATAAAAAAGATGATCTTAAGCCGAGTACATGGATACCAAACATGACATGATTTAAAATTGCGCACAATAGTGCAGTGGCAACAAAATTAATACATTTTTAAAAGCCTTTAAAAGTCTTTACAGGTTACCACTTTAGATTTACAGAGGAGGTCTACTGCTAAAAATACTGCCCTCGATCTGACCTTCGCGGTGATACCTCACATGCATGGTGCAATTGCTGTTTACATTTAACGCCAGACCGACGCTTGTGTTCGCCTTAGCGCAAGAGCAGGGGGCACAGGGGTGCTTTTTTTTTTTTTTTTTTTTTCTTTATTATTTTTTTGCTTTTTTATCTTATTTTTAAACTGTTCCTTTCATTTTTTTTTTTAAATCATTTTTATTGTTATCTCAGGGAATGTAAATATCCCCTATGATAGCAATAGGTAGTGACAGGTACTCTTTTTTGAAAAAATTGGGGTCTATTAGACCCTAGATCTCTCCTCTGCCCTCAAAGCATCTGACCACACCAAGATCGGTGTGATAAAATGCTTCCCCAATTTCCCAATGGCGCTGTTTACATCCGGCGAAATCTAAGTCATAAAATGCTTGTAGCTTCCGGTTTCTTAGGCCATAGAGATGTTTGGAGCCACTCTGGTCTCTGATCAGCTCTATGGTCAGCTGGCTGAATCACCGGCTGCATTCTCAGGTTCCCTGTTGAGACAGGAGAGCCAGAGAAAAACACGGAAGACGGTGGGGGGGGGGATTCCCTCCCACTGCTTGTAAAAGCAGTCTAGAGGCTAATTAGCCGCTAGGATTGCTTTTACATGAAAGCCGACCGCTGGCTGAAAAGAATGATACCAAGATGATACCTAAACCTGCAGGCATCATTCTGGTATAACCACTCAAAGTCGTGAATGGTGTACCTGAAGACCAAAAAATGGTTAACAATAAAGCACAGTAAACGGTAAAGTATAAAAAATTGCATACCTGAAAAGCAAACATGATAAAACATAATAACAATAAAACATTGCAGAATAGAATACAGTAAAAAAGAGCAGAACAATAGAGAGAGAATAGAGAGAGAGAATAAAACAACAACTATTTTTTTTTATTTTTGTTTGTGTTTTTTTTGCAAACTTGTAACTTTTATAACTGTAACCGGTTCCAGGTTCGGGTCTCTCAAAATGCGATGGCATCTTGGGAGACCCTGTGAAAGTGCGCCTAGTCTGTGGAATGCTGTACCCTACGCTAATACTCAACTAGTGAATGGTAGCGTTCAAAACATTCACCAATGCAAAGACCAGGATTGTCAGGACAGGAGGGACAATAATAGCGTGTGTCACGCCTATATCCGCGCTTGCTGCAGACACAACATCTTTTTGGGGGGGTTTGTTGGGTAGGGGTACTCGGGAGGACATAAAAATGCCTCTCATGCAGCTGACTGCATTTGGTTGGGGATGTGAATGGGGGAAGTACGGGCGCTGCAGAAGCGGTGGGTTCCCAATTAGGATTGGCGAATGCAGTAGGAAGGGCACTATGGGCACGACGGGCCTGTGTTTGTCTTTTTGGTGGCAGCGGGACACTACTTGTGCTTGCCACCTCACCAGCTTGAACTGCACTTATGGGACTCGCCACGTCACCAAGTGTTACTGCAGTGCTGGTTTGACTGGGGTGTACTAGGCCGCTGGCGCTTGCCAGTTCACCAAAACGCTACCAAAAAAACTGTTAGCGATCGCAGGGATCAGGCCTGACTCTGCGAACGCTGCAGTTATGCGTTTAGTGTTCTGTAAGTGACAGTGATCGATCGATACTGCACTTGGGTGGGCTGGGCTGGGCCGGGCGGAGGGGCAAAACGCAGGTGCTAGTAGGTATCTGGGCTGATCCCGCTAACACTGCGTTTTTGGGAACCCTAAACTGCTGGGGACGCCAGTATAGATCTGATCGGATCAGGTATTGATCCGTTCAGATACTATACCACTAAGGGAGGTGTACGGTGCGTGCGTGGGTGTTAGCGGTACTGGCGCTAACCTGACGCTGCCTGGGGCTGGTGCTTACCAGTTCACCAAAACGCTACCAAAAAAACTGTTAGCGATTGCAGGGATCAGGCCTGACTCTGCGAACGCTGCAGTTATGCGTTTAGTGTTCTGTAAGTGACAGTGATCGATCGATCGATATTGCACTTGGGTGGGCTGGGCTAGGCGGAGGGGCAAAACGCAGGTGCTAGCAGGTATCTGGGCTGATCCCGCTAACACTGCGTTTTTGGGAACCCTAAACTGCTGGAGACGCTAGTATAGATCTGATCGGATCAGATATTGATGCGTTCAGATACTATACCACTAAGGGAGGCGTATGCTGCGTGCGTGGGTGTTAGCGGTACTGGCGCTAATCTGACGCTGCCTGGGGCGACGCATATCACCGCCGGGCGATCAGGGGGCTAAACCTTTATTCGGTAATAAACGGCGGGTGCCCTGACACTATAAAAAATAAACGAACTAACCAGCGTCACCCGTAACAGTTATACGGTGATCAGTGGTGAAAGGGTTAACTAGGGGGCAATCAAGGGGTTAAAACATTTATTAGGTAGTATATGGGGGTCCCTGTCGCTATAAAACGCTGACGGCGAACCTAAATATTTACCTCACTAACTAGCGTCACCAGCGACACTAATACAGCGATCAGAAAAATGATCGCTTAGTGACACTGGTGACGGGGGGTGATCAAGGGGTTAAAACTTTATTAGGGGGGGTTAGGGGGGTACCCTAGACCTACAGGGGGCTAACCCTAATTGTCCTAACACTGTAACTGTCACAAACTGACACTATGCAGCAATCAGAAAAAAAAAAAAAAAAACCCTGCTTGGTGTCAGTTTGTGACAGGGGGGGGTGATTGGGGGGGGGGTCGGGGGGCGATCGGGGGGGGGATCGGGGTGTTTAGTGTGCCTGGCATGTTCTACTGTGTTGTGTGTGTGTTGTGCACTTACTTACATGTCGTCTCTCCTCGGGCCGGAACGGAAACTCCCGAGCCGAGGAGAGATGACATCACATCCTCTGCCTCTGTGTACTATACAGAGGCAGAGGATGTTTCTCATTGGCTGGGAGCGATCGCGAGGGGGGGCCACAATCAGATGGCCTCCCCCTCGTCTCTCACTTCTCCCAGCCAAATGCCGACCGCAGCTGGCACCGGGGGGGGGTCCGATCGGACCCCCCGCCCGCGGGAAGGCAATCACGTACCAGGTACGTGATTTTGCCTGCCCGTGCCATTCTGCTCACGTATATAGGCGTGAGGCGGTCGGCAAGTGGTTAACAAATATTATTTTATAACAACTATTGTCTATTGCAACCGCGTACTTCATATAAAGTCTCATTTTCTCACTGTAATGTATCTAAGGAGGAGAAATTTTATCACCCTAAGCTGCTCTTCTGAGGACCACAAATAATACTTCTCTTGATCTTCATTACATAGGGGAAGTGTTTTGTGGTTTACAGAAGATAGCTATAAAGGCTGATAACAATGTTTGAAATATCAGTATTTAAGCAGGTGCAGTTAGCTAGTCTGCCATTAAGTGGCTCTGTCCTAAAATAGTATGGTAAAAGGAAAAGTTACAAGCAAGGGACAGCTCCCCTTTTAGAGAAGTCCTTCCTGTAGCTATGCTATGAGTGAGTTAGAGCCCTGAGTGAGTCAGGTGGGGAGGAGCTTAGGAAGATGGGGCATGGGAGCCAAGTACCGCATAACTATGAGATGTAGTCAGCACAGCCAAGGCTCAGCATATGGAAGAAATTCCAGGAGAGGTGTACAGAGTACAGTAGGAGCAGCTGTAGCAATCCTGTCTCTGGAACAACTAAAGAAGAGTCATGAACTGGATGCCTAAAGCCTAATGGGCAAGTCAGAGGCCTGTGAGTGAGTACTAATGCTTAGGATCAGGAGAGTAACTGCAGGGAGCATACACAGCTGGGTAGAGCTATGGAGTGGAACTTGGAAGGAGAGATTGGTATACTATAGAAGGAGCCTTATTAATATCAGCTGATAGAGCAGCATGCTTCACAATTTTAAACTTGTTTTGAATAGAGCAGAATGCTGCAGATAAAGTATACAGGGAGAAGAGACCCAACACTGCAATGCTCCCAAGCAGAGACTGTCAGAGAGCAGATGGCTGCTTAAAGTGTTGCATATGCTTTCACGTGTGGCTGATGAGGACTGTCCACTAAATGTGATTGACAATATACTGTCAAGGGATTCCAGAATGTATGTCTTATGTGACTGTTTTGTGCAATTTTACAAGTACTACCAGTAAAGTGCAACAACCGTATTTATGTGTGGATAATCCTTCCTTTGGGGTTATAAAAATAAATGACTGGGAATGTTGTGTGGAGTCCTCTGGCATGGAGTGAGGCACAATATAGCGGAAGGTATAGCCTCAGCAGGAGGAATAGTGTTCTAGAAAGGACAGGAGTGGGGCAGGGACTTTGGTGCTAGTGTTGGGTGAACGGTTTAGACCGAGCATAAGTTCGGAACAAACATTATACAAAGTAAGGTGCAGCGCTCAAATAATAAACTAAAAAAAGGGAATATAACAAATATAACAACAATAAGAACAGTCCTATAGTAATAGTAAAATGTCCAATATTGATAATTGGTGAGTCTCCTCCACACGTGACAGCACGCCAAAATAAGGTGACTGATAAGTAGTGCCCAACACCGGTATACAGAGTGGCCTCTCACCTGATTAACAGGTTAATCATGCATTCCCAGAATGGGTCAATCAAAACGAAATCCTAGTCAAGATGATGATCCCACAGGACAATACTGGAACTGTCAGTCACGATGGCTCTCAGGCTAGGCTGTAGGCAAAGGTGGCTCTCCCATGACATAAAATGAAAAAGGACAGGGATAGTGCTCTCTGTATACTCAAATTTATTAGGAGGGTAGTAAAACAAACTTACAAAAATGGCACTTCACAAGTGCAGGACGAACACAGCATCGAAATGCAACATCGAAACTTCCGTGCAGAGACACAGCATCGAAACACAGCATCGAAACTTCCGTGCGGAGACACAGACTGGAGCATGCGCGGTAGCAGCGGGTGACGTCACGTCGTTACGTTCTGGACGCGTTGCGTCCCAGTGGGCGGGGACTTCTTCAGCAGATGACGTGACGTCACGTCATCTGCTGAAGAAGTCCCCGCCCACTGGGACGCAACGCGTCCAGAACGTAACGACGTGACGTCACCCGCTGCTACCGCGCATGCTCCAGTCTGTGTCTCCGCACGGAAGTTTCGATGCTGTGTTTCGATGCTGTGTCTCTGCACGGAAGTTTCGATGTTGCATTTCGATGCTGTGTTCGTCCTGCACTTGTGAAGTGCCATTTTTGTAAGTTTGTTTTACTACCCTCCTAATAAATTTGAGTATACAGAGAGCACTATCCCTGTCCTTTTTCATTTTATGTCATGGGAGAGCCACCTTTGCCTACAGCCTAGCCTGAGAGCCATCGTGACTGACAGTTCCAGTATTGTCCTGTGGGATCATCATCTTGACTAGGATTTCGTTTTGATTGACCCATTCTGGGAATGCATGATTAACCTGTTAATCAGGTGAGAGGCCACTCTGTATACCGGTGTTGGGCACTACTTATCAGTCACCTTATTTTGGCGTGCTGTCACGTGTGGAGGAGACTCACCAATTATCAATATTGGACATTTTACTATTACTATAGGACTGTTCTTATTGTTGTTATATTTGTTATATTCCCTTTTTTTAGTTTATTATTTGAGCGCTGCACCTTACTTTGTATATTTCGCTTAAGGGATTTGATTGTGTTGGCCCTGGTGTACAGCTGCTTTTTTGTTTTATTTTGCATATATGCGCTGATTTTATCCACCTTCTTTCGGAACAAACATTGCCCGTTCGGCAAACACTACTATCAGGGCACAGTGAATAGCTGGTTGTTAAGCAGCAGGCCGGGAAGCTGGCTGCTGTGTCCTTAACAGCAGATGAGCCATCAGCTGTCAACGGGCTTCCCTGCTGACAGCTGAATGAAAAAAAAAACATTGCTGACAATAGAAAGATGCCCCCACCCCAAAGCCCCTTGTCCCCATGTTGATGGGGACAAGGGCTTCTTCTCCATAACCCTGGGCTGTGGTTGTGGGGGTCTGCAGGCAGGGGACATATCGGAATCTGGAATCAGAATCTGCCACCAGATGACGTCACCAGGTAGCTCTGCCCCTTACCTATTTAACCACTTCAGCCCCGGAAGGATTTACCCCCTTCTGACCAGAGCACTTTTTGCGATTCGGCACTGCGTCACTTTAACTGACAATTGCGCGGTCGTGCGACGTGGCTCCGAAACAAAATTGACGTCCTTTTTTTCCCACAAATAGAGCTTTCTTTTGGTGGTATCTGATCATCTCTTTTTATTTTTTGCGCCATAAACAAAATAAGAGTGACAATTTTGAAAAAAACGCATTATTTTTTACATTTTGCTATAATAATTATCCCCAAAAAATATATAATAAAACATTTTTTTTCCTCAGTTTAGGCCGATCCATATTCTTCTACATATTTTTGGTAAAAAAAAATCGCAATAAGCGTTTATTGATTTGTTTGTGCACAAGTTATAGCGTTTACAAAATAGGGGATAGTTTTATGGCATTTTTATCAATAATTTTTTTTTTTACTAGTAATGGCGGCGATCAGCAATTTTTTAGTGACTGCGACGTTATGGCGGACATGTCGGACATTTTTGACACATTTTTGGGACCATTGTCATTTATACAGCAATCAGTGCTATAAGAATGCATTGATTCCTGTATAAATGACACTGGCAGTGAAGGGGTTAACCACTAGGGGGCGGGGTTAAGTGTGTCCTAGGGGAGTGATTTCTAACTGTCAGGGGGATAGGCTGGTGTGTGACGTCACTCATCTCTGCTCCGATGACAGGAAGCAGAGATCCAGTGACACTTGTCACTAGGCAGAACGGGGAGATGCTGTTTACAACGGCATCTCCCCGTTCGTCCTCTCCGCGAGGCGATCGCGGGTATGCCCGCAGCGATCGAGTTCGCAGGACCCGCGACCTGACTCACGGAGATCGCGGCAGGCGTGCGTGCGCACCGCCGGCGGCGGTCGCGCGCACGCGCGGGCAAATTCAAAGTAACGTACGGGTACGTTACTTTGCACAGCCGTGCCATTCTGCCGACGTATATCTACAGGAGCCGGTCGGGAACCGGTTAAAGTGGACCTTCAGTAATTTTTTCAATTCTTCATCTATTAAATCTTCTGCCCTTGTTGTTTCAACTTTGGATAGTAAAACATTTTTTTCTGCCAGTAAATACCTTATACAGCCCACTTCTTGTTTCTTGTCTGGTCATTTGCCTAGGCTTATGACATAATGCACAGCTCTCTCTCTTGCTCTTGTGAGAGTTTGCCAGGAAGGGAGGGGGGATGAGTCATAAGAGAGCCAATGAAAGCTGCAGGGCTGCAGAGATGGAGGTGTGCCTCTGTGTGTGTGTGTAAATCCAGGAAGTGAACAGGCAGCAGCTTCAGCTGCCCACAGTTAAAATGGCTGCAGCCCGACTTAGTGGAGGGAGATTTCTGCAGCATATTTGGCAAATACGGAATACACAGTATATACTGTATAAAATAATATGCAAAGTGGTTGGAGGTAGGCTTCAGAATAGCAAAGATGTTTTTATTACAAATTATGTGAGCAGACTGCAGTTACTCTTTAAGAACTGTCAGATGATGGAGCAGGCAGACAGCGGTTAGCCTTCATCAAATGCAGAGCTTTTGTTTTTGTTTTTTGGGTCCCCGGTGGTGACGGGCGTCATGATTGACGATGGATCTACATGGGGGGACATTGTTTTTTTTTCATAAAGGAATTGACAAAAACTGTGTGTGTGTCTTTACTTCTTTTTGACACATTTTTGGTGAATGGGTAGGGTTACTATGTACTCCATACTCATTCACATAGGAGGGTGGCGGGATCTGATAAGCCTCCTGACCACAGACCCCCACATCCACAGCCCAGGGTTGTTGGGAAGAGGCCCTTGTCCCCATCAACACGGGGACAAGGTGCTTTGGGGTGGGATGCCAAACTACCCCCCCCCCCATGTTGAGGGCATGTGGCCTGATTGATTTTTTGCAAGATTAAAAAAAGAAGTTGCAATGTACTGTTTTTTGTATAGGTTTATATATATATTATCGCAACACAAAGTGTAATTGTAAGGATTCAAATATATTACTTTTTGCATGATGCTACAAAAAAATAAAAAAAAAACACAAAAAAACAAGAAAAAATAAATAAATGGATGAATAGGATGGAGCTTTGTTAGCATAACAGACCTCCATTTTTTGTTACTTTTTTTCCCTGCTGCTAACTGCATTGTGATAAGATTGTTACAATGTAATTAGCTGCTGCCACGTACCTGGTGGGTAGAGCCAGGTCTATGCAGAGGAAGACCTCTCTTACACCTCTATATCAGGGCCCCTGGTAGAGCATACAGGTGTCGCACGAGTGCTTGCTGCTGGGCTGCTGGTGGAGTAGTATGTCAGATGGCCGCGCATCTCCCGAGGGCAGGAATAGGCTGGTAACTTTAGCCCTAGAGCAGGTCCTATTGGCAGATGGACAGGTGCTAGCAACTTGGTAGCTCCGAATAGACTGAAACATAAGCAGAGTCAAACAAGCCGGGTCATACACAGAACAATCAGATCAAGTACAGATGCGGAGGCAGGAGAATGGTCAAAGAACAAACCGGGTCAATGCAGGGGGAGAACAGGAATAGTCAGGAACAAGCCGGGTCAGTATTTCAAGAGCAGATGCAGATAACAGGGAGCAGGACAATCATAGAACACTGTAGACGAGACAGCACTGATCCGGGGTTCTGATCCAGCTTAAATAGCCCATTTGGCGCCCTTATCTGTCACGAAATGCATTTGTGCGTGCGCATATTTGTATCTGGAGCATATTGTTTTGCCTGCACATGTGCGTTCACACTTTAGCACACACTAACACGCTTCTTCTTCCAGAGATTCGGGGACCAGGCATTTGTCTGCCGCTATTATTCTGTCTTCTGACAGAGACTTCCTGACAGTTGCAGCAACTTACAATGTAACTAAAGCTGGTCATACATTATACAATTTTATTATTCAGTTTCTGCTGTCAACCTAACTGAAGATCCTGGCAACTGTTTCTGGCAGAGCACACCCAGCAGAAGGAACTTCATAGGGGATAAAAGAAGGACACAAATACCGTTTTAGAGGCTATAAATTGTATGGGTTAATATGCTTGCATTAAGGCAGCCCATTCATTTAAATGAGCTACCTAAGGCCGGACATACACGGTGCAAATTTCTTTCCTGCAACAGAAATTTGCGTGATTCCCCTATTAACTCAGACAGTGCTGACAGGGGAATTCCTGCTGCTTTGCAATTGGCTGCTCCCGGCGGGGGGCGACAGAAGACAGTGGTAATCGATAGCGGCTAATGCAACCACTAGCGATAATTGTAAGAGATTCCAGCAGGCTGGTTGTACCCAAGTTGATCGATCGTACATTCAGCCTGCCAATTAACGATTTCAATCATTCAGCAGGATTTGAACCATGTATGACCAGCCTAATGCCCTACAATGGGCCTAAAATCGTGCATGCAGCATTTTCAGCAGTGTACTCTAACACATGCTAATGCAAAACTGTGCATTGCTCAGCGTTGTTGAAAATAAATGACACCACATGGCACCAACATAGGTAACTGGTGTGAATAGACCCTAATATTACCTTTGCCTAAATAACAAATTCCTTGAAATTTAAGGGGAGTGCATACTAGTTTGGTATAGATGTTTTCTCTTTGTATTAGTTAGGTAAATAATTAGGTTGCACATGAGTATTTTATATTTTTACAGGCAGCTAGTAGATGGAGATAAGGTATATAATTATTCCTGTGCTACCATGTGCAAAAAAGGGAATGAGGGTGGAACTGCTGCAGGCACTGAATATGGGTCAGACCATACCCATAGGAGAGTGAGATTGTAAGGGGGTTGGTGCTGTGTTGTTCCCAGCAGAGTAAGAGAATATGCTGCTAGGGTAGCAGTACAAATGTAAATTAAATACATCAATAATATTCACAAACATTAAAGTGCAAAGTGCAAAAATACAATACTAATAGCACCGTTATGAAACTTTTATATTTACGGCAAGTAAGTCTTGACATACACAGTAATAAGTGGTGATATCAAAGTGCAAAGTGTAAAAATAAATTACTAATAGCACTGAGATATGTATACTGGGTGTATGATATGTGCAAAAAAATCAGCTGTGCAAAATTGCAAGATTGTGCAAAATCAGTGGCATAAACCCTCCTGTGCAAAGTGCAAATGGCCTGTGCAAAATGCAGTTCAGTGTGCAAAGTACACACAACAATGAGATTATGCCGACTGCAGTTAACTATAAAAAGTCCAAACAAGTCCAGGGTGTGCAGGATGCAATCAAACTGTGAATAAAATCTAATAGAGTCTTTTCTTCTTTGTGTAAATGAACATTCCAACGTGCAAGTAGCAAAATAAAGTGCTGGAGGAATTTGTCTCCTCTTTGCGCAAAGACACACGCTAGTGAGAAGTAGCCTCTTACCTTGTGGTAATGAGGTAACCGCATATAGATAAACACTGGTAGTGGCTGCTTCTCCCTTGTATTCCTGGACCAGAGTGGATTCTTTGTCTGTCTTTATCCCTCAGTGGATGCAGGAGGAGTAATAAAATAAAGGGGGTACCGGATAATGTAGTAGTTTCAACAGTAAAATGGTATTTATTAATGTAGCAATGAAGGTACTAACATAACATAAAAATAAAAACACTTATCTCCACGAGCGGCGAGCTTGTTTGCCTACGTCAACTTTGAGTGCCTATCCCGTCCCTAAGTGTGAAAATAAGGTAAATAAGCTAAAAGTGGGGGAAGATGGTAGTTGCGCTGTGATGAAGGGGGGGCGGGAGCTACAAAGATGACTAAAGTGGCAAAGTGAACTAAAAAAGTAGAAACGGGCCAATGCATGAATGGATCCTACATGCTAAAAGAACATGGTGGGGATACAGTGCAGTGCAACGTAGCTGATCAACATGACTATAATGTTGCGGGCAGACAAAGCCTAATATATAAATATAATAGTCATGTTGATCAGCTACGTTGCACTGCACTGTATCCCCACCATGTTCTTTTAGCATGTAGGATCCATTCATGCATTGTCCCGTTTCTACTTTTTTAGTTCACTTTGCCACTTTAGTCATCTTTGTAGCTCCCCCCCCCCCCCCCCCTTCATCACAGTGCAACTACCATCTTCCCCCACTTTTGTCTCATTTGTCCTGCCCTGGAACAGTACTTAGGTGTTGCAGCAGTGTCCTTTTAGCGTAGCCTCCCCCCCCCCCTCAACAGCGCAGGAGTTTCCACTTTCACAAGGTAAATAAGCTAATGCCTATATAACCGAACGGATGGAATTATATGGATTATTTTTATTGCTCACCAATGCACACGTCAGTGCTGAGGTTTATTCCATCCGTTCGGTTATATAGGCATTAGCTTATTTACCTTATTTTCTCTATATATTCCTCATTGTGCATCCATGAGTTAAATTATTTCTGCCAGTGACCCATTATTTATTTTTAGTCTATTTTAGTCTATTTTGTCAGTTTTACATTGAGCTTCTATTCTGTAGCTTTTATTTTCCTGCTGACAGTATATACCACTTCTGTGTCATGGCCGCGCCCACATTACCATATAACCGAGTCAATGGCCACGTTCCGTTAGCACTAACTATTCTCTGCTCTGTGCAGCACCAACCCCCATCCAATCTAGTAGATGGAGATGTTTAGCTACTTTTCACGTTTTTGTGTTTCTCCTTTCCACCTGTATTCATGACTACATAGCTCAGTAGTAGTACCATACCTCCCAACAGTCCCGGATTGAGCGGGACTTTCCCGCATTTACAAGTTTGTCCCGCTGTCCCGGGGCTTTGTCCCGCATTATTCTGTTGATTAATGTTGCCTTCTAGCTCAATAGGACCTGCAGCAGTGTGCACATTCAGAACAGCCAGGGATTGATGAGCAAGACGGCTGGGTGTGCACTGTGCAGCCTCCATGAGAGACTGCAGCTATCAGATCCAAGCTGTGATGTCGCGACTGCTAACCAGACCTGCCCCCTCTGTCAAGCAACCACTGCATAGGGAGAGAGGCATTTGTACTTCAAGGTCCCTCAAAAATTCATTAAGCACCTCCAAAATTTACGTTAGTATTTGCAGATGTTACTGTGTTTTTTTTTTTTTATGTCATTGCCTGCATATCCTCTATTGCTGCCTGGAAACTGGGGACTATTTTTTTTCTTGTGGAGGGATACAGCAACCTGGCAGCATAAGCTGATGATCTTTACTTAGATCCGGTGTCTTGCCAAGAAAGTTCCCTCGGCGGATAAGGACCCCCCCTGTACTGCGCAGGTGCAGCGGCTGCGCAGTACGAACTACTATCAGCCGCCGGAGATATCTGAAGCTCAAAATCTACAATCAGCTGTACACGGCGCCTGCGCCCTAGGTCCAGGTTCCTTCCCCACCATCCAAGTGGACCTAGAGGGGGAAAAAAAGGGGTGAGCGAAGCGAGGCCGTGCCCGAAGCGTGGCGAGCGGAGCGAGCCCGCGAGGGGCCCTCTTACAGGAGCTGTGTACAGCTGATTTTCACCTATTCCCCTTCGGGAATTGCGCCTGCGCAGTAGAGGGGGGTCCTTATCCGCCGAGCGGAACTTTCTCGGCAGAACACCGGCAAGAAGATTTCAGAGGCGGATTGATAAACAATCTCTCTTCTGCCTCCTCAGCCAATGGGAAACACTGTACCCAGCCGCCTTCTTTGACTTCTAAGAAGAGGAGATGTTGGCAGCTGCATTGAAGTGGGAGAGAGAGGAGAGAACACAGCCTGCTATGGGGACACACTGTAAGCAGACAGATTCCTCAGCACTGGCAAACAGTGTGTTTGTTACCCTGCACTGCTGCCAGCATGGAGCTCCAGAGAACAAAATCGTTCATCCAATCCCTCCAGGCTTGTATACTAACACCAACAAGAGTGATAAAGATTGTCTGTGGGGCAAACAGAACACAGACAGACTGTATTCCTCTCTGCCAAGTCATATGGTACCTACAGAGACTCTGACAGCGAGAAAATAATCTGGGATGTCTGATGCCGCGTACACACGAGCGGACTTTACGGCAGACTTTGCCTGGTGGACGGGATTTGGTCGGACAATTCGATCGTGTGTGGGCTCCAGCGGACTTTGTTTTCTCAAAAGTTGGACGGACTTAGATTTGAAACATGTTTTAAATTAATCCGTCGAAATCAAAAACGGTCGAAGTCCGCCGTCTGTATGCTAGTTCGATGGACAAAAAGCCACGCTAGGGCAGCTATTGGCTACTGGCTATGAACTTCCTTGTTTTAGTCCAGTCGTACGTCATCACGTACGAATTCGGCGGTCTTTGGTGGATTGTGTGTAGGCAAGTCCGTTCATTCAGAAAGTCCGTCGTAAAGTACGTTGAAAAGTACATCGGGCAAAGTCTGCCGTAAAGTCCGCTCATTATAGGGCGTACACATGGTCGGACTTTGTTCGGACATTCCGACAACAAAATCCTAGGATTTTTTCCGACGGATGTTGGCTCAAACTTGTTTTGTCTACACACAGTCGCACAAAGTTGTCGGAAAATCCGATCATTCTAAACGCGGTGACGTAAAACACGTACGTCGGGACTATAAACGGGGCAGTGGCCAATAGCTTTCATCTGTTTATTTATTCTGAGCATGCGTGGCACTTTGTCCGTCGGATTTGTGTACACACGATCGGAACTTCCGACAACGGATTTTGTTGTTGGAAAATTTTATCTCCTGCTCCGATCGGACATTTTCCATCGGTACATCGACCGTGTGTACGGGGCATTAGTGTTCTGTCTATCCATCCATCATCTTTAACATAAATGTTGCTGGTATCACAATAGAAGAAGAATGTATTGAAAAATAACAAGATATTGTCTGGTGGCATTCTACTAAACTATGTTTACCACACTTTAGTAACAAGGGCTCTTGAATGTAGTGCCCTCCTGATCCCTCCCCTGTGTACGTAGTGCCCTCCTGATCCCTCCCCTGTGTACGTACTGCAAGCCTGATCCCTCCATTGTGTACGTACTGCACGCCTGATCCCTCCATTGTGTACGTAGTGCCCTCCTGATCCCTCCACTGTGTACGTACTGCACGCCTGATCCCTCCACTGTGTACATAGTGCACGCCTGATCCCTCCATTGTGTACGTACTGCACGCCTGATCCCTCCATTGTGTACTTAGTGCCCTCCTGATCCCTCCACTGTGTACGTAGTGCCCTCCTGATCCCTCCACGGTGTACGTAGTGCACGCCTGATCCCTGCCCTGTGTATGTAGTGCCCCCCTGATCCCTCCACTGTGTACGTAGTGCACGCCTGATCCCTGCCCTGTGTACGTAGTGCCCTCCTGATCCCTCCACTGTGTACGTAGTGCCCTCCTAATCCCTCCACTGTGTATGTAGTGCACACCTGATCCCTCCCCTATGTACGTAGTGCACGCCTGATTCCTCCCCTGTGTACGTAGTGCACACCTGATCCCTTCCCTGTGTACGTAGTGCATGCCTGATCCCTCCCCTGTGTACGTAGTGCACGCCTGATCCCTCCCCTGTGTACATAGTGCCCTCCTGATCCCTCCCCTGTGTACGTAGTGCACGCCTGATCCCTGCTCTGTGTACGTAGTGCCCTCCTGATCCCTCCACTGTGTACGTAGTGCATGCCTGATCCCTCCCCTGTGTACGTAGTGCACGCCTGATCCCTCCCCTGTGTACGTAGTGCACGCCTGATCCCTCCCCTGTGTGCGTAGTGCACGCCTGATTCCTCCCCATGTACGTAGTGCACGCCTGATTCCTCCCCTGTGTACGTAGTGCACGCCTGATCCCTCCCCTGTGTACGTAGCACACGCCTGATCCCTCCCCTGTGTACGTAGTGCACGCCTGATCCCTCCCCTGTGTACGTAGTGCACGCCTGATTCCTCCCCTGTGTACGTAGTGCACGCCTGATCCCTCCCCTGTGTACGTAGTGCACGCCTGATCCCTCCCCTGTGTACGTAGTGCACGCCTGATCCCTCCCCTGTGTACGTAGTGCACGCCTGATCCCTCCCCTGTGTACGTAGTGCCCGCCTGATCCCTCCCCTGTGTACGTAGTACCCTCCTGATCCCTCCGCTGTATACGTAGTGCACACCTGATTCCTCCCCATGTACGTAGTGCACGCCTGATTCCTCACCTGTGTACGCAGTGCACGCCTGATTCTTCCCCTGTGTACGTAGTGCACGCCTGATTCCTCACCTGTGTACGCAGTGCACGCCTGATTCTTCCCCTGTGTACGTAGTGCACGCCTGATTCCTCCCCTGTGTACGTAGTGCACGCCTGATCCCTCCCCTGTGTACATAGTACCCTCCTGATCCCTCCACTGTGTACGTAGTGCACGCCTGATTCCTCCCCTGTGTACGTAGTGCACACCTGATCCCTCCCCTGTGTACGTAGTGCACACCTGATCCCTCCACTGTGTACGTAGTGCCCTCCTGATCCCTCCACTGTGTACGTAGTGCACGCCTGATCCCTCCTCTGTGTAGGTAGTGCACGCCTGATCCCTCCACTGTGTAGGTAGTGCACGCCTGATCCCTCCACTGTGTACGTAGTGCACGCCTGATCCCTCCACTGTGTACGTAGTGCATGCCTGATCCCTCCACTGTGTACGTAGTGCACGCCTGATTCCTCCACTGTGTACGTAGTGCGCGCCTGATCCCTCCCCTGTGTACGTAGTGCACGCCTGATCCCTCCCCTGTGTACGTAGTGCATGCCTGATCCCTCCCCTGTGTACGTAGTGCACGCCTGATCCCTCCCCTGTGTACGTAGTGCACGCCTGATTCCTCCCCTGTGTACGTAGTGCACACCTGATCCCTCCCCTGTGTACGTAGTACCCTTCTGATCCCTCCACTGTGTACGTAGTGCACGCCTGATTCCTCCCCATGTACGTAGTGCACGCCTGATTCCTCCCCTGTGTACGTAGTGCACGCCTGATCCCTCCCCTGTGTACATAGTACCCTCCTGATCCCTCCACTGTGTACGTAGTGCACGCCTGATTCCTCCCCTGTGTACGTAGTGCACACCTGATCCCTCCACTGTGTACGTAGTGCACACCTGATCCCTCCACTGTGTACGTAGTGCCCTCCTGATCCCTCCGCTGTGTACGTAGTACACGCCTAAACCCTCGCCTGTGTACGTAGTGCACGCCTGATCCCTCCACTGTGTACATAGTGCACGCCTGATCCCTCCACTGCGTACGTAGTGCACGCCTGATCCCTCCACTGTGTACGTAGTGCACGCCTGATTCCTCCACTGTGTACGTAGTGCATGCCTGATCCCTCCCCTGTGTACGTAGTGCACGCCTGATTCCTCCGCTGTGTACGTAGTGCACGCCTGATCCCTCCCCTGTGTACGTAGTGCACGCCTGATCCCTCCCCTGTGTACGTAGTGCACGCCTGATCCCTCCCCTGTGTACGTAGTGCACGCCTGATTCCTCCCCTGTGTACGTAGTGCACGCCTGATCCCTCTCCTGTGTACGTAGTGCACGCCTGATCCCTCCACTGTGTACGTAGTGCACGCCTGATTCCTCCACTGTGTAAGTAATGCCCTCCTGATCCCTCCCCTGAGTACGTAGTGCCCCCTGATCCCTCCACTGCGTACGTAGTGCACGCCTGATCCCTCCACTGTGTACGTAGTGCACGCCTGATTCCTCCACTGTGTACGTAGTGCATGCCTGATCCCTCCCCTGTGTACGTAGTGCACGCCTGATTCCTCCACTGTGTACGTAGTGCACGCCTGATCCCTCCCCTGTGTACGTAGTGCACGCCTGATCCCTCCCCTGTGTACGTAGTGCACGCCTGATCCCTCCCCTGTGTACGTAGTGCACGCCTGATTCCTCCCCTGTGTACGTAGTGCACGCCTGATCCCTCCCCTGTGTACGTAGTGCACGCCTGATCCCTCCACTGTGTACGTAGTGCACGCCTGATTCCTCCACTGTGTAAGTAATGCCCTCCTGATCCCTCCCCTGAGTACGTAGTGCCCCCTGATCCCTCCACTGTGTACGTAGTGCATGCCTGATCCCTCCCCTGTGTACGTAGTGCCTTCCTGATCCCTCCCCTGTGTACCTAGTGCCCTCCTGATCCCTCCACTGTGTACGTAGTGCCCTCCTGATCCCTCCACTGCGTACGTAGTGCCCTCCTGATCCCTCCACTGTGTACGTAGTGCACGCCTGATCCCTCCCCTGTGTACGTAGTGCCCTCCTGATCCCTCCACTGTGTACATAGTGTGCGCCTGATCCCTCCCCTGTGTACGTAGTGCCATCCTGATCCCTCCACTGTGTACGTAGTGCCCTCCTGATCCCTCCACTACGTACGTAGTGCACGCCTGATCCCTCCCCTGTGTACGTAGTGCCCTCCTGATCCCTCCACTGTGTACGTAGTGCACGCCTGATCCCTCCCCTGTGTACGTAGTGACATCCTTGTCCCTCCACTGTGTACGTAGTGCCCTCCCGATCCCTCCCCTATGTACACAGTGCCCTCCTGATCCCTCCACTGCGTACGTAGTGGACGTCTGATCCCTCCCCTGTGTACATAGTGCCCTCCTGATCGCTCCACTGTGTACATAGTGCCCTCCTGATCCCTCCCCTGTGTACATAGTGCCCTCCTGATCCCTCTCCTGTGTACATAGTGCCCTCCTGATCGCTCCACTGTATACGCAGTGCCCTCCTGATCCCTCCACTGTGTACGCAGTGCCTTCCTGATCCCTCCACTGTGTACATAGTGTACTCCTAATCTATACAATGTGTACCTAGCACACAACTCATGATCTCTGCATTGTGTGCATAGTGTACTCCTGAACCCTGCATTCTGTACATAGCGCATTCCTGGGCCCTTCACTCTGCACGTAACGCATTCCTGAACTCTGTGCGTAAAAGGTCTCCTGAATCCTTCTGCACTTTGTGTAATGCACACTTCCATAGTTCATGCAAAACCATTTGTAATGGAAGCTCTTCATTCTTTTTCAGTGTCCCTCATTCTGAAGTTCAAAAGTTGGGTGTTATGTAGTACAACATGAATTATATATAATGTACATCAGTGAATGAGCAGTGACTTATGCCTGTAACAGAAGACACTCTCGGATCCCTCCCTGTGCAGATATTTTCCTGCTCTGTAACAACATAAACAGGGTTAACGCTAAACCCCCAACACACACAGTATCTGCCACCATGTGTTTTAACAGAAACACGCAGTTCACATTTCACCAATTAGGCGTCATCATAAGGTCGGGTTGCTGCTGTCAGTTTCAGGTTGTCGGTGATGTCATATCCGGTTTAGGTGGAACACAGGCTGAATCCCTTAGGAGAGCAGTGGGGCAGAACGCCGCAAACACAGGCTGATTGTGCTGGTGCTGGTCTGGGCACAGAATAATGTAAGTGCAGCAAGTGCAGATTAATGTAGGAGTTGCATAGGAGGGCATACTATATGCTGAATTTGCCTCATCTTCACTTCTGGCTAAATTTAGAAGGCTGAAAAGGTCTTTATGGCCATATAAATCTGGTGATTGATTCTCTTTACCTCACGTGGTAGAGCACTTTGATTTGGAGTGAAGAAATTGTGTGTTGCACAGGAGATATTTGTTGAAATAGTGAACACTCTGTAGTTTTTTTGGACACTTATATCATTGATTTTTATTTGATATTTTGACTTATATATATTTTTTTTTTTTTTTATATTTAAATTTTTTTGTTTTTTTTGCTTGAACTGTTTTCTTCTTTTTATGCAAAGGTTAAAGTGGTTTTAAAGGCAGAAGTTTTTTTTACCTTAATCAAAATCCCCAATATCCGCTGCTTGTGACATGACCTGCAAACCAAAGAATAAACTTGACATAACAAAGAACTATAACAACCGACCCCATAACTTACCTGTGAACAACGGCTACCCCCCCCTAAAAACACCGTAAGAAACGGGACAGAATATGCCAGTTTGTGAAGCTACCAGGCCGAGCCACCTGCGGCATAACAGGCAAATTAAAAATGCAAACTCAGGCCTTGAAGCCTGAAAACGTGTCAGGCCAGCGATGGAAATGGTAACATGTAACACAAAAGATGAAAATTGAGGTGTACGTATGTGATATGGATGAGGAGACTTGCCACTGCACAAGCCAAATAGAAACAAATTCAATCCGCGTGAACCTGAAAACGTGACAGGTAACTGCAGTGGAGATGCCAAACTAACCGTGAAGATGTGACAGAAAACCCATGGAACCATAAACAGTGAAAGCCAACCTAGATAAAACAAACGGTCCCCAGCAACCGGAAGAAGCACATGACTTGTGTGAGCAACGTGAGCTGTCAGAGGAACGCAAGCTGCGTGAGGAATGAAATCTAATATGAAAGCGTGAGTAAATTAATAACGTGAATTATGTGAGAACGCGGGCAGCAAGAGAACGTGGCTGCAAGAACGTGATACACCCGAGAGACAAATTGTATGGGAAACAAAATCGCATGAGAAGCGTACATCGCATGAGAAAACGCAAATCGCATGAGTAACCGCAAATCGCATGAGAAACGTAACTCCTATGAGAAAATGCAAATTGCATGAGAAAACGTGAATTGCACGCTAACATGTAAGTCACGAGAAAACGTAAATCGCACAAGAAACCTTGAATCACACGAGAAAACGCAAATCGCACGAGAAAACATAAGTAGCACGAGAAACATGAATAGCCCGAAAAACGCCAATAGCATGAGAAACGTAAAATGCATGAGAAACGTAAATCCTATGAGAAACAACAAAAAAATTGCACGAGAAAAACGTAAATTGTACAAGTAAACATAAGTTGCACAAGAAAAACGTAAATTGCATGAGAAACGTAAATCGCATGAGAAACGTAAATTGCATGAGAAACGTAAACTGCATGAGAAAAACTTAAATTGCATGAGAAAAACCTACATTGCATGAGAAATGTAACTTGCATGATAAACGTAAATAGCATGAAAAACGTAAATTGCATGAGAAACGTAAATTGCATGAGATACGTAAATTGCATGAGAAGCGTAAATTGCATGAGAAGCGTGAATTGCATGAGAAACATGAATTGGATGAGAAAAACGTACATAGCATGAGAAACGTAAATTGCATGAGAAACATAACTAGCATGAGAAACGTAAATTGTATGAGAAACATAATTTGCATGAGAAAAACGTGAATTGCATAAGAAACGATAGGCTGCGTGAGAACAGAAGAGGAGACTTGTCATTGAAACAAGCCAATTAAAACGAAAACCCCAATCTGTAGAAAACCCATAGATGTGATGGGTAACCAGCAGTGGAAGGATGTGGACGTCCCCAATGCGTGAGAAAAGTGTTAAACCTAAACTAAACCTACAATACATACCTGCCATAACTGCCTGGGAATCTTTCTGCAGCCTGACTCTGCCTACAAAAACAAGCTGACCTGCGTTCAGCCTTATACTTCTACATATTTTTGGTAAAAAAAAATCGCAATAAGCGTATATAGATTGCTTTGCGCAAAAGTTATAGCGTCTAAAAAATATTTAAATTAAAAAAAGATAATTAAGCTGACCAATAATTATCCCTGAAATTTGTTGCTTTATGCAGGTATTTTTTTAAGCAAAATAAAATTGTGTGAAAGTACTGACTGCAAAACTAGAAAAATAAATTAAGATTTATTTTACAATTAAGTCGCTAACAATCAGATTGATAATGGAACACAGACACCAAACTTTATATTATTCGACAGCAAATTCCCAAGTTTACATACCCTGGCAGAATTTATGATTTCTTGGCCATTTTTCAGAGAATATGAATGATAACACGAAAACATTTCTTTCACTTATGGCTAGTGTTTAGCTGAAGCCACTTATTATCAATGAACTGTGTTTACTCTTTTAAATCATAAT
Source organism: Lithobates septentrionalis (assembly GCA_037952835.1). NCBI lineage: Eukaryota > Metazoa > Chordata > Amphibia > Anura > Ranidae > Lithobates > Lithobates septentrionalis. The sequence continues at coordinate 1,881,000 of JBBDGP010000590.1, read as the reverse complement.
GGCAACAGAAACTACTCAAATGACCCTGATGAAAAGTTTACATACTCTGGTGATTTTGGCCTGATAACATGCACACAAGTTGACACAAAGGGGTTTGAATGGCTATTAAAGGTAACCATCCATCCTCATCTGTGATCTGTTTGCTTGTAATTAGTGTGTGTGTATAAAAGGTCAGTGCATTTCTGGACTCCTGACAGACCCTTCATCCAGTGCTGCACTGACGTTTCTGGATTCTGAGTCATGGGGAAAGCAAAAGTATTGTCAAAGGATCTGCGGGAAAAGGTAGTTGAACTGTATAAAACAGGAAATGGATATAAAAAGATATCCAAGGAATTGAGAATGCCAATCAGCAGTGTTCAAACTCGAATCAAGAAGTGGTCAGGTAGACCAACTAAAATTTCAGCCACAACTGCCAGGAAAAATGTTCGGGATGCAAAGAAAAACCCACAAATAACTTCAGGTGAAATACAGGACTCTCTGAAAACATGTGGTGTGGCTGTTTCAAGAGGCACAATAAGGAGGCACTTGAAGAAAGATGGTCTGCATGGTCGCGTCACCAGAAGAAAGCCATTACTACGCAAATGACACAAAGTATCCCGCTTACAATACGCCAAACAGCAGAGACAAGCCTCAAACCTTCTGGCACAAAGTCATTTGGAGTGATGAGACCAAAATTGAGCTTTTTGGGCACAACCATAAACCCTACATTTGAAGAGAAGTCAACAAGGCCTATGATGATGATGATGAATGCAGTATGTTATCAAAAAATACTGGAGGAACATTTGAGGGGGCACAGTAAGGATGAGAAGGGGACACAATGATGACGAAGAGGGGAACAGTGATGCTAAGAAAGGGACACAGTGAGGAGGGGGCACAGTGATGATGAGGAGTGGACACAGTGAGGAGGGGACACAGTGATGTTGAGGAGGGGGCACAGTGAGGATGAGGAAGGGGCACAGTGATGATGATGAGGGGGGCACAGTGAAGAGGGGACAAAGTGATGAGGGGCAGAGTGAGGATGGGGCACAATGAGGAAGAGGCACAGTGAGGATGAGGAGGGGACAAAGTGAGGAGGGGACACAGTGATGGTGGGGAGTGGGCACAGTGATGATGAGGAGGGGGCACAGTGATGATGAGGAGAGGGCACAATGGGGAGGGGGCATAGTGAGGAAGGGGCACAGTGAGGATGAGGAGGGGACACAGTGAGGAGGGGGGACAATGATGATGAGGGGGCACAGTGAGGAGGGGGCACAGAGATGATGAGGAGGGGGCACAGTGATGAGGAGGAGAGGACACAGAGATGATGAGGTGGGGGCACAGTGATGATAAGAAGGGGCACAGTGATGATAAGGAGGGGCACAGTGATGATGGGGAGGGGATACAGTGATAATGAGGAGGGGGCACAGTGAGGAAGGGACACAGTGAGGACGAGAAAGGGGCACAGTAAGGAGCGGGCAAAGTGAGGAGCGGACATAGTGAGGATGAGGAGGGGACACAGTGATGATGAGGCGGGGGCACAGTGATGATGAGGCGGGGACGCATTGATGATGAAGAGGGGCACAGTGAGGAGGAGACACAGAGAGGGTGAGAAGAGGGCATGGTGAGGATGAGGAGGGGGCACAGTGAGGAGGGGGCACAGTGAGGAACAGGAGGAGAGGAAGGGGCACAGGGAGAAGGGGACACAGTCAGGAGAGGGCACAATGAGGATAAGAAGGGGACACAGTGATGATGAGGAGGGGGCACAGTGAGGAAAGAGCACAGTGATGATGAGGAGGGGACACAGTGATGAGGAGGGAGCAAATGATGATGAGGAGGGGACACAGATGATGAGGAGGGGCGCAGTGAGGATGAGGAGGTGGCACAGTGATGATGAGGAAGGGACACATTGATGATGAGGAGGGGGCACAGTTAGGAAGGGACAAAGTGAGGATGAGGAGGGGATACAATGATGATAAGGAGGGGGCACAATGAGGGTGAGGAGGGGACACAGTGAGGATGAGGAGGGGGCACAGTGATGATGAGGAAGAGACACATTGATGATGAGGAGGGGCACAGTGAGGATGAGGAGGGGACGCATTGATGATGAAGAGGGGCGCAGTGAGGAGGAGACACAGAGAGGGTGAGAAGAGGGCACGGTGAGGATGAGGAGGGGGCACAGTGAGGATCAGGAGGAGAGGAAGGGGCACAGGGAGAAGGGGACACAGTCAGGAGAGGGCACAGTGAGGATGAGAAGGGGACACAGTGATGATGAGGAGGGGGCACAGTGAGGAATGAGCACAGTGATGATGAGGAGGGGACGCATTGATGATGAAGAGGGGCACAGTGAGGAGGAGACACAGAGAGGGTGAGAAGAGGGCACGGTGAGGATGAGGAGGGGGCACAGTGAGGAGGGGGCACAGTGAGGATCTGGAGGAGAGGAAGGGGCACAGGGAGAAGGGGACACAGTCAGGAGAGGGCACAGTGAGGATGTGTCAGGAGGCACAAGCCGCCTCCGTCCGCCGGGTTCCAGGGCGCATGCGCGGAGGACTCACGCTACGCCGTACACCCGTTCGAGGCCCAATGGTGCGGCGCGCGCGGGTGCACGGCGGTCCCCGTGTGCGCGCCGTGGCCGTGCGGGTGCCCGGCAGCGCGTCACGCTGACGCGCTCGCCGGAGGGCTACATCTGACGGCTCCAGCACCCAGTCGGGTAGCTGGTTTGTCGTCAGCTGTGCCCTAGTTCCTGTACCTGCTATTCCCAGTATCTCCTAAGAGTGTTTTCTGTGCTGAACCCTGCCTGACCAACGGACTGTCCTTGCTTGCCTGATACCCCGGATCTCTGCCTGTTTACGGATTACTCTTGCTTGCCTGATACCCCTGACCTCTGCCTGATTAACGGATTCCTCTTGCTGGCCTGATACCTCTGAACTCTGCCTGATTAAACGGACTTGCTCTTGCTTGGTATCCCGGTTCTGACCTCTGCCTGATTTAACGGACTTTGCTCTTGCTTGATATCCCGGTTCTGACCTCTGCCTGAATAACGGACTTGGCCCTGCCTGATACCCTAGTTCAGTGTCAACCACTTGTCTTTGCAGTTTCTCCAGTGTCCAACGGCTACGCGGACCTCCTGCAGGCCCTTCGGGAATCCAGTCACCACAGGAAGCCCGTGCCTCCGCGTGCCCCCAATTCCCTGTATCACTTCCAGGGGTTGGGTGCGCGTGGTCGTAAGGGCGAGCCGCTCTCGGCATCTTGGCCTCGGTGAGTATAGTTCTGACAGGATGAGAAGGGGACTCAGTGATGAGGAGGGAGCAAATGACGATGAGGAGGGGACACAGATGATGAGGAGGGGGCGCAGTGAGGATGAGGAGGTGGCACAGTGATGATGAGGAAGGGACACATTGCTGATGAGGAGGGGGCACAGTGAGGAATGAGCACAGTGATGATGAGGAGTGGACACAGTGAGGAGGGGACACAGTGATGTTGAGGAGGGGGCACAGTGAGGATGAGGAAGGGGCACAGTGATGATGATGAGGGGGCACAGTGAAGAGGGGACAAAGTGATGAGGGGCAGAGTGAGGATGGGGCACAATGAGGAAGAGGCACAGTGAGGATGAGGAGGGGACAAAGTGAGGAGGGGACACAGTGATGGTGGGGAGTGGGAACAGTGATGATGAGGAGGGGGCACAGTGATGATGAGGAGAGGGCACAATGGGGAGGGGGCATAGTGAGGAAGGGGCACAGTGAGGATGAGGAGGGGACACAGTGAGGAGGGGGGACAATGATGATGAGGAGGGGGCACAGTGAGGAGGGGGCACAGAGATGATGAGGAGGGGGCACAGTGATGAGGAGGAGAGGACACAGAGATGATGAGGTGGGGGCACAGTGATGATAAGAAGGGGCACAGTGATGATAAGGAGGGGCACAGTGATGATGGGGAGGGAATACAGTGATAATGAGGAGGGGGCACAGTGAGGAAGGGACACAGTGAGGACGAGAAAGGGGCACAGTAAGGAGCGGGCAAAGTGAGGAGGGGACATAGTGAGGATGAGGAGGGGACACAGTGATGATGATGCGGGGGCACAGTGATGATGAGGAGGGGACACATTGATGATGAAGAGGGGCACAGTGAGGAGGAGACACAGAGAGGGTGAGAAGAGGGCACGGTGAGGATGAGGAGGGGGCACAGTGAGGAGGGGGCACAGTGAGGATCAGGAGGAGAGGAAGGGGCACAGGGAGAAGGGGACACAGTCAGGAGAGGGCACAGTGAGGATGAAAAGGGGACACAGTGATGATGAGGAGGGGGCACAGTGAGGAAAGAGCACAGTGATGATGAGGAGGGGACACAGTGATGAGGAGGGAGCAAATGATGATGAGGAGGGGACACAGATGATGAGGAGGGGGACACATTGATGATGAGGAGGGGGCACAGTTAGGAAGGGACAAAGTGAGGATGAGGAGGGGATACAATGATGATAAGGAGGGGGCACAATGAGGGTGAGGAGGGGACACAGTGAGGATGAGGAGGGGGCACAGTGATGATGAGGAAGAGACACATTGATGATGAGGAGGGGCACAGTGAGGATGAGGAGGGGACGCATTGATGATGAAGAGGGGCGCAGTGAGGAGGAGACACAGAGAGGGTGAGAAGAGGGCACGGTGAGGATGAGGAGGGGGCACAGTGAGGAGGGGGCACAGTGAGGATCAGGAGGAGAGGAAGGGGCACAGGGAGAAGGGGACACAGTCAGGAGAGGGCACAGTGAGGATGAGAAGGGGACACAGTGATGATGAGGAGGGGGCACAGTGAGGAATGAGCACAGTGATGATGAGGAGGGGACGCATTGATGATGAAGAGGGGCACAGTGAGGAGGAGACACAGAGAGGGTGAGAAGAGGGCACGGTGAGGATGAGGAGGGGGCACAGTGAGGAGGGGGCACAGTGAGGATCAGGAGGAGAGGAAGGGGGGAACAGGGGGAAGGGGACACAGTCAGGAGAGGGCACAGTGAGGATGAGAAGGGGACACAGTGATGAGCAGGGAGCAAATGATGATGAGGAGGGGACACAGATGATGAGGAGGGGGCGCAGTGAGGATGCGGAGGTGGCATAGTGATGATGAGGAAGGGACACATTGATGATGAGGAGGGGGCACAGTGAGGAATGAGCACAGTGATGATGAGGAGGGGACACAGTGATGAGGAGGGAGCAAACGATGATGAGGAGGGGACACAGATGATGAGGAGGGGGCGCAGTGAGGATGAGGAGGTGGCACAGTGATGATGAGGAAGGGACACATTGATGATGAGGAGGGGGCACAGTGAGGAAGGGACAAAGTGAGGATGAGGAGGGGATACAATGATGATAAGGAGGGGGCACAATGAGGGTGAGGAGGGGACACAGTGAGGATGAGGAGGGGGCACAGTGATGATGAGGAAGAGACACATTGATGATGAGGAGGGGCACAGTGAGGATGAGGAGGGGACACAGTGAGGATGAGGAGGGGACACAGTGATGATGAGGAGGGAACACATTGATGAGGAGGGGACACAGTGATGATGAGATGTGGGCACAGTAAGGAGGGGGCACAGTGAGGAGGGGATGCAGTGAGGTTGAGGAGAGGACACAGTGACGATGAGAGGGGGCACAGTGATGATGGGGAGGGAACACATTGATGATGAAGAGGGAGCAGAGTGAGGAGGGGACACGGTGAGGATGAGGAAGGGACACAGCGATGATGAGGAAGGGGCACGGTGAGGATGAGGAGGGCGCACACTGAGGATGAGAAGGGGACACAATGATGACGAAAAGGGGAACAGTGATGCTGAGGAAGGGACACAGTGAGGAGGGGGCACAGTGATGATGAGGAGAGGACACAGTGAGGAGGGGACACAGTGATGTTGAGGAGGGGGCACAGTGAGGGAGGGACACAATGAGGATGAGGAGGGGATACAACGATGATAAGGAGGGGGCACAAAGAGATTGAGGAGGGGACACAGTGAGGATGGGGAAGAGACACATTGATGATGAAGAGGGGCACAGTGAGGAAGGGACACAGTGAGGATGAGGAGGGGACACAGTGATGATGATGAGGGGACACAGTGATGATGAGATGTGGGCACATTAAGGAGGGGGCACGGTGAGGAGGGGGCACAGTGAGGATGAGGAGTGGACACAGTGAGGATCAGGGGGAGGGGAAGGGGCACAGTGAGGAGGGGGCACAGTGAGGATGAGGAGGGGGCACAGTGAGGAATGGGCACAGTGAGGATGAGGAGGGGGCACAGTGAGGATAAGAGGGGCATAGTGATGATGAGTAGGGGCACAGTGAGGAGGGGGCACAGTGAGGGTGAGAAGGGGACACAGTGATGATAAGGAGGGTGCAGAGTAAGCGGAGGGACACAGTGAGGAAGGGACACAGTGATGGGGACATAGTGACAGGGGCAGCCCAGGATGGGAACGCAGTGACATGGAGGGACACAGATGATGAGGAGGGGGCACAGTGATGAGGAGGAGAGGATACAGAGATGATGAGGAGGGGGCACAGTGATGATGAGGAGGGGATGCATTGATGATGAAGAGGGGGCACAGTGAGCAAGGGACACAGAGGATGAGGAGGGGGCACAGTGAGGATGAGGAGGGGGGAAAGTGAGGATCAGGAAGGGAGGAAGGGGCACAGTGAGAAGGAGGCACAGTCAGGAGAGGGCACAGTGAGGATGAGAAGGGGACACAGTGATGAGGAGGGAGCAAATGATGATGAGGAGGGGACACAGATGATGAGGAGGGGGCGCAGTGAGGATGAGGAGGTGGCACAGTGATGATGAGGAAGGGACACATTGATGATGAGGAGGGGGCACAGTGAGGAATGAGCACAGTGATGATGAGGAGGGGACACAGTGATGAGGAGGGAGCAAACGATGATGAGGAGGGGACACAGATGATGAGGAGGGAGCGCAGTGAGGATGAGGAGGTGGCACAGTGATGATGAGGAAGGGACACATTGATGATGAGGAGGGGGCACAGTGAGGAAGGGACAAAGTGAGGATGAGGAGGGGATACAATGATGATAAGGAGGGGGCACAATAAAGGTGAGGAGGGGACACAGTGAGGATGAGGAGGGGGCACAGTGATGATGAGGAAGAGACACATTGATGATGAGGAGGGGCACAGTGAGGATGAGGAGGGGACACAGTGAGGATGAGGAGGGGACACAGTGATGATGAGGAGGGAACACATTGATGAGGAGGGGACACAGTGATGATGAGATGTGGGCACAGTAAGGAGGGGGCACAGTAAGGAGGGGATGTAGTGAGGTTGAGGAGAGGACACAGTGACGATGAGAGGGGGCACAGTGATGATGGGGAGGGAACACATTGATGATGAAGAGGGAGCAGAGTGAGGAGGGGACACGGTGAGGATGAGGAAGGGACACAGCGATGATGAGGAAGGGGCACGGTGAGGATGAGGAGGGCGCACACTGAGGATGAGAAGGGGACACAATGATGACGAAAAGGGGAACAGTGATGCTGAGGAAGGGACACAGTGAGGAGGGGGCACAGTGATGATGAGGAGAGGACACAGTGAGGAGGGGACACAGTGATGTTGAGGAGGGGGCACAGTGAGGAAGGGACACAATGAGGATGAGGAGTGGATACAACGATGATAAGGAGGGGGCACAAAGAGGTTGAGGAGGGGACACAGTGAGGATGGGGAAGAGACACATTGATGATGAAGAGGGGCACAGTGAGGAAGGGACACAGTGAGGATGAGGAGTGACAGACGAAACAGTGATGGGGAGCACAATGACAATGCTTTATCACAGTGACAGTGAAGCTTTTGTTTTTTTTAATGAACAGTATCTGTTCATAAGTGTCTTAGATACTCTTGCTTGTGACACAGCAACCAAAGCATATTTTATATGTACAAGGAAGCCTGGGTTTTGTTTGACCATGCCCCTTTAGTTCCTCCCACTGTTTGGTCTATATAAAATTACAGTATGCAGGATAGATGAAACAATATGAGGGATAGGTGAGGCAGTATGGGGGGTAAGTGAGGCGGCATGAGGGGTAGGTGAGGTGAGATGGGGGGAAGGTGAGGCAGTATGAGGGGCAGGTGAGGCAGTATAAGGGGTAGGTGAAGTGACACAGGGGGGAGTTGAAGTGATATGAGGGGTAGGTGAGGTGGTATGGGGAAGGTGGGAAGACATTTTTACAGGTACTGCCACCAGCAGGATTTTCACCTCAGTCCCTCAGTGCCACTGGTCAGCCTGGAAAGTCTGTGCAGAGCCTGCTCTGTGTCACAGTTTCCTTCCTGCAGTGCCTATAATGATGACACTACCTGAATGGGTAGGTCTGGGGGAAGAAGTTTAATCCTTAACTTCCTCCTTCTCTGAATGTTGTTGACTGGGGGTGGGGCAAGCATGTGAATGGTTGCTAGGACCCTTGATGTCCTAGCAGCCAATCACGCAGTCGCCCCACCCCCAGGCCCCGACATTCAGAGAAGGAGGAGGGCAAGGACACAGAAGGGGAAAGTGTGGGGACCACTAGCGCTGGTGAATGCCGCTGCCATATTCTCCGACAGATCTGACTGCTGTTGTGCTGTTGTTGAGGCTGAGCAGCATGGCTCCATATGGTGTGCCCCCTAACACCCCCCTCCCTGTCTACATCCCTGCTGTGACAAGATGGCAACCTGGGACTGGAAGATTCTCCTGTGGGACCAGTGCTGTCGCCATAGGCTACAACTGACAGCTCACAATGCTGTCAGTTACAAAACCTGGCCTGTCTCTGTATCTGAAACCCACTCACCCCCATACCTTTTAGATTGGCCAGCCTGACCTCAGACCCTGGCCCTGCTCCTAGTACCAGCATATGCCTCCCTGGGCTACAGCATAGGCTACAGAAGTCACTACATGAAGGAGCCCATTTCCTTTAATATGATGCTGCAGGAATTGGGACTGATCGGAGGTCTGAAGATGCATGAATTTGGGCCGACTTGAGGTTTATGTGCACTATTGTTCAGGGACATGCCCTTTGTCTAATGCTTGTACATTGACCCTTGATATGGAAAAGACTGCTGACCACTGCAATTAAACCCACAAACAGCACAATATATAATGAAGGCCTCTTGAGCCCCCCCCCCAGGGAAAGAGAGCCTTAAATGATGGGGGCATGGCCAGGTGCTGGACAAAGGGGTGGAGGGTGATGATTGGTGGAAACATGGGGGATGGGATGGGCCTGAGCTCAAGGAACGTGTGCCCCAGGGAATTCTGGGTCTTTCGCAAGAATTGGATGGAAGAGCTGCCAACCCTCCCGTCCCTTTTTTCCTCTGTTATGGTATGTTTCAGCTTGCTGCGGTTTATTGACCTTGCCAGCATTTAAAGTTTCTGTAATGGGCTATGCCCTTGATGAAAAAATTGGAAGTCGGCTGTCTGTCCAGCACTTATGATAAGGACAGGCCCCACTTCCCCCTTTTTGGAATTGAGTGCTCACAGTACGACTGTGACTGGCACTGGTTAAATGTGTTCACATGTTACGTGTTGGAATTTAATAAAGCTGTGGCCTTGCCCTTTCCAACCTAATGGTTGTAAGTGTTTTATTTAATGGGGTAAAAGGGCAAGGGAGGTGGGGGATTTGATCCCATTGTGTTACATTAATTTGTACCTAGGCCCATTGCGCCTCAGCAGTCAAGTTGTTTTAAACTTTGCTACAACCGTCCAGCGCATAGTCCCTCCTTCATTGGCAATGTATTTTATAAATATTCACTCTTAGTATGAAGGCTTAACCAGATTCTGGAAACAGCAAACAGCAAACTGAGGTCCAAAGACTGAGTTCAAAAGTTCTGGGATCAATTTGGAAATACAAGTCTACATAGAGAATATGGGGTAGATTTACTAGAGGCAAATAAGCTGTTCACTTTACAATGAAATGTATCCCAGATCTTAGTGAATGAGATGAAGCTCTACTGACTTCTATCATCCAGTCACATACAAGCAAAAATACTGTTTATTTATTTTCTTTGCATGTGATTGGATATTGTTTGCAAAGTGGAACTTCACAAAATACACTAAGCTCAGGCCCAAATTCCCTTGCAAAGTAAACCTGTGACAGACCCAACCAGGATAGGGGCTTTTGGAGGAGACTATGGGCTAGCCTTCCCCCCAACTGATTATGGCCTATGGAAGAGACCGGGGATTTTTTCTGCTTATCCTGGTTACAGCATGGAAAAGAGCTGAGTCCAGAAACCCTTTGACTGGCCGGCAGTATCTACAGGGATTATGCAGCCAGGAAGTCCCCAAAACAGTGGTGCATCTGTGGGAACATTGTATCGGACAGATCATGCAGACCAGGGCTGGCCCAACCATGGGACCCAGTGGGCCCATGGTCCCAGGCGACATTTTAAGAGGGGTGGCAGTTGTACCCGTATGGTCACCCGTGCCGGCTGTCTCCCGAGATCTGCCTGTGGGACTGCTGGGAAAGGCTGCATCCAAAGATGTGCAGTCCGTGCTGCCTGTGAGACAGTTTCACCCTAAGTTGATATTGACGCTTGCCAGAGCTGCTGAGTGTGTGAAACTAACATGTAATGTAACTGAATGCAGAGAAAGACCAGCTGTTAAAATTGAGTGTTGATGTTAGGGGTGGGCGAGACCCAGCAGCTATCAAACACCAGCCAATGGGATGGGGTCTGGGCGGGCCGCTACGTGTATGTGGCCCCGCCCCCTTTCTTAAGCAGCTCAAGCATTGACTGGTGTTTGATAGATGCTGGGTCCCGCCCACCCCGGGTCCTGCCAATATTGGCTCAGTGTGAAACATCCTCTCCTCTGTCAGTGCCAATCAGTGCCACCTGCCAGTGTCAATCAGTACCACCTGTCAGTGCCAATCAGTGCCACCTGCCAGTGTCAATCAGTGCCACCTGTCAGTGCTAGTGTTTACAATCAGTGCCAGTCAGTGCCAATCAGTGCCACCTGTCAGTGCCAGTGTTTCCAATCAGTGCCACCTGTCAGTGCCAATCAGTGCTTTCAACCAGTGCCATCTGTCAGTGCCAGTCAGTGATAATCAGTGTTTCTAATCAGTGCCAAAAAAACAACAAAAAAACAACAAATAACGAAGGCGCCTCTGGGTGCAGACTTAAAAACAATTTTAATAAAAAGAGCAGCAACAAGGATTGCACTCACATTTCAGTAGAATTAAAAAGGCATATAGGAGTCCCAACTTTAACCAAGGGGGTCCGTGGAGTCAATCATCCTGGCCATGGATCTGTGTCATCAGACTGGTCTTTCAATAGCGCTGTATCCACCGGCCGGCAACGATGGAGGATCACCAGAATGAGGCTTGGAGGGCAAACAGAAGTCCAGGCGAGGAGCGATGACGTCACACACATGCAACGCGTTTCCTGAGTCAGCAAGCCGTGAATGACATGACGGCTGCACTCCTTTCTCAAGCTAGTTAACGTGGGACAAGTCAAGAGAACATATGGGAGGGGAGGGAGTGGGGGGAGTGGCCACTAGGAAGAACTGTATTCAATTGTGTCTACAATGGCAGAGGGCACGTAAACAGTACAGGGAGAGGGGCATAGTGAAAATGCAGAGAGAAACGAAAAAAGGCAGAAGGGGACATGATTAAAATCATAAATTAAATGACTGATACTGGGGATGAAATAAAAATATTTAATTAGATTAAAAGATGGGCTGTAGTTATAAACGGACTATTGGTAGAAGCTAAGGTGACTAAAGGGAAAAAAAAAATATATTGTTGCATATACATGCACACGCATATGTATAAGTAGACCCAATATGTGTGATAGGATGTGTGTGGGGAGAAATGACTAAAAAGAGACTAAAATGTCTATAATGAATAAAAGGGATATCATATGTGAAATATGGAGAAGCAATCTTAGAAGGGGGGGGGGTGTAAAAAGAAAGGGGGGGGGGATGGGGAGGGAAATAAGGTAGGGGGGAGGGGGGGGAAGGGGGGGGAAGGGGGGGGAAAGGGGGGGAGGGGCACGGTAAGGTGGAAGGGAAAGTTGAGGAACGACGAAAGAGTGGACAGAGGAGGCCAAGAAAGAAGGAAAGGGGAAGAAAGGGGATGTATGCACACGCTGAAATATACTCAAAACAATTATGTGTACTGATATCACATAACACACTGGTGGTATAGCCATGGGAAAAAACATACATAAGCTTGCACATGATGGTATCACAGAATAGCAGATGTTTCAATGCACTCGTTGATGCAGGTGAGAGAACATCCAGACGATAGATCGATAAGTCTCTCTCGCACACAATTTTTTGAACCTTTCGGCAGGCGGGAGAGACCTAGGGATTTGTTCGATAACCCAAACGCATAACCTAAGGGGGGAACCCTTGTGGACCGTGGCAAAATGTCTGGGCACACTGTGGAGGTCTGTACCACCCTCAATGTACCTCCTATGCTCCCTAAAGCACTGTCTGAGGGGCCGTATGGTACGGCCAACGTATATGAGGCCACAAGGGCAGGTTAGGCCGTATACAACATGGTCCGATGAGCAGTTAAAGAAATCTTTCAAAAAATAGGTGTGACCTTTTGGTGGAGAAAGATTTTTGGCCATGTTTAACGAAATGGCACGTTTTGTAAAGTTTCTTGCGGCACTGATACATCCCTACTAGAGGAATAAGCAGAGTGATGGGCGGAAAGGTAGGGGTCGTTTTCAGTTTGCTGGGAGCGATTTTATTTTTGAGATTAGGGGCTCTGTGGTAAGTGACACGTGGATGTGTGGGGAGAATAGATTTGAGGTGGGGGTCTTGTTGGAGAATGTCCCAATGCTTCAGCAAAATCTTCTCCGTCTTCCAATGTGTGGAATGGAAAGTTGTAACAAATTGAATGGGGCAATCTGCTTCTTCTACTATGCCTACAGGGTATCCCTTCTCTGAGAATTTGCTTTTGAGATGTGCACTGGATTCAATATAGTCAGCATCCCTAGTGCAATTCTGTCTGAGTCGACAAAATTGTCTTTTAGGGATGTTTTTTATCCATGGTGGGTAATGGCAGCTTTTGAAATGAAGATATGAGTTGCCACTGGTGGGCTTGGTGTAATTCTTAGCATATATTTCATGGTCATTATGTCGAAGTTCTAAATCCAGAAAAGCTAAGGAAGTCTGATTACTTTCGTGTGTGAGAGATAATCCATAAGTATTACTATTGCAATGTGCAATAAATGGATGGATAAGCTCTAGAGGACCATCCCAAATGATGATAATATCATCAATGTATCGGCTGAAAAAAAATGATATTGGCAGAAAAAGGATTATTATGATGAATATATTGATTTTCCCAGAACCCCATGGCTAGGTTCGCATACGAGAGGGCAAAGTTAGCCCCCATCGCCGTGCCTTGTAGCTGTAAATAGAAGTCTCCATTGAATGTAAAATAGTTATGCGTTAAGCAAAACTTGGTGGCTATGGTATTATGAAAGTAGCCTGACGGGGGTTTATGAGTGGGTTTATGAGTGGGTCTGTGGAAAGAAAATATTCAAGAGCCATAATGCCAAAGTTGTGGGGAATGGAAATGTATAATGAACTTACGTCTAGCGATAGCCAGGCGTAAGAGGGTTCCCAGGTGTAAGGTGAGAGGAGTTCCAGAAGGTGTGTCCCATCCCGGATATAAGACTGGAGTTGAAGGACTATGGGTTGTAGATAACGATCTACATATTGGCTAAAGCCTGAAGTAATGCTGTCCATTGAGGCCACAATTGGCCTACCTGGGGGATTTTGTTGGTTTTTGTGGATTTTGGGTAAATGATAAAAATACTCTTATATGCCTTTTAATTCTACTGAAATGTGAGTGCAATCCTTGTTGCTGCTCTTTTTATTAAAATAGTTTTTAAGTCTGCACCCAGAGGCGCCTCCGTTTTTTGTTGTTTTTTTCAGTGCCTTTTGGGAATATGGTTTCCACTCCCACCGGAAGGCTGCCATGAATGTGGGCTTTATACATCATCATTGACTCTATGCACACCATTACGGACAATGACCATTTTATATTTACCCTATCCCCCTTTGTTTGAGCTCATTATCTGCATGCACTATATTGTCATTTATGTGGAGTATTTCTTTTAACTTTTGCGCCAAACATTTGTTATATTTCTAATCAGTGCCACCTGTCAGTGCCAATCAGTGCTTCCAATCAGTGCCACCTGGCAGTGCCACCTAATATCAGTAAAAACCGATGCCACCTATCAGTGCCAATCAGTGTTTCCAATCAGTGCCACCTACCAGTGTCAATCAGTGCCGCCAATCAGTGTCAGTGCTTCCAATCAGTGCCACATGTCAGTGCCAGTCAGTGCTAATCAGTGTTTCCAATTAGTGCCACCTGTCAGTGCCAATCAGTGCCACCTGGCAGTGCCAGGCAGTGCTGCCTAATATTAGTGCCAACCAATGCCACCTATCAGTGCCAATCAGTGTTTCCAATCAGTGCCACCTACCAGTGCCAATTAGTGTCACCAATCAGTGCCAGTGCTTTCAATCAGTGCCCATCAGTGCCGTCTATCAGTGCTGCCTATCAGTGCCCATCAGTGCTGCCAATCAATGCCCTTGAGTGCCACCTATCAGCACCCATCAGTGCTGACTATCAGTGCTGCCTATCAGTGCCCATCAGTGCTGCCAATTAGTGCCCATCAGTGCTGCCAATCAGTGCCACTAAATGCTGCTAATCAGTGCTGCCTATCAGTGCTGATCAGTGCTGCCTATTAGTGTCAATCAGTGCTGCCTATCAGTGCCATTAGTGCTGCCAATCAGTGCCACCTATCAGATAAAATGTTTCTGCAGATGCACCACTGTTCTGGGGACTTCCCGGCTGCATAAACCCAGTAGATACTCCCAGTCAAAGGGTTTCCAGACCTGGCTCTTCCATGCTCTGACTGGGAGAAGCAGACCAAATCCCCTGTCTTCTAAATGAGCCATACTCAGTGGGTAGAAGGCAAGCCCATAGTCTCCTTCAGAATATGCCCCCTGGCAATATAACAGACTGCAAGATTAAAGATTTCACATTTGAACACTTTGAGATTATAAGTGCCCGTGCACACCTGGGTATAGTGTTGCTTGAAGCTTTTAGCTTGAATAAGTACATGGGCTTCTTATGAACTACTAATGGATTCTATAAAATTTGGATTATTGATTTAATTTACATTTTTGCACAATTATATTGAATAAGAACATGTGGGGATGGGAGGTTATATATTATATTGATATAAACTTTATTTTTTTTTTTTTTATCATGTAAATTCAATAAGTTGTCACTTTATGGTTGTGTGGTTGATTATGAGTTTTGATGTTTTGGAGCACTAATTATTTATAGCACAGCGCTGCAATCAATTCTACTCTAATTTAGGATTGTGTTATAGTGTTTAAGGCTGGGTTCACACTGGTCTGACAAACGCTGCGACATTGGGAGCTCATGTCGCATGACTTGTGAAATCCAATGTTTCCCTATGGGAGCCGTCCTAACTGGTCCGACACAAGTCGTTCCGACTTTAGAAATGCTCCCTGTACTACTTTGGTCCGACTTTGATCCTACTTCAGCCTATCGACGATCATTGAAGTCGGATCAAAGTCAGATCGCCGTCTCGCATGATCCGACTTCGGCATGCGACTTGTGCTCAGATGATCTTGAGGGGGAACTCCGCTCCAAATTTTAAATAAAAAACCGGCATGGGTCCCCCCCAAGAGCATACCAGGCCCCTAGGTCTGGTATGGACCTTGAGGGGAACCCCCTACGCCGAAAAAACGGTGTGGGGGTCCCCCCCAATCCATACCAGACCCTTATCCGAGCACGCAGCCCGGCCGGTCAGGAATGGGGGTGGGGACAAGCGAGCGCCCCCCCCCGAACCGTAATAGGCCGCATGCCCTCAACATGGGGGGTTGGTGCCTTGGGGGAGGGGGGCGCGCTGCGGCCCCCCCAACCCAAAGCACCTTGTCCCCATGTTGATGAGGACAAGGGCCTCTTCCCGACAACCCTGGCCGTTGGTTGTCGGGGTCTGCGGGCGGGGGGCTTATTGGAATCCGGGAGCCCCCTTTAATAAGGGGGCCCCCAGATCCCGGCCCCCCACCCTATGTGAATGAGTATGGGGTACATCGTACCCCTACCCATTCACCTAGGGAAAAGTGTCAATAAAAAACACAGTACACAGATTTTTAAAGTAATTTATTAGACAGCTCCGGGGGTCTTCTTCCGACTTCGGGGGTCTCTCCGGTTCTTCTTCGCGCTCTCCGGGTCTTCTGCCGGGCTCCTCCGCTATCTTCTGCTCTTTTGCTATAGCGGAGGAGCCCGGTCTGCTGCCTTCTTCTCTTCGGGCGTCTCTCCGGTTCTTCTCCGCGCTCTCCGAGTCTTCGGTCTTCTGCCTTCTGCCCTCTTCTCTTCTTCTGATGTTGACACGACGCTGTCTCCGGCTGGAATGCACTCTGGGCGCTCCGCTCTGACTTATATAGGCGTGACCCCGCCCCCTCATGCCGTCACAGTCCCAGCATGCCCAGGGACTGTGACGGCATAAGGGGGCGGTGTCACCGCCTATATAAGCCATAGCAGAGCGCACAGAGAGCATTCCAGCCGGAGAGAGCGTCGTGTAAACATCAGAAGAAGTGAAGAGGGCAGAAGGCAGAAGACCGAAGACTGGGCTCCTCCGCTATAGCAAAAGAGCGGCAAAAGAGCAGAAGAGAGCGGAGGAGCCTGGCAGAAGATCCGGAGAGCGTGGAGAAGAACCGGAGAGACCCCCGAAGAGAAGAAGGCAGCAGACCGGGCTCCTCCGCTATAGCAAAAGAGCAGAAGAGAGCGGAGGAGCCCGGCAGAAGACCCGGAGAGCGCGGAGAAGAATCGGGGAGACCCCCGAAGTTGGAAGAAGACCCCCGGAGCTATCTAATAAATTACTTTAAAAATCTGTGTAGTGTTTTTTTTTTAATTGACACTTTTTCCCTAGGTGAATGGGTAGGGGTACGATGTACCCCATACTCATTCACATAGGGTGGGGGGCCGGGATCTGGGGGCCCCCTTATTAAAGGGGGCTCCTGGATTCCGATAAACCCCCTGCCCGCAGACCCAGACAACCAACGGCCAGGGTTGTCGGGAAGAGGCCCTTGTCCTCATCAACATGGGGACAAGGTGCTTTGGGGTGGGGGGGGGGGCGCAGCGCGCCCCCCTCCCCCAAGGCACCAACCCCCCCATGTTGAGGGCATGCGGCCTGGTACGGTTCAGGAGGGGGGGGCGCTCGCTCGTCCCCACCCCCATTCCTGACCGGCCGGTCTGCGTGCTCGGATAAGGGTCTGGTATGGATTGGGGGGGACCCCCACGCCGTTCTTTCAGCGTAGGGGGTTCCCCTCAAGGTCCATACCAGACCTAAGGGCCTGGTATGCTCTTGGGGGGGAACCCATGCCGTTTTTTATTTGAAATTTGGCGCGGAGTTCCCCCTCAAGATCATCTGAGCACAAGTCGCGTGCCGAAGTCGGATCATGCGAGACGGCGATCCGACTTTGATCCGACTTCAATGATAGTCAATAGGCGGAAGTAGGATCAAAGTCGAACCAAAGTACTACAGGGAGCATTTCTAAAGTCGGAACGACTTGTGTCGGACCAGTTAGGATGGCTCCCATAGGGAAACATTGGATTTCACACGTCATGCGACATGAGCTCCCAATGTCGGAGCGTTTGTCGGACCAGTGTGAACCCAGCCTTAGGGGTTTTTATTTGCAGCTGTGAGACTGTTGCCAGACTGCCTGGGGTGGGCACTCCCTGACTAATCAAGGCTTGTTTAGGTGCCTAGCTGTTAGTTAGCTTACTGGTTAATTAGTCAGCTGTTATTTGGATTGCTGTTTGCATTGGTTTTTTTTTTACTAGTTTTACATCTTACCTTATCTATGCTAATATCCTCAAGAGGGGAATGTCCTCCTGGGGGGTATAAAAGTTTGTATCTTGGTTTTAATAAAGAATTAGTCCTTTGGTTTTTAGCTCAGCATCCTGTCTGTGTATGATGCATGAGGTAAAGGGCTGCTATTATCTATCGGTCTGCTGGAAGGGTTTGGAGGGCAGTAGGCACTGTTTGGTGGAGGCACCCAGGCGGGGGTGCTAGGCAGAGCAGACATCAGAAATTGTGGCACCCCTTAGCCAGCTTTAGGCCTGCCCCCCCGTCCCTGACCACCAACATTCCCCAGGCCCTGCCCACTGGTCGTCCCATCGAATACACCCACTAGCCATCCCACCAAATCCTTCATTGCACACACTTTTATATTTTGACCAAAAGAGACATCCCAAACCAGCACCTGTACTCTCTCAGCCCCCTCACATCTGTACGCTCTCAGCCCCCTCACACCTGTATGCTCTCAGCCCCACCCACACCTGTACGCTCTCAGCCCCCCTCACACCTGTACGCTCTCAGCCCCCCTCACACCTGTACGCTTTCAGCCCCCCTCACACCTGTATGCTCTCAGCCCCCCTCACACCTGTAACTCTCAGCCCCCCTCACACCTGTATACTCTCAGTCCCCTCACATCAGTACGCTCTCAGCCCCCTAACACCTGTACAGTCTCAGGCTCCTCACAAGTTTATATATGACACACATGTACACAGGCACACACACATTTACACAGACACACACACACATATGTACACAGACACACACATGTATACAGGGACACACACACACCCACCTGTAGGCTCTCAGCCCCCTAACGCCTGTACGGTCTCAGCCCCCCTCGCACATGTACACTCTGAGCCCTCCCTCACACATGTATGCTTTGAGCCCCCTCACACCTATATGCTCTCGACCCCTAATGTCTGTACAGTCTCAGCCCCCTTACACCTGAACGCTGTCAGCCCCCCTCACACTTGTACGCTCTGTACAGTCTCAGCCCCCCCTTGCATATGTATGCTCTCAGCCCCCTTACACCTGTATGCTCTCGGCCCCCTAACACCTGTACAGTCTCAGCCCTCCTTACACCTGTACGCTCTCAGCCCCCGCTCACACCTGTACGCTCTCAGCCCTGCTCACACCTGTACACTCTCAGCCCCGCTCACACCTGTACGCTCTCAGCCCCGTTTACAACTATACGCTCTCAGCCCCCCCTCACACCTGTACACTCTCAGCCCCCCTCACACCTGTAAGTTCTCAGCCATTCCCCTCACACCTGTATGCTCTCAGCCCCCCTCAAACCTGTAAACTCTCACCCCCACACACCTGTACGCTCTCGGCCCCCCTCACACCTGTACGCTCTCGGTACCCCTCACACCTGTACGCTCTCAGCTCCCCTCACACCTGTACGCTCTCAGCCCCTCACACCTGTACGCTCTCAGCTCCCCAATGCCTGTACGGTCTCAGCCCCCCTCACACCTGTGCGCTCTCAGCCCCCCTCACACCTGTATGGTCTCAGCCCCCTCACACTTGTACGGTCTCAGCCCTCCTCACACCTGTACGCTCTCAGCCCCCTCACACCTGTACGCTCTCAGCCCCCCTCACACATGTACGCTCTCAGCCCCCTAACACCTGTAAGCTCTCAGCCCCCCTCACATGTGTATATATCACACACATATGTACACAGACACACACATGTACACAGGGACACATACACACATATATACACAGACACACACACACAACCCCCTCCCTTTATTTGTACACCAGCCCTTACTTGTAAGGTCTTGTTCCTGGTGCCAGCTCTTGTGCAGCACACACGAGGAGTGCACATGCAGCAAATTGCCAGAGGTGGCAGCAAAGAGCCCAATGTGAGCTCAATGACACAGAGCAGCTGCCGAGTGCTAACTCACACACATTCCGAAAGCCAGTGCAGCAACGGAGCTCCCCTTCACCTGCCTCTGCCTTCTCCCATCCTTGCAAGACAGCCGGGCCCTTCTAGATGCTCGGGCCCCTTACAAGTGTATGGGCTGTACCCCCCTGATAGTGGGTCCGTCACAGAATTTGCTCTCAGACCCCCTCACACCTGTAAGCTCTCAGCCGCCCCCTCACACCTATACGCTCTCAGCCCCCCTCACACCTGTACACTCTCAGCCACCCCCTTACACCTGTAAGCTCTCAGCCACCCCCTCACACCTGTACGCTTTCAGCCCCCTAAAGCCTGTACGCTCTCAGCCCCCCTCACACCTGTATGGTCTAACCCCCACTCATTTCTGTATGGTCTCAGCCCCTCCTCACACCTATATGGTCTCAGCCCTCTCACATGTGTATATATGACACACATGTACACAGGCACACACATACACATATGTACACAGACACACACACACACACCTGTACGCTCTCAGCCCCCTAACGCCTGTATGCTCTCAGCTCTCCCTCACACACGTACGCTCTCAGCCCTCCCTCACACCTGTATGCTCTCAGCCCCCCCTCATACCTGTACTCTCTCAGCCCCCCCTCACACCTGTACATTCTCAGCCCCCTAACGCCTGTACGCTCTCAGCCCCCCTCACAGCTATATGCTTGGCTCCTTTAAGCGGGATAGCAGGCGCACACGCCCACTGCACTCAGGGGATGCTGATGCTCGTGGCCAACTGTCGCGATGACTGCCGGCCCCCTCACACCTGTACACTCTCAGCCCCCCCTCACACCTGTACACACTCAGCCCTCCCTCACACCTGTACCCTCTCAGCCCTCCCTCACACCTGTACCCTCTCAGCCCTCCCTCACACCTGTATGCTCTCAGCCCCCCCTCACCAGTGTATATATGACACACACACACACACATGTACACCTGTACCCTCTTAGCCCTCCCTCACACCTGTACCCTCTCAGCCCTCACACCTGTAAGCTCTCAGGCCCCCCTCACACCTGTAAGCTCTCAGCCACCCCCTCACACCTGTACGCTATCAGCCTCCTCACACCTGTATGTTCTCAGCCCCCCTCACACCTGTGCAGTCTCAGCCCCCTAACGCCTGTGCAGTCTCAGCCCCCCTTACACCCGTACACTCTCAGCCCTCCCTCACACCTGTAAGCTCTCAGCCCCCTCACACCTGTACACTCTCAGCCCCCTAAAGCCTTACGGTCTCAGTCCCCCTTACACCTGTACGCTCTCAGCCCTCCCTCACACCTGTACGCTCTCAGCCCTCCATCACACCTGTACACTCTCAGCCCCCCTCACACCTGTACAATCTCAGCCCCCCTCACACCTGTACAATCTCAGCCCCCCTCACACCTTTACAATCTCAGCCCCCCTCACACCTGTACAACCTCAGCCCCCCCTGCACACCTGTATGCTCTCAGCCCCTCCTCACACCTGTATGCTCTCAGCCCCCCCTCACACCTGTAAACTCTAACCCACCCCCTCACACCTGTAAGCTCTCAGCCTCCTCACACCTGTATGTTCTCAGCCCCCTAACGTCTGTACACTCTCAGCCCCCTCACACCTGTGCACTCTCAGCCCCCTAACGCCTGTACGGTCTCAGCCCCCCTTACACCTGTATGCTCTCAGCCCCCTAATGCCTGTACGGTCTCAGCCCCCCTCACATCTGTATGCTCTCAGTCCCCCCTCACACCTGTAAGCTCTCAGCCACCCCTCTCACACCTGTATGCTATCAGGCCCCTCACACCTGTACGCTCTCAGCCACCCCCTCACACCTGTACGCTCTCAGCCCCCTAAAGCCTGTACGCTCTCAGCCCCCTAACGCCTGTATGCTCTCAGCCCCCCTCACAAATGTGCGCTCTCAGCCCCCTAACGCCTGTATGGTCTCAGTCCCCCTCACACCTGTGCGCTCTCAGCCCCCTAACGCCTGTATGGTCTCAGTCCCCCTCACACCTGTACACTCTCAGCCCTCCCTCACACGTGTATGCCCTCAGCCCCCTAACCCCTGTACAGTCTCAGCGACCCTTAAACCTGTACGCTCTCAGCCTCCTCACACTTGTATGCTCTCAGCCCCCCTCACACCCGTATGCTCTCAGCCCCCCTCACACCTGTATGCTTTCAGCCCCCCCTCACACCTGTATGCTCTCATCCCCCTCACACCTGTATGCTCTGATCCCCCTCACACCTGTACGGTCTCAGCCCCCCCCGTACACTCTCAGACCCCTAACGCCTGTATGCTCTCAGCCCCCTCACACCCATACACTCTCAGCCCTCCCTCACACATGTATGCTCTCAGCCCCCTCACACCTGTACACTCTCAGCCTCCTAACGCCTGTACGTTCTGAGCCCCCCTTACACCTGTACGCTCTCAGCCCCCCTCACACCTGTACGCTCTCAGCCCCCCTCACACCTGTATGCTCTCAGCCCCCCCCTCACAAGTGTATATATGACACACACACACACATGTACACAGACACACACATTTACACAGACACACACATACACATATGTACACAGACACACACACACACAAACATATATGTACACAGGCGCGCACACACACACACGCGTACACAGGTACACACAAAACCTTCACTTGTACAACAGCCCTTACTTGTAAGGTCTTGTTCCTGGTCCCTGCTCTTGTGCAGCACACACGAGGAGTGCCTTCTCCCATCTCTGCAAGACAGCAGAGCCCTTCTAGATGATCAGGCCCCTTACAAGTATATGGGCTGTACCCCCTGATGGCGGCCCTGGTGCCAGGTGGTCCGTCACAGAATCCCCATGTCTCCATTTAAAAAGCATATTCATTAAGAACTATTTATCAGCCTAAAGAGAATGTTCTGCATTTTAATATTTTTGGAAACATTTTTAAATGTTTGTCAGGTAAATACAAAATATGGTGTTAAAATATTTTATATTTTTCTATTTCATTTAAAGATGTTAAGCTCTAGGGTCTTTTTTCGTGTTTCCCAGGGTAACCCTAACTGCTTTGCTCAGCTTGTGGTTAAAAGAGTTTAATAAACTCAGATTATTAACACACAGCGAAATGAGTGAGCTACTGTGAAGGATTCCTTTTCCTTCCACCTTTTCTGTCTGCTCTGTACAGCACTGTGTGGTCTTTAAATTAGAGAGATAGTCTGGAAGCAGCTTCTGCTGTTTAGAAATTCCACTACGCTTTTTGTCATGGCTGCATCCTATATTAAATGGTAAATACGAAATAAAGAATTTGTATAACTAGAAAACGCTTATTATACAAATAAAAACATGTAAAGTTAAAAAAATATAAACATCCAATAAACCCTAATAACAAGCTATGTGAAGCACAGTGATAATGCCACAGCTACTTTTACAAAGTAATATCTGAGTTTGCAGAGGCATTTGGTGCACACAAAGTGGATTTATATTCTTCATGGCTGTTATGGGGATATGTTTAATTGACAGTTTTTGTACATGGAGTTCACTTAACCCCTTCCCTTTCTCGCTATAGCCGAATGATGGCTACAGCGTGGTCCTACATTTCCGGGAGTTCATCAATATACATCCTCCCATGCTTGACGGGCCTGTGTGCCCCCTGCAGGGTGTGCACGGTGTGATCTGTGATCAGTGAGTCAAGGAGACTTACCACGTGATCAGCTGTCAGCCAATGACAGCTGATCATGTGATGTAAACAGAGCTGGTAATCGGCTATTTTTTCTTCTCACGCAAATAGCGTGAGGAGGAAAAAAAAGCCAATCACCGGCGGCTGTCAGATGGACATCGGTCCCGATCACAGAAAGCAGCCACTGCCTCATCTGTGCCCACCTGTGCCTCCTGTGCAAATGCCCAATATCACCAACCAGTGCTGCCTACCAGTGCCACCTATCAATGCCACCTATCAGTGCCTCATCACCAGTGCTGCCTATCAGTGTTACCTACCAGTGCCACCTATCAGTGACACCTATCAGTGCCCATCAGTGCCACCCATCAATGCCACCTCATCAGTGCCGCTTTATCAGTGCAGCTCATCAGTGCAGCCCATCAGTGCATATCAATGAAGGAGAAAAATTACCTGTTTGCAAAATTTTATAACAAACTATGAAAACTTTTTTTTTTTTTTTTGATTTTCTGTCTTTTTTTGTTTGTTTAGCGAAAAATAAAAACCCCAGCAGTGATTAAATACCACCAAAAGACCAAAAGAAAGCTCTATTTGTGTGAAAAAAAATTCATTTGGGTACAGTGTAGCATGACTGCGCAATTGTCATTCAAAGTGTGACAGCGCTGAAAGCTGAAAATTGGTCTGGGCAGCAGGGGGGGGGGGGGGGGTTGAGTGCCTAGTAAGCAAGTGGTTAAATAGTAAGTTCACCTTTACAGAAAATCTCTAAGGTGACCTTACACTGGACCCCCTCCCCATACCCCCGGTCCTGCTGTACCAGACTGCCGCGATCCCCCCCGTCAGACATAGAAAAGCCACTTCACCGGTCTGGGGTTTTCAAATCCCAGCAGCTTTCTCTCCACTCGTTGCAGTGCTAACAGCATGGACTAGACAGCTTCCGATCGGTCAGTGGCGTCCATGTGATGGTGCTGGCCAATTAGAATCCCTGCAGTCCGTACTGCCTAAGAGATACAGACACAAGGTAAAGCCGCAGGGGTTTCAAATCCTCAGACCAGTAAAACGGCTTTTCCTTGTCTGACAGCAGGGGATCACGTCAGTCTGGTGCAGCGGGACCGGGTGGCGGGTTGGGGGCAAGTATTGGGATACAGTGTAAGGTCACCTTACAGATTTTCTGTAAAAGTGAACTTACACTTTAAACATCACTTTTACTAGAAAGAATTAAAAAAAAAAAAATCACTTTTTTAAAATTTTGAATGAAAGCAGTTGCATAGCTAAGACATTTCTCTGGGCTGTTTTATACCATATGCTGGAGACGCTTCAGTAAATTTCTAGTTGTTAATTGTAATTTAATGCCCTGACACAATACTTGCGAAGGATAATGGAGAATTTACGGGTGACATTTTCTTGTAATAAAACATGTGGCTGTAAAGCCTCGTACACACAAACGGATTTTCCGCAGACAAAACCTCAGACTTTTGTCTGAATGGCGTTGGCCAAGAACTTGTTTTGCATACAAACGGCAAAGAACTGTCGGCCAACAAACATGAACATAGTGACATACTACGTGGTTTTTCAGCTCTTTAGCGCCACCCTTTGGGCTCCTTCTGCAAATTTCGTGTTAGTAGAAGTTTGGTGAGTGTTGATTCGCACTTTTCAGTTCACACTTTTCAGTTCGTTTCTGAACGGCCGTTCATCAACCAGACATGTTGCGCAATCAGAGGAGATAACATGTTATTTATTATTGGCCTTGGAGTTATTGCTTTGAGCCAAGTCCAGTCCAGGAACAGGGAGAGGAGGATTTCTTGGATCAAAAATTGGTTGCTTTTTTAATCATGACCAATTATGTCAAATACCTTTGCTGTGGGAGCTTCAGGAGTATAATCCAGATGATTTTCGGAATTATCTCCAAATGACGGACCCCTACTTTCACCAACTCTTGGCATTGTTGACCCCCTATATTAAGGAGCAGGCCACATGCATGAGGCTTTTATGTTATTTTTTGGTTGAATAATGATTTGATTTGTTATATTTTCTATATTTTGGGATGCATAGAATGCAATTTTTAGTTCTATTGGCAGATAGCATGTCTAATTTTGTCTGTTTTCTTTTTTTAATGCACAATGAAAAAATTGTGGAGAATAATACTTGGCTATGTGTTTTACTTCAAATGACAGTTTGGGAGTAGGCAGTTACATTTAAAAAAATACAATGTAAAATTAACAAGAGACACCAACATAGTTGTATCTTTGATCTGAAAAACTACAGGATTATAGTGTTGTGGTAACTAGCACCAAAAAACAAAAAAACAAAAAAAACAAGCATAATATTATTCTTGATATCACTAGAAAAAAAAAAGCCTTTGAAAATTTGTTTGCCTTAACTACATCAGTATCACCAGCAAAGCAGCTTCATTATTATCCCATTAAAGAAGAAGAGAATTGTGCGCCACATTTCGAGATTTCATAATTTGCCACGTCACAAATGTTAATTCTCCATTACGAATGCTAGTTTACAAGACCGACCGCTTCTGGCTCGTCCTTGCTTCCGAACATGCGTGTTTGTACTTTGGACTTTTGTCTGACGGACTTGTGTACACATGCTCAGAAAATCCGACAACAGACCGTGCGCGGAAAATTTTATAGCCTGCCATCCAACATTTGTCCGCGGAAAATCCGACAATTGTCTGATGGATTGTACAAATGGTCGGATTTTCTGACAACAGCCTGTCATCACACAATTCCCATTGGAAAATCCGATCATGTGTACGAGGTTTAAGTGTTTTTTTGTCAATGCTTTCACCCAAGATTCATATGTGTTTCTAATACAATCCAATGTAAAAGTTGTGTAAATTTCGGGTGAAAGTTGTCTGATAGCAATGATGAATAGACCCCTAACTATAATATGTATAACTAATGCAGTATTAAATATAATATTACTAATAGGTCTGTGATAATACTGGCTAACGTATGTTCTTTTACCCGAGATGTTCAGAGCAAAAATGAAGAAAACTATGAGAACAAATTAGTAACACATAGATTGATATGCAATGAATTTATTAATCAATTATATAAAAAGCAGTAGAGACAACTTTCTAATATTAATTTAGAGAGACTTGATTTAGGAAAAAAAGGCAAATGAAAAGAGAGAATTGATTGGATTTTCGGATTTAATTGCATCCATGTGAAGGATCTTCTTTCCATGTCACAAAGAGTGGAACTCCTGTAAAAGAATAATGTGATATCAGTATTGTACATATTAAATCATATGTTATTATAAGTCTTTTATTTGGGGTGTGTTCTTCAAATGTTAGAAGAGTTGTGATAAACTAAATACAATAATCAGATTTGTAATTGAGGGTTGTCATGGAATGTCCCTCACTCCGCTTGAGTGCTTCCGTCAGTATACTGCTTCCTAAGTTCTGGAACATGAGTCCAATGGATCTGGCTATAGGAACCCCCAAGAACTAGACAACACCAGTCTTGGAGTACATCAGGACTAACTCTTTATTTGAGATCTCACACACATTTATACAGCAGGCTGACTCAGAGCTAACCTAATTAACATGAGCTAATTAACTAAAAAATGTACCCAGACCAGATGACAGACTTGTGGGCACCGAGCTTCACACAGTAGTATAAACACAATAGCTGGAGCTAATTACAATTAACAATACAAACAACAATCTCCCCTCCTCCTCAGCCTAGTCATCAACAGTTTGTCTCCTAGCCTGTCCTGGAGGCTAATGTGATCAGCTCACTCAATTAACAGGTTGAGTTCAGAATCAACCAAACCAATAATAGTCTCTACATACATCCTGGGAGATATTGTGGACAAATATTACTGTCCCATTTTAAGTAGTCCAAGATATATTTTCTCACTCACCCTGTGCCAGGATAGCACAGGGTGACTTAGACATAAGATGTATATGGAGAGCTGAAACAAGGACATCCCCTACTTTCCAAGGGATTCTGAGTTCCACGGGCCCTCCTGTCACATCTCTCCCCTTTCGGCAGAAGTCTAACACAGGAGGAGACCCCATACGGGTTGACTCCGAAGTTAGTAAGTAGTTCCAGTCCTCTAATGCCTGTACCCACACAGTACCCCAAATAAATTGTTCCAAACAAAGCATTACTCACCCAGCCAACCTCTGCCTCTCTCAGAGAACATATCTGCCACTGGGGAGAGGCCTGGACTGTCCCTTCTCCCTGGTGTCCTTTCTGCCGCTGGAGAGAAGACAGGGTGACTGGGCTCACTCTGTCATGTTGTTGGGGATCTGGGCCCACTGCCCATCATCCCTGGGGTATACAGGTGGACACTGAAGTCCCATCCACCTTCACAGGAAATCCATCCTCTGTTTGTTGAGGGCAGAGTCCAGCAGTCCTCGGCCCTGTTGCCAGCCCTTCTGCTGGAAACCCCACACCATCTGTTCCGGCTAACTGTTGGGGAGGGAGGCCGACTGCCCCGCCTCCCTGGAACTCTGTAGTTGTTGCCGGTGCTGGGCAGAGGTTGGTACCACTCTGCTCTGTTGCCAGCACTTCTGCTGGGGACTCCGTATCCTCCACTCCGACTAACCGTTCAGGCAGGAGGCTGGATTCGTCCACTCCCAAACTGTGTAGCTGCCATTGGGGAGGTGAGCCGGCTGCTTCCTTTTCCATTCCCTCATCTGGTTGCTTGGACGACATGTCTATGGTACTGTTTCCCAGGTGCACTGATCTTTGCTGGGGAGGGAAGGCCGCTTCCTCCACCCTGGCCAACTGTTGGGGAGGGACAACACACACCTCCTCTCCCTTCTCCCCCTGTATCTGCTGCTGGGAAGTGATTGCCACCTTCTCACCCTGGGCCTCCGAAACTGCCACAGGTGTGGGGCAGAGATCTTGGACCCTCTGTCCGGTTGCCAGATCTTCAGCCGGAGAAGTTTGTTGTAACTCCACAGATACTGCTGTTGGTGCTGGGCAGAGCACAGTGAAGTTTGGCCCTAATACCAGCTCTTCTGCTGGAGGCTCATCAGGTTGTTCTTCCTCAGCAGAAAAGTCTATCAAATCCCCTATCTCTATAACTGGTGTCTGGGGATAGAGGTTCACCATCTCCTGTCCATGGAACCCAGAAGATGTTATCAGTGCTGGACAGAGGTTAGCAGAGCTCTGCCCTGTGGTTAGCACTTCAGGTTTGGGGACGGCAATCTTCAGATTTTCCACTGCCAATTCTCTGGCATGGTGCTGAACGTGTTCTAGCAGTTTCCTGTATGCCCTTTCCAGATGCTGTTCCTTCCTTAGCAAATGGTCCAGATCAGGTTTGAGCTCTGAGACCCATGCAAGACCGAGCATAGCCTCTCTATATTCTCGCAGGTCCTCAAGGTCAGGCTCCCCTTCATCGCCAAACATAAAATGATCTGTAAGGCTCTCCCACAGCAATCCAGGGCCTCCAAAGTCATATCCCTCCGGAGAGCATTCTGTTGTCTCCCCTAAATATTCCTCCTCTGCGTGCCATTGCAGAGCCCGATAATGATTGTCCAGCTCTATCTCCTGCTGGACCAGCCTGTCCAACTCAGTCACCCATTGCTCCTGGGGCCGCTCTCCCAGGAATGTCATCGTTGGTCACTGGCCCGTTGCTCTTGGGTTGGAAAGCACTTGCCCTGTTTTATACCAGCGAGCTGGAGGGCTCCAATCCAGAGCTCCACCCGAATTTGCTGCCTAAGCTCCAGGTATTCATCCTCAGACACAGTCCTGGTGTATGTTGAAAGGATGATCCGCAGCAGCCCCGGGAACTCTGATGCCAGGTCCATATCTCCGCTGGGGTGACTGAAGTCTGCTATCCTGATCTTGGATCCAGGTGGAGGTTTAGATTTCCCAGACTGCAGGAAGCTTTCCCGCTGCTTGCCACCAATGTCACGGAACGTCCCTCACTCCGCTTGAGTGCTTCCGTCAGTATACCGCTTCCTAAGTTCTGGAACACGAGTCCAATGGATCTGGCTATAGGAACCCCCAAGAACTAGACAACACCAGTCTTGGAGTACATCAGGACTAACTCTTTATTTGAGATCTCACACACATTTATACAGCAGGCTGACTCAGAGCTAACCTAATTAACATGAGCTAATTTACTAAAAAATGTACCCAGACCAGATGACAGACTTGTGGGCACCGAGCTTCACACAGTAGTATAAACACAATAGCTGGAGATAATTACAATTAACAATACAAACAACAATCTTCCCTCCTCCTCAGCCTAGTCATCAACAGTTCGTCTCCTAGCCTGTCCTGGAGGCTAATGTGATCAGCTCACTCAATTAACAGGTTGAGTTCAGAATCAACCAAACCAATAATAGTCTTTACATACATCCTGGGAGATATTGTGGACAAATATTACTGTCCCATTTTAAGTAGTCCAAGATATATTTTCTCACTCACCCTGTGCCAGGATAGCACAGGGTGACTTAGACATAAGATGTATATGGAGAGCTGAAACAAGGACATCCCCTACTTTCCAAGGGATTTTGAGTTCCACGGGCCCTCCCGTCACAGGGGTCATTTATACCAGGTGCTAATTGGGGACATACAGGAGTCCTGGCAGAGTTGGAAGTAGTTTCTATTGACTTTTAAGGCTGGGTTCACATTAGTGCACTGTGCGACATTGCATGTGATTCGCACCGCACTGGTATGCAAATCACATGCATTGTCTGTGCGATGCAAATTCAAACATACAGATTGTATGGCTGAATTATCAGTCGGACCAAAGTTGTGCAGGACCCTTTTTTTTTCCGTACCAAAATCGGATCGCATGGGTGTACACATCCATGCAATCCAATGCATGTGCGAATTGACAGTTCGCACTGTGATATGCAAACCGATCTGGGGGTGTCATTAACTTTGTATTGACACTCCAAGCGGTTCGCATATGACAGTGTGAACTGCCTGCGAGTCAGGTGCGATGCGGGAACCCGCAGTGAATTCGCAGGGCTTTCCGCATGGCACCAATGTGAACCGAGCCAATAATCACAATCCGAATAGTACAAAGTGTTGAATTATGCACTTAGTGAAGCAAACACGGGATTGGCAGAGTGCTTGTCATCCCACTGCACCTCACACACTGCTGGCTGCCAAAAGTATGACTCACTTCTCTCCATGGGGTGCAATGATTTGCAATAGCTTTCCCAATAGCCTGGATTTATACTACTCCATCCTAGTATATACTTTGCTAATACTGTTGAATTAATAGTGGATAGGTATGGCCCCTCTGCCAGCTTCTGATTGGTTGTTATCAGCCAGAAATGGGGAGCAGGAGCACAAAACCTCCAGCTGTCATTTGAGCATCAGCAGAGTGGCCATTTGGTACAGGGAGAGAAGAGTCAGGTACATGTGGGCTCCACTGCATATAGGTAGATAGCATTAGGGATTGTCTATACAGACATTCATTTTTTTTGCTTTTGATCTGCATTTATGATCTAAAAAACAAGTAAATTCTAAATTTTAAAAGAATATAAATGTCATTTAGTTATGAAAAAAAAATGTCCGAGACAAGCATTGTTTTACTGAACCACAGCCAATCAGCTTTTACATTTTTATTTTCTAAGCAGGATGAAAAAAATGAAAGATAGAAGCTGACTGGTTGCTATGGGCAAGGGCATTAGCTGAGATAGAACTTGTCTCAGACACTTTTTTATCAATTCTCTCTCGCTGTCTTAGTTGCTCATTACTATTTCGAGGAAAATCCAGGTACAAGCCCAGACCTTCTTTGAGTAATACATTTAATTCTATACACTAAAAGCTGGTGTTCTCGGGTGTTTGCTTTCTTCTGACAAATGTTGTGGCAGTTTGGGAGGATTTGGATTTTCAACTGGGTTATAGGGAGCAATGCTCACTTGTTTTAGTGAAGTTTGCATATCCTTTACTACTTAATCTGAACTTCTATTTTTCCCTTCTAAAAGTTAATGTGGATGCATTCAGAAGCTCCATAAAGCAAGCTAAAGGGAAGTATGAGGCAGACCAGAAGAAACCTAAAGCCTCGTACACACGATCGGATTTTCGGCAGACAAAAACACCAGACTTTTGTCCGAAGGGTGTGTGCCAGGAACTTGTCTTGCATACTTAACAGTACACAATTGTCGGCCATCAAAAACACAAACGTAGTGACGTACTACAAGCTGATAAAGAGGAAGTTCAATTGTCAGGCACCACCCTTTGGGCTCCTGCTGCTAATTTCGTGTTAGTAGAAGTTTGGTGAGTGTTGATTTGCGCTTTTCAGTTTGTGTTTTTCAGTTCCTTTCTGAACGGCCGTTCGTCAACCAGCCATGTTGCCGAATTGGAGAAGAGAACGTGCAATTTTTGGCCTTGGAGTTATTGCGTTGACCCAAGTCCAGTCCAGGAACAGGAGGAGGAGGATTTCTTGGACCAAAAATTGGTTGCTTAATCGTGACCAATTATGTCATATGCCTTTGTTGCAGGAGCTCCAGGAGAATAATCCAGATGATTTTCGGAATTATCTCCGGATGATGGACCCCTGCTTTCACCAACTCTTGGCATTGTTGACCCCCTATATTAGGAAGCAGGACACATACATGAGATTGCCATTACTCCTGAACAAAGGCTCATAGCCACTTTGCGGTACTTGGCGATGGGGAGAAGTTTTCAGGACCTCAAGTTTACCACTGGGATCTCCCCCCAGGCTCTGTGACTCATTATTCCAGAGACCTGCTCAGCCATTATTCAAGTATTGCAGAAGGACTATATTCGGGTATGTTTTTTCCTTTAACACCATATTCTATGTATTTAATGTTTGCGAATATATTGTATTAATTTCTTTTTTTTTTTTTAAAGATATTTTTATTGATTTTACAAACCAGTTGTACAAAACAAGCACAACAAACAACCACTTAATATGCTCGGTCAGTCATTGGTAAACAGCATCAATATGTAGCTCATATAAACAAAGACAGATATTGGTACATCAGCTGATATTTTTCACACAACTACACATACAAGCAATTCGTCTGTATATAATAGTACTAATAATCTGCATAAATTATATACTATCCTGGCGCGACCTGTAAATGCCCCAACCATTTACATCCTACATGGTGAGGGTCAGAGGGCTAGCAAGCCACCTACCCCAAATTTTATGGAATGTTTTTGTCCGTTTCCTTAGTTCAAAGGTAAGTCTATACAGTGGTATAACATCATTGATTAATTTTAGCCATAGGGATTTCAAGGGTGTTTGTATACACTTCCATGACAGCAGAATGGTCTTTCTAACATAAAAGTAGAGGATTCGTAGTAATCTTTTGGCCTGTGATGATAGTTGTAAATCTCCAAAGATCCCCAACAGTCCATTTTTTGAGTGGATGATATTGGGAAGGCCCAGAGCAGAGGAAATGAAAGAGCCCACTTCCACCCAGAAGTCCTGAACCACTGGGCAGGTCCAGAAGCAGTGCATGAAATCAGCACTCCCTCCACAACCACGGAAGCACTCAGCGGAGGACTTCAGCCCCATTTTGTGTAATCTGGGCGGGGTAAGGTGAGAGTGGTGAAAAAATGTAATCTGTATAACTCTATCCCTGGATGAGATGACCGTGGCTTTATATGTGTCTCTGAATTCAGTTCAGTCCTCCTCAGTAAATGAAATGTCCATGGATGTCCATTTTTCCTGCGCTTTACTAAATCGGGGGTTGGCGTCTGTCGTTAGGGCCGCATAGTAGGTAGAAATAAGCTTATTAGGGTCTGATTGTCTTAGTAGTCTCTCTAGCGGGGGTAAGTTAGTGGGATTCTTTAAGGAGTCAAACTGAGCTCGTATAGCATGCCTAAGTTGGTAATAGTGAAACAAATAAGAGCGTGGTAGGTCAAAGTCTAGTCTCAGTTGTTGAAAAGTTTTAAAACCTTGGGCATCATACAAATGACATAGGTATTTTATTCCCTTGGAGTACCAGCGCTTAGTGTCGGGCAATGAGTATAGTTCCTGCAGAGTAGGGTTGAACCACAGGGGGTTATTTGGGGATGTTGACCAGGAATGTCTAGAAATTTTTGTAACGATATATCGAAAAAGTAAGAGGGAAGTGGCTAGCATGGAGGTGCCTGGTCGATTTGGGACTTTACCTCTATAAACAATGTTATGTAGGGTTTCCATAGAAGACGCAATGGCTCCCTCGGTGGTAGTACATGCATTTGCCGAGACTGGGCATAGCCAGTCATGCACATGCACTAGCTGTGATGCTAAGTAATAAAGAAAAAAATTTGGAAACGCAAACCCCGCCATGTGTGATGGCAATCTTAGCGTCTCCAGTGCCACCCTGGGGGTTCCCCCACTCCACAGGAACTTTGTACAAATCATATCTATCCGTTTAAAAATAGATTTGGGGATTTTGCAAGGGGAGTTAGCCAACACGTATAGCAGTTTCGGTAGGTAGATCATTTTAAGTAAACTTGCTCTTCCCATAAGATCCAGGGGCAGGTCCATCCACTGTCTAGTTTGTTCCTGTAATCGACTCAATATGGGGTGTAAGTTGTTAGTAATGTAGGCCAATGGAGGCGATTGTACCAAGACCCCAAGGTATCCAAAGGAGGATACTACCTGTAAATTGGAGTCTGGGTGGATCTGGGAGATTGCTGCAGAATCCAGAGGGAACAGGCTGGATTTGTCCCAGTTCACCCGGAATCCGGAGAAATCTCCAAACCTATTGATCTCAGCCAAAAGCGACTGAAGTGATGCGTTAGTATCTGCCAGATACACCAAGGTGTCGTCTGCGTAGAGCGAAATACGCTCCTCAATGGAAGCTATAGGCAGGCATTTGATGGAAGGGGATGTACGAATTCGTGCCGCCAACGGTTCCATAGCCAAGGCAAACAGAAGCGGGGATAGTGGGCATCCCTGCCTCGTGCCCCTTGTAATGGAGAATGACTCAGTGATTGAGGAGTTAACTCGCACTCGGGGGGATGCATAAAGTAGTCTAATCCATGCCACCATGCGAGGACCGAAACCATACACCTGCAACACCCGAAAGAGATATGGCCATTCCACGCTATCAAATGCCTTACATGTGTCTAGAGACACGATGGCACATGTACGGGAGCACTCATGGGGGTATTGCGGGTTGTGGAATAATCTGCAGATATTCATTCTGGTGGACCGTCCAGGTATAAAACCCCCTTGGTCACTATTGACCAGAGATGTAACTACAGCATTTAAGCGGTTTACAAGCACTTTTGCTAAGATCTTAACATCCACATTTATGAGGGATATTGGGCGGTATGATTCACATTTAAGTGGATCCTTGCGGGGTTTCAGCAGGAGCACGATCAAGGCTTCTCGCATGGTGGGGGGAAGAATACCAGCATCCAATCCAAGGCCTTATTATATGTACGTAGCAGAAATGGGCACAGTAGGTCCCTAAATTGTGAATACCATTCAGTGGGATAACCATCCAGCCCAGGAGTCTTGTGGGCTGGCATTTGAGCAATGGCCACCGCAATCTCTTCAACCGAGATGGGAGCCTCTAACATATCCCTCCCCTCAGTAGAAAGGGAGGGGAGAGATATGTCAGCAAGGTATTCGTTTAGCTGGGATTCAGTGTACTCAGCCCTGGAAGTGTAGAGTTCTGTGTAGAAGTTTAAAAAAGTTTCCATAATATCCCCAGGAACCTCACTTATTTGACCTGTCTTAGTATAGATACGAGGAATAGATACCGGGGGACGATCAGGCCTTGTTAGATATGCTAAAAGGCGTCCAGCCTTATTACCATGTTCAAATGATTTCTGTGCCGTGTGTAACAATTTCTTTTTTGTAAGGTCTAACAGACGTATTTCATATTCCCTACGTTTCAATAGCCATGCTTCTCTTGTGTCAGAAGTCGGGTCAGAGGTATATGCAGATTCTGCTTGTACCATGGCGGATTCAAGTTCCGCCGTGTGCTGTTGGTTATTTTTCCTCGAGGCCCCAGTGACAGACATAAAGATGCCCCTCAATGTGGTCTTGAAGGCCTCCCACTCTATAGAAGGGTCCACTGTCCCTACATTGTCCCTCCAATACTCCCTGATACCTTGCCTACATGTTCCCTGTACCACCTCATCCTCCAGCCAATAAGAATTTAGCCTCCAGATGGAGGGGCCAGAGCCCGGGAGGATGGTGAGGTCCACAGAAAGGGGAAAGTGGTCTGAAACCCCTCTAGGTAGGTATGAAACCGCAGCGACAAAAGGAAGAGTGTCCGCAGGGGCGAAGGCCATATCAATCCTAGACATAGTACGGAATGAGTCTGAATGACAAGAAAACTAACTATCATCTGGGTGTTTCCAGCGCCATAATTCAGTAAGGTCATAAACCTGCATCCAGTTCAGAAGGGAGGGAAAGGGTCTACCCCCACCCCCCAAGCGGTCCATGGCTGGATCCAATATAGCATTAAAATCACCAATGTAGAGTAGAGGTCCGGGGGGTCTATTTAACAAGTAAAGTGACAATTTCGATAATACCTCCGCCGAAAAAGGTGGGGGAATGTAAAGGTTTACAATAGTAAAAGTTATTGAGGAGATTTGCAGAGTAAGTATGACATATCTCCCATTTGGATCTGTCTTGACTTGTAAAGTTTCTGCTGGAAGGGATTTAGCCACTAGGATAGAAACCCCTCTAGAGTAATTTGTATGTGTAGCGTGATAACCCTAAACCAGCCATGAACGCTTAAGGGCCCTCACCCTAGTATCAGTTAGGTGGGTCTCCTGGAGATACACCACATGAGGACGGCACTTCTTTAGGACTGAAAAAACAAGGGACCTTTTTTGAGGGGCATTCAAACCTCTAGTGTTCCATGACACTATTTTTAAGGACCCTGTCATTGTACGACAAACATTATATCATGGTCATAAGGACATGTAAACACATTCTTATCTAGTACCTCACAGGCCGTGCCAGGCCACATGCATTCAATTACATCTATACCGTATTTCAAATATCTATGTTTACTCGAATCTGTATTGTTAATAGACAGACCAGAGTAAGCCAATAAACTGCTCCGAGCAACATCTATATAAATTGTAAAAAGGAAAAAAGGGGAAAAAAAGTTAAAAAAAGAAAGAAAAAAAAAAGGCACAAAAAAGAGCGAACCGTGCTTGAAAAACCCATAACCCCCACCCCGCTCGGCCATCCCCAACTTAGCGAGCCTTGGATCCCGAAACCCAAATAGACCCCTCCTACCCCGTAAAAAAAGGGGGGGAAATGTTATTGAGGGTCCAACTATTCCGTGGTCACACCACTGTCCAGTGGGGAGGTAACGTGGAGGTCGGTGTGGCTCTCAACTGACAGGAGAAAAAGTAAAGTTATGTCCTGATCCAGGATGTCGTTTCTGCACATTTTATGGGAGGACAGAGATAAGATCAGTCCTTCTTGATAACGAAGAAAAGAAAAAAAAAAGGGAAAAACAGCAGGCCAAGTAGGAATGTTAAAGGTTGTTGCAGGATTACAGGTTTTTTGTAGGACCTCTGGTATAGGTGGGTAGCCCCATATAATGAGGTTGGCAGTTAGTGAATCAGGGACTGCAGACTTTCCTCCATAGGGAGTTCAGCAGAGGGGAACATTAAACAGGTGAAGCCATCAGTGACCTCTGCGTCTGTCTGCGGGTCCGTAGCGGTCATTTAGCCACGCCATGGCTTCTTTAGGACTGGTGTAAAAGGGGGGATATGATGCGAAGCTTGGCGGGAAAAAGCATGGCATATTTCAATCCCTCCTCGCGCAGTCGATTCTTCACCGCTGAGAATGATATACGCTGGCGCTGCGCCTCAGCGGAGAAGTCAGGATAGATAGAGATATTGTTGCTGTTATACTTAAGCGGACCTTTCTCTCTTGCTATTCGTAAGATGGCCACTTTATCCTGGAAGTTAAGGATGCGAGTGATGATTGAACGTGGAGGTGCTCCCTCTGGGGGAGGACGTGGAGGTGTACGGTGTGCCCTCTCAATCACATATGAAAACGATGGTGCATCAGTGCCAAAGATATCCCTCAGCCAGGAGTATAAAAAATTTTCAGGGTGTGAGCCCTCTGCGCGTTCAGGGAACCCAACAAAACGTAAATTGTTCCTTCTTGAACGATTCTCCAAATCGTCAATTTTGGCGCGGAGGGCTGCTAGTTCCCCAGTATTATCTCTCACTTTAACAGTTAGGGGGTGCACAGTGTCCTCCGCAGAACTGATACGTTCCTCCATATCCCCAGCCCTGTCACGGAGGTTCTGGACATCCTGTTTCAGGAGTGAGAAGTCCATCCGTATAGAGGCTATTTGAGTAGTGAGTGAGGCCTTACAATCTTGTATAGCCAGCATAATGGTGGCCAGGGTTGGTTCAGCAGGGGGATTCAGCTCGTCATTATCAGCCGATTGCTGGGGGTCCTGAACTGTCTGGGGGTCTTGTGACAGCTGGGAGACAGTCTGAGTGTGGAAAATAGCAGGAGTAGAAGCACTCACCCCACTAGCAGAGCTCCGGTCATCAGATAGATGTGCCTGCAGCGTGGCTGCCTGAGAGGCCTGTGTCCCGGCACCATCTTGCCTCCGGAATCCCGCCAGGCAGTCCGACGTGGATGGGGGCCAAGCCGGTCCGTATTTTACCATGGTAGCCAGCCTGCCTTGTGCCCACCGCCGTGGGGAACAAATTGAGACCCTCGGTGAGGAGATAGGACTGAGGATGCCTGCAGGATGATAGTTGAGAACCGGAGCGATGTAACTATGCGGACGCTCGCTCCACCATCAAGCCACGCCCCCCTTGTATTAATTTCTTGATTCCATAATTAACATTATTGTAATATGCTGTGAATGTCCTCTTTGTCCTCATGCATGCTGTAAGTTTTTCCTGCTCCTTTTTTGGCCTACATGCATATTTTCCTCCACTAACCTCCCCAGCATGCTATACTGGGCCCATACACACCTAGCCTAGTAACTTAAATTGTTTTTTGTCAGTTACATTTTTGTGCTTACCCTAAACACACCTTAAAATGTGTCCAAATGTTATTACTGTCCTCCAATTCAGGCAGAGTGCAAGAGGCCATTTTTTGGGGTCCAAACTCATTTGTAACCCCCCTCCCCAAAATGCTAAGTCAACAGATACAAATACTCAAATAATCTGCTGACTTTGCAAAACTCATACACACTATCCCTTTTTTGTGGTCATATTTCTGGATGAATTCACCAAAACATGTAGTGCAAGGACCTGCCTGATTACCTTCAAATTGTAACGTAGAGAGATTTTGTCTCCTATTATCTTGATAGGTTATTTCTGAATGTCAAAATGTGCTGCAATTTGGACAGTGTGTATCCATATTTTTTGAATATGACACTTCTTACCTGTCCACTGGGCTGCCAATA
The DNA here is from genome assembly GCA_037952835.1 of Lithobates septentrionalis. Lineage (NCBI taxonomy): Eukaryota > Metazoa > Chordata > Amphibia > Anura > Ranidae > Lithobates > Lithobates septentrionalis. The sequence goes on along the minus strand of JBBDGP010000590.1, from coordinate 1,842,313 downwards.
GTGTAAGTAAGGAGGGGCTGGCCAAAGTATCACACATTATTTATGCAAACAGCTCTCATGGAAGTGGAGAGGGTTACCTGTCCAAAACATCTACCCATTACCCCCCCCTCCACCATAACATTTGTAGAATGGGCCGCCAGAGGGGGTGAGGAATCAGATAAGTTGACCTTACACTTTTGTCTTTAAATACTCATTTAAGTGTTATACTTATGTTGGCCAAGCATGTTTGTGTCAAATCTGCTTGCAGTGTTATGTGCAGAAGTAGTAATGTCTTTCCTTTTTTTTAATCCACAGTTTCCTTCCAACCCAGAGCAATGGCAGGACGTTGCAGCCCAGTTTCAACATCAGTGGGATTTTCCCAACTGTGGTGGTGCTATTGATGGAAATTTATTGATGGATGTCTGGATTGTCCCACCACCCAACTCTGGCTCATATTATTTCAATTATAAGGGCTTTTGCAGCATAGTCCTGCTAGCTGTAGTGTCTGCCACATATGAGCTCTTGTTTCTTGATGTTGGGAAGAACGGCCGCAACTCTGATGAAGGAGTCATTATGCACACAGAGTTCTACAAGCGGCTCCAGAATGGCACCTTAAACTTGCTACCTGCTAAGGAGAATGTTGGGGGCCTTAATTTTGTTTTTTGTTGCAGATGAGTCATTTGCTCTGGGGGAACATCTTATGAAGCCATTTCCTATGAGAAACCTCACCCCAGAGCAGAGAATATTTAATTACAGGCTCTCTCGTGTCAGTCGGTTCAGACTGTTTTTAACACCAATTAACCTGGCACTATACAAAATCAGCCATGTGGTATTGTGCTGCTATATACTCCATATATTTTTTTACAGAGCAGCTACCTTGCCTCAGTGCCAACTGATGCGGACCCTGCAGCGGCAGGCCCAGCTGAAGAGGCTGCAGCTCGGCCGTCTGTGGGCGTGATGACGGCTCTAGAAACTGGCCGTGCTGGATTGCCCTCCCAAAATGCCAGAGATATACGTCAAGAATACCTTGATTATTTTGTGGGTAGAGGGGCAGTGTCTTAGCAGCAAATTGGAGCTGATCCTGAATAATATTTTTATTTGAGCATAAACTCATATTTCATTTGAACTACTGTTGTCTGTGTTTGTTATCTGTATAATATGTTCTCAAATGACCTTTATTTTGGCCACTTGCTACAATATGTAGTGATTAAATATATTAATGTATACTGGGTGATATGATGTAGAGTGGGTATGATAATTAATTAGTAAGTACTCTTCCGCACGGCACCAGTGTAGTGATCGAGTATATTAATATTTAGGTATTATAATGATGATGTAAGTACTCTTCCGCAGCAACCCAATTCTTCCAGAGAGATGCACTTTATTGACTTCCAACACAGAACAAAGTCCAAAGTCCACAGATGACAAAGAAATCCGACAGAGGAAATATAATTCAAAAGCCCATGTCTTAGGTCCGAGTGTGCATACACAGACAAGCCTCACTCCCCAAAAACCTATATACTGAATGCCGTGTTATATTCACTAAAAATTGAATGGCTGAGCAATTTGATTGGCCATTTCAATTTAGGACTTTGATTAGCTTTAGTCTTTCAAACAGACAACTCCCAGCTGTGAACAGCTGTAGTCATAAACCACCCCAATTTGCACTCTCGCATATCAACAACTCCTTGATTCCATTGTTACCCCCTCAAGTCTAATTACCATCAATAAATACTTCTTCTATGGTCCTTTAAACAATGTACCTTTTGAAATGTTCAATTAGGTTAACAGCCCATACCTCACACCCCTAGGTAGACTTGCATGAGACTAACACATCAAAGGGTTTTCAGCTGTTCCCTTGCTATGCTAAAATTCAGTTGGACAATGCAACTGAATTTCTGGTCAGCATGGCACTCCAATACAATATTATACATAAATTGGCCAACATATTACAACATATACCCCCACTTGGGTCGGTTCTAACTACTAGAACTGACCCATAAATCAAACAACAAAAAAATATCATTTCGATTTAAGGTACTGGATGCTTTACAATGGCTCATATAAAATATGAAGTTGAAACTGGTTACATCTCTCTTCGCCAGCCTCTGAAATATCCCCATGAAACAGTTATTAGATAATATAACTTTTAGACCATGACTAGAAAAGGATTTGGTAAACATCAGTGGCCCATATAGCTGTTAGGCCTTATTATATCACATCAAGATCTTGAATATTGCACAAAGACGAGCTGATGTCACAGTCCATTCTTCGGTCTGACTTCATCACATCTCTCACCATCTCACTGAAAGTAAACTTGGTATGCTCTGGGAACTCCAATCCACATAAGTCCAGGATTTTTTTCATCTCCAGGCTCAAGCTTTCCATTTTTAAAGATGCTTTTACGCAAACACTCTACTTTCATCTTTATAGTAAGAAGAACTAACAATGTACCAGCACTCACTTTCAAGGTCAAAAGGTTAACTGTACTGCAAACTATTTCCTTGCACTTGACATTCATGAGTCCATCTTGCAAGCATTTTACAATTCACATCTGCTTCTTTCCATTTCCTATTTGAACAATGATGACTGGGATGTGTACCTGTCAAGTGTCAGAATTTGTTGATTGCCAGCCACAATTTGCTTTTGTAATTTGCTGTAGGCCGACCCCTCATTGCCTTCAATAGAGCAGTTACTTGGATCATTCAGTCCATAATTACACTTGAATGGTATACCAACATATACATATACCCCCACACGATGGTTCAGATAGAATCAGCTTGACATCAGTGTTTATCAGATCTTCTATCCAGACAAAGCGGCAGTGGAAATTCCTGCCAGTATCTTCACCATGAAAGGTAGAAAGGTCTTTTCCATCCATATATGTCATAGCCTTTAGCATATTATAAACAACTGAATCAACAAAGTTTCAAATCATGACTAGAGTGATGAATTTCACTCACCCCTCTTATAAATTTAGGAAAACCACCCAACATACTAAAATTTATGCTATGCCAGGCCATTGTGCAGCATCTCACCTTAGATGTCAAATATATTGATCAATACGCATTATGTAATATGTACAGATGTTATGAAAATTATTTTAGGTTTAAATGCTTCTCTTTGGTTTTAAGATAAAGTTCAAGAAATAAAACCTAAAGAAAATAAAAAGATGAAAAGCAAAATATATCAGGAAAAGGGAGAAAAATTAAAAATTAGGGCGTTGAAGAAAAAAAGAAAAAAAAAAAGGTCCATTGCTTGATAAATTTCAAGAGAGTCCATGAATACTTTATAATTCCATGTATAGTGATATATTGTCTATTCAGCATTTCTCCCCCACTAGCCAGCAATTTCAGACTGTGCTTCTGCTATTCACATGCAGGCATCTTCAGACGTCCCTGAAAGACAAAACTCTCCAACAAAACTAATTAGCAAGGTCCTTAAACATTGTTTGAAGTTAAAACAAAACACTATTTACACGTTTACAGTTTGGAGCTAATTCACCCCCACTGCTAGAGAAGTGTCATTTGCATTCAAAAACAGATCTGGGGAATGTACATCTTCTGCATTCATGACACCCTGTACCCCCTTCAACTGCTGTAATAATTTATCACGTTCCCCTCTCATCTTTTCATACTCAATTTTCAGGTGGTCATATTTCTGTTTTAACTGAGAAAACGGTATCCAAGTCTTGGACCTTTTCTTATTATTATTTTGTTCAGCTCTGTTTTTCATATTAATATCACCTATGTTTGACCCGGAGTGTCCTCTCTGGGTGTTATCATAGGATGTTATCTTCTGATCTTTATGTTCAGTATTTGTCCTAAACAATGTGGCTAAATCAATTTTGACAGCCTGCTCATTTGACTTTCTCCATAAATGGTCTGCTCTCAACAATATGTCTTTTAAATCATGAGGATTTGGGGTAACTAACAAAATATTTTGTTTGATATCTTCATGCAGCGCATCTAGAAACATACTCATATGTATCAAGCCCCCACGCTCAAATGCAAGATTATTACCGACCAATAATTCCATAATAGTTGCTATCCTGTGTGACAATTCATAGGGAGATTCATTTTGCATTTGTTGGATCTTCCCATGAATGGTAACATCAGAACGTACACCATACAAAACACATAATAATTCCAGTAATATGTCCCTTGTTCTCAGAGGCTGAATACAGATTTGTTTAATTCTCATCCAAAGACCACTTCCTACAGAATGTTGCAAAACTCTTTCTAAGTCAGATGGGTTGAGATTGTACATATCTCTGACTTGCTGCACGTCACAAAACCATTTTAAAAATCTGTTTAAATCATGGTATGGAACCATTCCTATTTCTTTAAGAATTGCGTCTAATAATTTTGATTTCAAAGGCTTCATTACAAGCTGAACTTCACCTGTATTATTATTATTGTTATAAACTGTGGTAGTCACAGTGGGGGCAGCTGGTAATGAATTATCAGATTTAATATGAGGTTCTGTTTGCTGCAGATTGCTGAATCCAAGATTTGATGCATATCTGCATTCCTGAGATATCTTCTCTAATTCCATAATTCTTAATTTTAATCTCTCATTTTCCTCTGATAATTCATCACAACGTTTAGATTTCTCAAGCAGAGCTTCCCCAATGGTAACTACATGCAATTTTAAATTTACTTTCTCAGTGTCTGATTGGTTTTGTAACCTCTCACAAACATTGTTGCTATTATCAACTGCCTTCTGTAACTGCGCATTTTCCTCAACCTTACCATTTAAAGAACTTTCCATTGTTAAACAGCAAGATAACAAGCCCTGTATAATACAACCTTTTCTTTTACTTTCTGAAATTTTGCTATCAAAAACATTTTTCTCTAAAAATTCCTTCATCATCGTCCACGTCTGCTTACATTTTTCTGGAATTTCATAAGGACCGCCATGGCGCTTAATACATTTTAATACCCATCTGTTAACTTTATCAGAACTGACACTAGCTTCACACTGAGTAAGCATTTTGACTATATTACTAATAATTAAAAAAAAAAGGGAAATATTTTACTCACCGAATTAGTTACTCCTTCAGCTTCTAGTTCAGGTCTTCTGGTACACGACACAGTCCTTTTTTTGTTGTTTCCAGTCTCCAGAGAATAATTCTGGGGTTCCCAACTTGTTTAATTTTGTAGATCAGACTCTCTTATGTCACAACCAGACAGAGTCACAGCACAGCTTTTGGTTCTTCATCAGACTTCTGTCCACCTCACAGGATTGTTGTCACCACTGACTTCTGCTACTAAGTCCGAAAATGCTCTTCTGGTCACTTGAACGGCACCAGTGTAGTGATATAAAAATATGCTGGGTGGTATGATGTAGAGTGGGTATGATAATTAATTAGTAAGTACTCTTCCACACGGCACCAGTGTAGTGATCGAGTATATTAATATTTAGGTATTATAATGATGATGTAAGTACTCTTCCGCAGCAACCCAATTCTTCCAGAGAGATGCACTTTATTGACTTCCAACACAGAACAAAGTCCAAAGTCCACAGATGACAAAGAAATCCGACAGAGGAAATATAATTCAAAAGCCCATGTCTTAGGTCCGAGTGTGCATACACAGACAAGCCTCACTCCCCAAAAACCTATATACTGAATGCCGTGTTATATTCACTAAAAATTGAATGGCTGAGCAATTTGATTGGCCGTTTCAATTTAGGACTTTGATTAGCTTTAGTCTTTCAAACAGACAACTCCCAGCTGTGAACAGCTGTAGTCATAAACCACCCCAATTTGCACTCCCGCATATCAACAACTCCTTGATCCCATTGTTACCCCCTCAAGTCTAATTACCATCAATAAATACTTCTTCTATGGTCCTTTAAACAATGTACCTTTTGAAATGTTCAATTAGGTTAACAGCCCATACCTCACACCCCTAGGTAGACTTGCATGAGATTAACACATCAAAGGGTTTTCAGCTGTTCCCTTGCTATGCTAAAATTCAGTTGGACAATGCAACTGAATTTCTGGTCAGCATGGCACTCCAATACAATATTATACATAAATTGGCCAACATATTACAACACAATAGTGCAAACGTACCTTATTTGCTACATGAGGTGACAATCTCTTGATCAGCTAACTATTATGGTGTGCTGTGGGTCTGCTACACACACAATGTTTTTGTTCTTAATGGATCTAATGCATGAATTTCAAAAACATTATGGCTTTTCAACTCCTTTAGGCCAAAAAATTGTCGGAGTTGGCCACATTTAAGAGCACATTGTCACTGTAACTACAAAAACTTAACAAATACACTGGTATTGAGCATTGAAATAATAAGCCACACATTGTTTAGTAAAAAACATTTTACTCAAAGCACATTCACATGTGCGTTTTAAGGTTTTAAAACAAACCAACATCTTGGTGTATAACATGTATGTTTGCCATTATTTTGCCTTTTTTGTGGCTAAACAGGCATGTTCGAAAAAGATACACATCCCCAACTCAGGAACTTACAAAATTTGATTTTGGTAAAGTCAAGGCCAAATGAGACATTAGTATCCCAAGACTGTATGGATGTTGCCTTCCTCAAATGGAGTGATCTCACCCCTCTCAAAGCCCAAATTTTAAGCCACGTACACGTAGCGGTCGAACTATTAAATGTCCCTTATGATCCCCTGCCAAAAATGTGTGTAGTTCCAAACATGTTATTTTAGAAACCCCCAAAACACACAGGGGGGGATTTACTAAGACAAATGCTCTGCGCCGGTTCACAACTTAATTGGTGCGCCGGAAAAATCATTGATTGAACGTGCGAACCGGCGCACGCAGACGTGCAACAAGATAATAAATATGTAAACTGCAACTGGTGCTAGGGTAACTGCGGTTTTCTCATTGATAATAGTGCACGCCCAATACAATTGGGTAATTTCATCTCATTGGATGTATCTTGTTAGGCAATTAGTAGGTGTTTTCAGTCAATTAACCCTTTTGATGCTAATCTCATTCCTATTACTTCTAATATATCTTTGTGTGCGTCTTCCTATTATCTAATTTGCCGAAATATCGAGTTGTACAGAGATTTGCCAATCAGATTGCATAGTGCATGACCATCTTAAGTGCCAAATTTGGAATGTAGAAGTTCCATGACCCACTTGTATTTTCCTAATGATATTTTTTAGGCATTATACAAGGCACATGAGAAACCACCTTTTTTCAAGACATGCTAGAGTGATCAGGAATCTTCAAACTACGGCCCTCCAGCTATTGTGGAACTACACATCCCTTGAGGCATTGTAAAACGCTGACATTCACGGACATGACTAAGCATGATGGGAATTGTAGTTCCTGAACAACTGGAGGGCCGTAGTTTGAAGACCCCTGTGCTAGACCATTATTATGCCTCCAGAATTGGGAGTGTGGCATCTACCCAACTTCTCTCTGCTGGTGGACAAAAGAACCTACATCTATAGATAATATATTTGGGCAGCACAGTGGTGTAGTGGTTAGCACTTTCACCTAGTAGAAAAAAGGGTCGCTGGTTTGAATCCTGCCCCTGACACCATCTGCCTGGAGTTTGCATGTTCACCCTGTGCCTGTGTGGGTTTTTTCCAGGTACTCCGGTTTCCTCCCACACTCTAAAAACATGCTGGTAGGTAAATCAGATCCTGTCTAAACTGGCCCTAATAATATGTATGAATGTGTGTGTTAGGGACCCACACAAACACCACCCCATGTTAAAAAAAAAATTTCTATTCATTTTCAAATAAGGATCATCTCTTCCTCAGAGAACAGTGAGCGAGGCATGGTGGTGGAAAGAAATTAGCAGCAGTACAAGCAACTTCCTGTAGGGGTGTGATGTCATTACTGTGTGCTGGCCACTGCTTCTGGGAACCAGATATGCATCATAGGTACATACCTCCGCGCACACAGCAGTTGCGCATCCACAGCGGTCACGCATCTAGATGCATTTGGCGCATCTAGCTGCAGGAACCCAATTTTTAGGGATATTAATAGTGAATCAGATTTCCAGGACTGGACTAACAAATGTTTATAGTGAAAGGCAACTGGTGTTTTCTGTTAAACAAGTTCCAAATTGGCCATTGACATGCATCACAGTTGAACTTAGGAATGTGTCTTTGCAAAGTTAAACTAAATGAAATCCTTTCTTATTTTTGCTTGGGTATAGAGTGCAGAGGGATTAGAAATCTTGTCAGTTTTTGGGGATGTCTGCACCCCTGATAGGGTGAAGACACCTCCAAATATTGACACTTTCTCCTTCAAATTTTTTCACTTCCTGTCACATAGCCAAACAGGAAGTGAAGGTACAACCCTACCAATGTCTTTCCTTGGGGACATACAGGTCAGTCTAAATAGTTTGCCCATTAGGTAAATTGCACTCTAGCATTTCGCTGTGTACACCCCAAATTATTAGGTATCTTGGACTTTGGGGTTTCTTTCCTAAAGGCAAATCCACTTTGCACTACAAGTGCACTTGCTGGGGATCCGAGGGGGACATGCAAAAAGGAGAAAAAAAAATCAGCATCTTTGCTTCTACACGATTGGATGATAAAATTACCAGTGCTTGCCCTCAGATTTACAGCGAGTACACTTGTATTGCAGAGTGGATTTGCCTTTACTAAACCCCAAAATACCTAATAATGTGAGGTACACAACAAAGTGCTTGAGTGCAATTTGCCTAATGGGGACACTAGTTAGATTGACCTGTGTGTCCCCAAGGAAAGACATTGGTAGGGTTTTACCCTCACTTCCTGTTTGGCGACAGGAAGTGAAGGCAATTTTAAGAAAAATGTACACATGTCAGGTCTGCCAGGAGATTCCAACCGTCACTCCGGTTTCCTGACCGGTAATCTTGTTATCCCAGTATCAGGTGGAGGGACGGTTGAGATCCTGCAGCCAGTATAAAGGGACTGCAATAGATGGTGCAAATAGGCTAACAAGGAACCACCAGCAAATAACTCACGGTTAGTAGAGGCCGAAGACAGGAACTTGGTGGGTGAAAGGACAATCCAAGACAGCAGACCAAGGCAGAAGTACACAGGGGTCAACCAGAAGGCAGTGTCGGAAACAGGCAGGGTCGGCAACAAGATCAGCGTAAATCCAAGGGGTAATCCAAGAATCAGAGTCGGGAACAAGCAAAGTCAGCAACAGAAGATCAGCGTAAATCCAAGGGGTAATCCAAGAATCAGAGTCAGGAACAAGCAAAGTCAGCAACCAGAAACAAATAGCATCCACCAAACTAGCACGAACAGGAACCTATACTAGGGCAAGGACAGGAAGGGGAAGTGAAGATTTATAGGTGATAAAATCACCTATGGGACCAGCTGATCAGGTGACTACCAACAGCTGGTCCCAGGGTGGAGCCAACATCCGAACTCATGGAGAGAACATAAGGAATCTACCAACAAGCAAGCTCCCTGGTGGTTCAGGCAATAAGAAACCGTCTGCGAACACCAGGCCCCAGGATCAAATCCCTGACACGGTATGAGAGTACCCCCCAACCTGTTTGGATGGGTGCCTATCATGGAATGACTTGACCAGCCGTGGGGCATGAACAACACAAGCAGGCACCCAAGCCCTTCCAGTCCACTAGATGTTGTAATTGTCTACCCCTACGTCGGGAATCCAGAATTTTGCTAAATTCGTACTCTTGATGGTCATCCACAGAGACTGGAGAAGGACGTCTAGAGGGTAAAGAGAACATATTCTTAACAAAGGGTTTAAGCAAGGATATATGAAATGTATTGGGGATATGAAGGTGAGGAGGCAAGCGAAGTTTATAAGCCACTGGATTGACTTGCTGAAGGATGCGAAAAGGTCCAATAAATCTAGGACCTAATTTGGGAGAGGGCTGCCGCAGCTTAATGTTCTTGTAGGCTAACCATTCCAGCTGATTAAGACGAAAGCAGGGAGCAGGTTTTCTGCGACGGTCCGCAAACCCCTTGTATCGGTGTACCGACTGCAGCAGAACCTTTTTTACGTTCCTCTAGTGCTTTGTTAATCTAGACACCATGTTGGCTGCTGCAGGTACCTCTACCAGAGAAGACTGGGAGGGAAGAACCCTGGGCTGATACCCAAAGGCAACTTGGAAAGGGGAACATCTTAGAGAAGAGTGCTATTGCGAATTGTGCGCCAATTCAGCTAGAGGTAACATCTCGCACCAGTTGTCATGTTCAGCATTGATATAAGCTCGTAGGTAGATCTCCAACTCTTGATTGACCCTTTCCGTTTGGCCATTAGATTGGGGGTGGTATCCCGAAGACAGGGAATTCTTGATTGCAAGTTGTTTGCAAACAGCCCTCCAAAATGAGTAAATGAATTGAGGGCCCCTGTCGCTAACAATATCAACAGGTATGCTGTGTAAACGAATGACATTTTCAAGGAAGGATAGTTCCAAGCTGGGGGCAGAAGGTAATGCGGGCATAGGAATGAAGTGGGCTAACTTAGAAAATCGGTCAACTACAACCCAAATGACGGTATTCCCACTGGAGGAGGGCAAGTCCACGATAAAGTCCATGCTGATATGAGTCCAGGGAGCATGAGGAACAGGTAACGGTTGTAGTAGACGTTGTGGAACAGAACGATGCATTTTGATGGCCGCACAAAGCAAACACGCTCTAACAAAGGCTATAATATCCTTTTTTAGAGTAGGTCACCAAACCAGGGACTTCAAGCGTAGGAAGGTTTGATTGATACCAGGGTGTCCGGATACCTTCTGGCCATGGGCCCATTGTAACACTTCTCTCTGTAATTCAAGGGGAACAAACAGGGTATTGGGTGAAACTGAGAGATTAGAAGGTGCCCGAGACTGTGCAGCCAACAAGTTCCTTTGTAGAGCAGTATCCAGTTGTGCAATAATTCATTAAGGAGGAACAATATGATCAAGAGGTATTTGCAGATTCTCACAAGGGAATTGCCGAGACAGGGCATCAGCCTTGGTGTTCTTGGTGCCAGGAATGTATGTTACTACAAAGTTGAACCGGGAGAAAAAAAGGGCCCAGCGGGCTTGTCTGGAATTCAGTCTTTGAGCTTTCTCCAGGTAGATCAGGTTCTTATGGTCAGTCTGAACCACAACCGGAATTTCTGTACCTTCTAAAAGGTGTCTCCAATAGCCAAAAGCTCTCTGCGATGGAGAATTTCCTGGAGAAGAAGGCGACCAGGTGAAGTTTGTTGGAAGTAGGTTCTTGTTGAGATAACACAGCTCCAGCGCCTACTTCAGAGGCATCAACCTCTAAGAAAAATTGAGCAGATGGCTGAGGATGGCGGAGTACAGGAGCGGAGCTGAAGGCAGACTTTAGATGATTGAACACCTCCAGAGCTTCCGGAGGCCACACAGAGCAGTTGGTCCCTTTCTTGGTGAGAGCAGTGATGGGAGCCAGAATCTTGGAAAAATTCTTGATAAACGTCCGATAATAATTACAGAATCCAATGAAACGCTGAATTTCCTTTAAAGTGTTAGGTCTGGGCCATAATAAGATGGCATCAAGCTTCTTGGAATCCGTCTGGAATTCTTCGGACGAAATTATGTAACCCAAGAAGGATATTTCATGTAGTTCAAAGGAGCACTTGGAAAGTTTGGCATACAACCTGTGATCCCTTAAACGTTGAAGAACAGTGCATACATGGCAACGATGATGCTGTATATCTTTAGCGTGAATGAGTATATCATCCAAGTATACGACAACAAAAGTGTCGAGAAGGTCTCTGAAAATGTTGTTTACGAACTCCTGGAATACAGCGGGGGCATTGCAAAGGCATCACATGACACTCATAATTCCCTCTACGAGTATTAAAAGCGGTCTTCCATTCGTCTCCTGCTTTGATTCTAATGAGATTATAGGCAGAATGAAGGTCCAGTTTGGTAAAGATCTTAGATCCTTGAACACGGCCAAACAGCTCAGTAATTAAAGGGAGAGCGTATCGATTTTTTACAGATTAAGAGCCCTGTAGTCAACACAGGGCCTAAGTCCTACATCTTTCTTCTCCACAAAAAAGAAACCAGCCCCCACGGGAGAGGTGGAAGGGTGAATGAAACCCTTCTTTAGACTGTCTTCGATGTACTCTTCCATCGCCTTAGTCTCTGCGAGGCTGAGCGGATAGGTTCTCCCCTTGGGTAAGGGAGCTCCAGGTAGCTAATCTATAGCGCAGTCGTAAGGGCGGTGGGGAGGGAGAACCTCCGCTTCCTTTCCAGAAAACACATCAGAAAAATCTGCATAGGCCTCAAGCAATTCAGGGGCAGAAGTCAGCATATGAATTTGATACATCATCACGTACTAACGTTTGGAGACAATTGACATGGCAGGATGTGCTCCAGGCAGAAATTTGACCAGAGGACCAGTCAATAGACGGATCATGTTTACGTAACCAAGGAAAACCGAGAATTACTGGATACTTAGGAGACGGAATGATATCAAACGATAACACTTCAAAATGCAGAGCACCCAACAGGACGTAAAGAGGCTTGGATTCGAGAGTGATAAGTCCATCACCAAGAGGGTCTCCACCAAGAGTAGTCACACAGAGCGGTGGATCTTTAGGAACAGCCGGAATCTGAAGACTATTAACCAGCGCTGCATCGAGAAATACCCCACCAGCACCGGAATCGATAAAGGCAACTGTGGAACAGCACTTATCATTCCAAGACAAGGATATAGGGACTACTAATCTCTCTTGAGGAGGATTCGAAACAGTATGGCATAAGGGGGCTCCTCGATCACCCATTAAGCCCGGAAGTTTTCCGGCCACACTGGACAAGAACGCAGTAGGTGACCTGGCTTACCACAATATAGACAGAGGCCTAGAGTCCTGCGTTTGGTACGTTCATTGTCAGACAAATGCACAGCCCCTACATCCATGGGTTCTCCCTCAAACCTGACGGTAGAAGGGACAGAAGGGGCTAGTGATTGCTGAGGGGAAGATTTAGCATCAAATCTGTGAGGAAAAAATTGTCTCTGGTGCCCTCTCTCTGAATGGCGTTCAGAGAAGAGAGTGTCCACCATGATACACAAATTGATGAAATCCTCCAGGGCCACTGGGTCCTCACGGTAGGTTAGTTCGACCTTAAAGCGCTCCGCTAGACCTCTGCGGAAGGTGGCCTTAAGGGCGCAATTATCCCAGGTAGTCTCTGCCACAAGCGTGTGAAATTCAATGGCATAAGATGCTACCGTGCGTTTACCCTGATGTAAATTGAGAATACAAGCCTCAGCTGCAGCTACTCTGCCAGGAACGTCAAATATTTCCTCAAAGATTTTCATAAACGTGGGGTAGTCGGCAAGTATAGGGGCATCTTTCTCAAGAAGGAGTGACACCCAGGACAAAGCTCTGCACTTTAGCAAGGAAATAATAAATGTCACCTTGGCTTGAGCAGAGGCAAACACAGAAGGTTGATTTCTAAAATGCAACCGGCAATGGTTGAGAAATCCCCTGCATCCAAGGGGTTCCCATCATACCTATCGCGGAGAGGTATCTTCTGAGCGGGAGAACCCTGGGGGTTAGACACGACTACAGGTTCCCCAGTGCCAGACTTATGGTTATTAGAAGTAGCAGGACAAGCACCATGTGCAGTAGACAAAGAGGATAACATAGTCGTGATAGCATCCAATTTCTCCTCCAATGACTGTACACAATTGGCCTGCTCACCCAACAGCTGACCCTGTAGAGCAGTGGTTCTCAACCTGGGGGTCGAATGATGATTTGCCAGGGGACACCGAATCCTGGGCTGTTCCTGAAGCCCGCACCGCTCTCCCAGCCTTTTTGCGACCGCCCAGTAGGGCTGTCCCTGGAGCCTGTGGCCACCCAGCTTGGCTGTTCCTGGAGCCCGCGGCTGCCCACTCAGCCTCTTCGCAGCCACCCATTCAGTTCACAGCATGGCTGGGGGGGCAGAGACTAGAGGTCAGCTGACTAGTGAGAAATGTCAGCTGACCCTCCCCCACACCAAGTAGTAAGAGAAGAAATAAAAATAGAGAATACATGGAAGGGAGAGGAAAAGAGGGGGAGGAATATAGAAAAAGGGAGAGAAAGAATTAGAGAAAGAACAAGAAAGATTGCTAGAGAGAGGAATGGGGAAAAAAAGAAATTAGGATAAAGAGAGATAAAAGGCAAATAGAGGAGAACAAAGAGAAAGAGTGCGACATCCAAAAATGTACCATACGAGGTTTTAATACTGTACGAGTGGAAGGGATTCAGGGAGCGCTAAATGTCCATGGGTTAGGGGCGCAAATTACTTGTCTTGCCTTGGGTGCTGACAACCCACGCTACGAAAATTATTTTGCTGTTAGGGATCCCCACAACTTGGGAAATTTTATCAAGGGGTCACAGCACTAGAAAGGTTGAGAACCACTGCTGTAGAGAGACTGCCTGCACCAGCTTGCTGAGGTCCATGTGGCCCTAGTATGATGTCAGGTCTGCCAGGAGATGCCAACCGTCACTCTGGTTTCCTGACCGGTAGCCTCTTTATCCCAGTATCAGGCGGAAGGATGATTGAGATCCTGCAGCCAGTATAAGGGGACCGCAATTGATGGTGCTAACAGCCTAACAAGGAACCACCAGCAAATAACTCACAGTTAGTAGAGGCCGAAGACAGGAACCTGGTGAGTGAAAAGAAAATCCAAGACAGCGGACCAAGGCAAAAGTACACAGGGGTCAACCAGAAGGCAGTGTCGGAAACAGGCAGGGTCGGCAATTAGATCAGCGTAAATCCAAGGGGTAATCCAAGAATCAGAGTCAGGAACAAGCAAAGTCAGCAACAGAAGATCAGCGTTAATCCAAAGGATAATCCAAGAATCAGAGTCAGGAACAAGCAAAGTCAGCAACCAGAAACAAATAGCATCCACCAAACTAGCACGAACAGAAACCTATACTAGGGTAAGGACAGGAAGGGGAAGTGAAGATTTATAGGGTCACTGATCAGGAGACTACCAACAGCTGGTCCCAGAGTGGAGCCAACATCCAAACTCATGGAGAGAGCATAAGGATTCTATCAACAAGCAAGCTCCCTGGTGGTTCAGGCAATAGGAAAACGTCTGCGAACACCAGGCCCCAGGACACGGCCTGACAACACAAAGCCCAACCTAAAAAAGACAAGCAGGGGTTCTAACACTCACTTTGTTTCCCTCAAATGCTCACAATTAGAATAGGATTGTCTTGAGCTCGATTTTAGCTCAGTGCTCTAAATCAGTGGTTCTCAAACCTGTCCTCAACTACCCCCAACAGGCCATAATTGCAGATTTTCCTTCATCTTGCCCAGGTGCTTTAAATCAGTCAATGGCTTTGTATTTTGGAAAGCTATTTTAGCTAAGATAAATTCCCAAAACATGTCCTGTCGGGGGGTACTTGAGGACTGAGGCTGAGAACCACTGCGCTAAAATGTAAAATTGCCGCTTACCGCTCTGTAATTTTCCTTTCCTGGTGACTACCCATGGCAGCATACACACAATCCATGCATATGCTACCATGAAGGCACCAGGAAAGTAGCTTGTAGACAAATCACAGCTTTTTTTTGTTTTGCCATGCCAATCAGCCTAGTTAAGCTGCAGCTGGGAAATCTGTTGCATGAAAATTATTGGTCGACAAAACGGGACTTGGAAAAAAACAAGGAAAGCAAAAAACACATGTTCATATTCATTTGAGACACTAATGCCCCGTACACACGGTCGGATTTTCCGATGGAAAATGTCCGATCGGAGCATGTTGTCGGAAATTCCGACCGTGTGTGGGCTCCATCGGACATTTTCCATCGGATTTTCCGACACACAAAGTTGGAGAGCAGGAGATAAAATTTTCCAACAACAAAATCCGTTGTCGGAAATTCCGATCGCGTGTACACAAATCCGACGGACAAAGTGCCACGCATGCTCAGAATAAATAAAGAGATGAAAGCTATTGGCCACTGCCCCGTTTATAGTCAAGACGTACGTGTTTTACGTCACCGCGTTTAGAACGATCAGATTTTCCGACAACTTTGTGCGATCGTGTGTAGACAAAACAAGTTTGAGCCAACATCCGTCGGAAAAAATCCTAGGATTTTGTTGTCGGAATGTCTGAACAAAGTCCGACCGTGTGTACGGGGCATAACAGAATATGGTTTTGAGGTCTTACCATTTTGCAAAGTAAATTAACAGGAGTGCGCCCACAGACATCTATTAAGGATTGACATTCCTTTGACATTAGTCACAACATCTTGAGGAAGATTTTGCAAAATAATGCAGCACAGACAATATTACCGCTGGTAATATCGATCATTTGGCGTGCAGTACTGAGGTCCACCAGCAGGTGTCTCCTGGCAGTTTGGAGCTGTCAGAAGAGCTTTTTCCTGCTGGTATTCTGTCACCATTGGGCCGCAGTACTGGCATCCACCAGCGGAGGAATCCTGGCAGTGTGGAGCAGGTATTCCCCTCTGCAGACAGGTGTCACCTGACCTTAATTAGCAGCTGCAGTATAAATACCGGAAAGTGCACACTCATGTTGCCCTGGTATTATCCTTGAGCCCTGACCTGCAGCCTGTTACTCTGATCCTGAAACCTGATTCCTGAACCTGAAACCTTATTCCTGGAACCTGTTGATCCTGTTTCCTGTCTGTTACCTGAACCCTGGACCCTGAGCCTTGTACCTGACCCGTCCCTCCTGTGATCCATCCATCCTCTCTTGTCTTGTTGTATTTGTTTCCCTTCCCAGCTACTGAGCTCCTGTTTTTGACCCTGGCCTGGCTTGACTACGATTCTGGTACTCCCTTTTGCTACATATGCTGGTTGGTTTATTATCACTGTTTGGTTGTTTGGTTTGTTCACTCTGTATTGGTGGTGTGTTCACATGTATATGCATTTACCTTAATAAACTTACTTTCACCTATTTATGTCTGGTTCACTCTGTCGCAGTCACACAGTTCTGGTCACATCTGGTTTATGACAGAATACCAGGGCCATCCCTGACCGGAAGTGGCTGCACAGGGGAACCATTTTTGACTCAGTTTGGTTGCAAACATGAATGCCGATGAGGTTATTTATTTTTCTATGCTGGCATCTGAAAGTGGTGATTATTGCCACCAGGCTTTGAAAGGATGGTCTAGTTGTTTGCAACTATACGTTTGGCTCACTCCCTGGTCGATCAGGGTTATATATTGTTTGGGGAGGTGCAGCCTTTGATCAAGATCTGTACTGAGCTGGCCCTGCCCTGTATTCCAGAGGGCCATGATGATTTCACTCCTCCTTTTGATATGAATCAGGATGTATCCCTAGTATGGCTTTTTGAAGATGATCCCGCCGATTTTTGTGAGCACTACTCAGCCTGTTCCCCACAGGTGATTGCTGAGTGCATTGTGTCTGCTCAGTCTTTTGTTAGACAGGGAGATTTAAAAGCACAGTTTGTACAACCTATACTTTCAGCATGGTCTGACATGGTGCAATCAGCTCCAGCCAAACAAACCACCTCTGCCACCAAACACCAGCCTACCCAAATGTATGTTTCCCCATCACCCATGTCAACCTCAGTTGCAGCTCAGTATACGCTGCTCCCAACCCAATACCCATATCTGGTCTCTGCTTCCTGTACCTATCCTGCATTCAAACCACCTGCCTCTTTCTTAGCTGCCTTCAAACCCCCAGGAACTTTCCCCAGCTACTGTTACCTCTTCTCTGCCATATCCCAATGCTCCTTTCCAGTCTGCTGCACTCCTCACCTACAGAGCTTCAGTGGCTAAACCAAAGAAAAAACGAAAGTTTTTTCCAACCAAGACGATCCTGCCAGTAACCCAACCTGCCTCCGCACCAGCTAATCCTATCCAGTCTGACGTCTTAGTGCTTGCTATCCAGTCTGACGTCCCAGTGCTTGCAAACCAGTCTGACGTCCCTGTGCTTGCAACCCAGTCTGACGTCCCAGTGCTTGCAACCCAGTCTGACGTCCCAGTGCTTGCTACCCAGTCTGACGTCACAGTGCTTGCTACCCAGTCTGACGTCCCAGTGCTTGCTACCCAGTCTGACGTCCCAGTGCTTGCTACCCAGTCTGACGTCTCAGTGCTTGCTACCCAGTCTGGCGTCCCAGTGCTTGCTACCCAGTCTGACGTCCCAGTGCTTGCTATCCAGTATGACATCCCAGTGCCTGTTATCCAGTCCGATGTCCTGATGTCCGCTTTCCAGCCTGAGGGGCCAGTGTTCCAGCATGAGGGGCCAGTGTTCCAGCCGGATGTCTTCCAGCCTGAGGTGCCAGTGTTCCAGCCGGAGGTGTTCCAGCCTGAGGGGCCAGTGTCCCAGCCTGAGGGGCCAGTGTTCCAGCCGGAGGTGCCAGTGTTCCAGCCGGAGGTGCCAGTGTTCCAGCCAGAGATGCAAGTGTTCCAGCCGGAGGTGCCAGTGTTCCAGCCAGAGGTGCCAGTGTTCCAGCCAGAGGTGCCAGTGTTCCAGCTGGAGGTGTTCCAGCCTGAGGGGCCAGTGTTCCAGCCGGAGGTGTTCCAGCCTGAGGGACCAGTGTTCCAGCCTGAGGGGCCAGTGTTCCAGCCGGAGGGGCCAGTGTTCCAGCCGGAGGGGCCAGTGTTCCAGCCGGAGGGGCCAGTGTTCCAGCCGGAGGGGCCAGTGTTCCACCCGGAGGTGCCAGTGTTCCAGCCGGAGGTGCCAGTGTTCCAGCCAGAGATGCAAGTGTTCCAGCCGGAGGTGCCAGTGTTCCAGCCTGAGGGGCCAGTGTTCCAGCCGGAGGTGCCAGTGTTCCAGCCGGAGGTGCAAGTGTTCCAGCCGGAGGTGCCAGTGTTCCAGCCAGAGGTGCCAGTGTTCCAGCTGGAGGTGTTCCAGCCTGAGGGGCCAGTGTTCCAGCCGGAGGTGTTCCAGCCTGAGGGACCAGTGTTCCAGCCTGAGGGGCCAGTGTTCCAGCCGGAGGGGCCAGTGTTCCAGCCGGAGGGGCCAGTGTTCCAGCCGGAGGGGCCAGTGTTCCAGCCGGAGGGGCCAGTGTTCCAGCCGGAGGGGCCAGTGTTCCAGCCAGAGGTGCCAGTGTTCCAGCTGGAGGTGTTCCAGCCTGAGGGGCCAGTGTTCCAGCCGGAGGTGTTCCAGCCTGAGGGACCAGTGTTCCAGCCTGAGGGGCCAGTGTTCCAGCCGGAGGGGCCAGTGTTCCAGCCGGAGGGGCCAGTGTTCCAGCCGGAGGGGCCAGTGTTCCAGCCGGAGGGGCCAGTGTTCCAGCCGGAGGTGCCAGTGTTCCAGCCGGAGGTGCCAGTGTTCCAGCCGGAGGTGCCAGTGTTCCAGTCGGAGGTGCCAGTGTTCCAGCCTGAGGTGCCAGTGTTCCAGCTGGAGGTGTTCCAGCCTGAGGGGCCAGTGTTCCAGCCGGAGGGGCCAGTGTTCCAGCTGGAGGTGCCAGTGTTCCAGCCATAGGTGCCAGTGTTCCAGCTGGAGGTGTTCCAGCCTGAGGGGCCAGTGTTCCAGCCTGAGGGGCCAGTGTTCCAGGCGGAGGTGCCAGTGTTCCAGCCGGAGGTGCCAGTGTTCCAGCCTGAGGGGCCAGTGTTCCAGCCTGAGGGGCCAGTGTTCCAGCCTGAGGGGCCAGTGTTCCAGCCTCAGGGGCCAGTGTTCCAGCCGGAGGTGCCAGTGTTCCAGCCAGAGGTGCCAGTGTTCCTGCCGGAGGTGTTCCAGTCTGAGGGGCCAGTGTTCCAGCCGGAGGTGTTCCAGCCTGAGGTGCCAGTGTTCCAGCCTGAGGTGCCAGTGTTCCAGCCTGAGGTGCCAGTGCCTACTTTCCAGCCTGATGTGCCCACTCTCCAGCTTGAAGTGCCCGTGCCTGCTGCCCAGCCTGATGTGCCTGCTGCCCCACTTGATGTGCCTGCTGCCCAGCTTGAAGTGCCCGTGCCTGCTGCCCAGCTTGAAGTGCCCATGCCTGCAGCCCAGCTTGAAGTGCCCGTGCCTGCTGCCCAGCTTGAAGTGCCCATGCCTGCTGCCCAGCTTGAAGTGCCTGTGCCTGCTGCCCAGCTTGAACTGCCTGCTGCCCAGCTTGAAGTGCCTGTGCCTGCTGCCCAGCTTGAAGCACCCGTGCCTGCTGCCCAGCTTGAAGTGCCTGCTGCCCAACTTGAAGTGCCCGTGCCTGCTGCCCAGCTTGAAGTGCCCATGCCTGCTGCCCAGCTTGAAGTTTTCCTGTCTGCTTACAGTGCCCGTGCCTGCTGCCCAGCTTGAAGTGCCCATGCCTGCTGCCCAGCTTGAAGTGTTCCTGTCCGCTGCCCAGCCTGGTGTGTTCCTGTCCGCTGCCCAGCCTGGTGTGTTCCTGTCCACTGCCCAGCCTGGTGTGTTCCTGCCCACTGCCCAGCCTGATGTGTTCCTGCCCGCTGCCCAGCCTGGTGTGTTCCTGTCCGCTGCCCAGCCTGGTGTGTTCCTGCCTGCTGCCCAGCCTGGTGTGTTCCTGTCCGCTGCCCAGCCCGATGTGTTCCTGTCCGCTGCCCAGCCCGGTGTGTTCCTGTCCGCTGCCCAGCCCGGTGTGTTCCTGTCCGCTGCCCAGCCCGGTGTGTTCCTGTCCGCTGCCCAGCCTGGTGTGTTCCTGTCCACTGCCTAGCCTGGTGTGTTCCTGCCCACTGCCCAGCCTGATGTGTTCCTGCCTGCTGCCCAGCCTGGTGTGTTCCTGCCTGCTGCCCAGCCCGATGTGTTCCTGTCCGCTGCCCAGCCCGGTGTGTTCCTGTCCGCTGCCCAGCCTGGTGTGTTCCTGTCCGCTGCCCAGCCTGGTGTGTTCCTGTCTGCTGCCCAGCCTGGTGTGTTCCTGTCTGCTGCCCAGCCTGGTGTGTTCCTGTCCGCTGCCCAGCCTGGTGTGTTCCTGTCTGCTGCCCAGCCTCGTGTGTTCCTGTCCGATACCCAGCCTGATGTGCCACTGCTTGCTGCCCAGCTTGAGGTGCCCGCTGTCTGGCTGGACACCATGGACTTTCCCCAGCAACGGCTAGTTGGAGCGTCCGGAGGTCGCTCCTTCGAGGGGGGGGGTACTGTCAGGAAAGGTCTCCTCCGCTGGTAATATCGATCATTTGGCGTGCAGTACTGAGGTCCACCAGCAGGTGTCTCCTGGCAGTTTGGAGCTGTCAGAAGAGCTTTTTCCTGCTGGTATTCTGTCACCTTTGGGCCGCAGTACTGGCGTCCACCAGTGGAGGAATCCTGGCAGTGTGAAGCAGGTATTCCCCTCTGCAGACAGGCGTCACCTGACCTTAATTAGCAGCTGCAGTATAAATACTAGAGCTGCGCATCTTCACTGGCCTCACGATTCGATTCGATTACGATTATCATGTCAACGATTCGATTCGATTCTATTCCGCGATGCATCACGATTACAGCGGAGGTGCGCATGGTTTTCATCAAAAAAATTCAAGCTGTCAGGAGAACTCCATTTTTTTTTATTCTATCTGTTCTTTAAAAAAAAAAGACAACACTCCCTGCATGTAGCAAAGTCTAAACACAGCAGACAACAACTTAAAGGAGCTCCAGGCTCTCCCCAAAATACTAGGGGAGATGGTCAGAGACTGCAGACATGGTACAAGAGATGGTCAGAGACTGCAGACCTACTGCAAGAGATGGTCAGAGACTGCAGACATTGTCTGCAGTCTCTGATCATCTCCTGTACCATGTCTGCAGTCTCTGACCATCTCCTGTATCATGTCTGCAGTCTCTGACCAGCTGGAGATAGTCAGAGACTGTGGACATGCTACAGGAGATGGTTAGAGAGACTACGGACATACTACAGGAGATGGTCAGAGACTGCGGACATACTACAGGAGATGGTCAGAGACTGCGGACATACTACAGGAGATGGTCAGAGACTGCAGACATACTACAGGAGATGATCAGAGACTGCAGACATAGTACAGGAGATGATCAGAGACTGCAGACATAGTACAGGAGATTATGAGAGATTGCAGACATAGTACAGGAGATGATCAGAGACTGCAGACATAGTACAAGAGATGATCAGAGACTGCAGACATAGTACAGGAGATGATCAGAGACTGCAGACATAGTACAGGAGATGATCAGAGACTGCAGACATAGTACAGGAGATGATCAGAGACTGCAGACATAGTACAGGAGATGGTCAGAGACTGCAGACATAATACAGGAGATGATCAGAGACTGCAGACATAATACAGGAGATGATCAGAGACTGCAGACATAGTACAGGGGATGGTCATAGACTGCAGACATGATACAAGAGATGGTCAGAGACTGCAGACATGATACAAGAGATGGTCAGAGACTGCAGACATAGTACAAAAGATGATCAGAGACTGCAGACATAGTACAGCAGATGGTCAGAGACTGCAGAGATGGTACAAGAGATGATCAGAGACTGCAGACATAATACAGGAGATGATCAGAGACTGCAGACATAGTACAGGAGATGATCAGAGACTTCAGACATAATACAGGAGATGGTCAGAGACTGCAGACATAGTACAGGGGATGGTCAGAGACATAGTACAGGAGATCAGCAGGTAAGTATGATATCTTTTATTTTAAAGAAAAAATAATACCCTTTTAGTATCACTTTAACAAATCCATTGAGTCTTTTGGCAGCAACTTGGATAGTAAACAGGTCAACATTACTGCAAAAATAAAAAAGGAAGACATTCCAATCAGCAAGAAATATACTGCTTGCAGATCAGTAGATGGTTCCAGAGGGGAGAGATGATAGGGAAATCACAGTAAGAAAATTGACAACAAAAGTTTGTGCAGCCCCCAATGTGTTAGGCATACAGTACACACACACTGGATAGTTGCAGCAGGTGGGGGGGGATGTGCCACTTCTATGCACTCACTCCTCACATATATCAAGCATGACAGGCTCTCACCTCCGGAGCACTCCTACCATCCCCCCTCCTCTGCTCACAGCTCGTTTCCTGAAGCCTACCCTATGCCTGCCTCATCCGACGACTGTTAACACAGCTGCAGTGACTGTGTGTCTGAGCTCCGTGCAGTGATCTGTGTGAGCTCCGTGCAGTGATCTGTGTGAGCTCCGTGCAGTGATCTGTGTGTCTGAGCTCCGTGCAGTGATCTGTGTCTCAGCTCCGTGCAGTCTCAGCGCCCGCCCATCAGGGAGATGATCGGTGCCACTGTCCAGATATACAGATCCCAGAGGAGGGGGAGAGCATGGGTGGGGGCAGCACTCTGACATTACATTGTCCGTTCAGGAGGGAGCAGCACCAGGTGCAGCAAGCCGATCGGCGGCTTGTCATTCCAGCAGACACTGCTGTGCGAGGGGAGGAGGCGGAAGGGGGAGGAGCCGGAATGACATCATGCATAATCGATTATGCTGGGTTACCGCATCGATGCCGAATCGGGAAGGGTATAATCCCGATGCATCGATGCGCCGATCATTTTCAACACCCCTAATAAATACCCGGGAAGTGCACACTCATGTTGCCCTGGTATTGTCCTTGAGCCCTGACCTGCAGCCTGTTACTCTGCTCCTGAAACCTGAAACCTGATTCCTGAACCTGAAACCTGATTCCTGGAACCTGTTGATCCTGTTTCCTGTCTGTTACCTGAACCCTGGACCCTGAGCCTTGTACTTGACCCGTCCCTCCTGTGATCCATCCATCCTGTCTTGTCCTGTTTTGTTTCCCTTCCCAGCTACTGATCTCCTGTTTTTGACCCTGGCCTGGCTTGACTACGATTCTGGTACTCCCTTTTGCTACATATGCTGGTTGGTTTATTATCACTGTTTGGTTGTTTGGTTTGTTCACTCTGTATTGGTGGTGTGTTCACATGTATATGCATTTACCTTAATAAACTTACTTTCACCTATTTATGTCTGGTTCACTTTGTCGCAGTCACACAGTTCTGGTCACATCTGGTTTATGACACTGGGGTTGTGGGGGGCTGCAGGCAGGGGGCTTTACGGAACGCGGAAAGCCCATTTAAACTAGTGGGTATAAGGTTCTTTGTGGTTGGTATTGGGCTGAGCCCAACATGCCCCAAAGGCAGCCACCTATGTTGAGTGCATGTGGCCTTGTATGGTTCAGGAGGGGGTTGGGCGATCGCTCTTCTCGCCCCTTTCCTAGCTGGCCCTGTAGTATGCTCTGAAAAAGGATGTGGTTTGGATTGGTAAAGGCAGCTCACAGCCTTTGGGGAATGGAGTGGAATGGGGAGTCTGGAGTTCCCCTTTAAAAGCAAAAGCTAGCCCATGGAAATCAAAGGGGTTAGAGGGGGAGACAAGAGTACTGGAGAATGGAGTGTGGAGTTCCCCTTTAAAAGCAAAAGTTAGCCGAAAGAAATCATATGCATTAGAAGGGGGAGACAAGAGCATTGTAGAATGGAGTGTGGAGTTTCCCTTTAAATGCAAAAGTTAGCCCATGGAAATCCAAGGGGTTAGAGGGGGGAGACAAGAGCATTGGAGAATGAAGTGTGGAGTTCCCCTTTAAAAGCAAAAGCTACCCCAAGGAAATGATATGCATTAGAGGGGAAAGGGTAAATGCCCTTTTAGGAGGAGCTAGAGGAGCGAGAGTCTTTTTACATAATTTTAACAAGGTACATGTCACATGTTGGCAATGTAACATGCTAACATGACCTGTGTGCAAATATCCTTAAAAAAATCCAGGAGAACCAGCATAAAAAGAAAAAAAAGTCAAGTTTAGAGGTGCGCCCGTTCAACCCACACAATTGCATTTATGTTGCTTGACATTTACTAAGATTTTGGCCGCGCAGTGAACAAACGTATTTGAACAGGCGCAAGAGCCGCTTATGCATGCGCAGTGCTTACATTGATCTCGCGCAGTTCTAAACGTACTTGCAGGCACAGCAGGCTTGCTCTGAAAAAGTTACTTTCTTATTCTATTTTGGGCATATTTGTTACTTGGGCAGTTGTTACAAAACTTCCTCACATCACCCCACATCACCCCATAATATTGACACCTCCATCTTCTGTTAATATTGAATTGAAGATGCTGTGCGCCATGTCTATAGTGCATTCTCCCGTGCTCCCAGATCGCTATAGTAAATGGGGGATTGGTGCTCTGTTCCCGGCGCACCGAAAATGTGCGTTGCGCTTCGGCGTGCACCTCTACCGATGGCGCATGGCTTTCGGAAATCAGCCACACAGTGTATCAACGTGTGCCATCTCCCATCACAGGATTTCAATGGACGCATTTTGGGAGTGCAACCCCTTCCTCATAACTAAAGTAGGTCAGAGGAAGGGGTTGCACCCCCGAAACACGTCCATTGATACCCCATGATGGGAGCTAGCACATGTTGACACACGGTGTGTTTTTGGGCTTTAGCAAACTAGATGTAGAAAAAGACACACATGTTAGGCATTTGATAATGAGGGAAATAAGAATGTTAAGGCACAATTTGTGGGCATCTTTAAATTTTGGCTTTGCTATTCTTAAAAACACAGAAAGATTACAATTCACATTACTTACTTTCCAAACTCTCCTTCTCAAGATGCAAACCCAGGTCAGGTTTTCTATATTTGTTGAATTTGGCACAGGTGATGTTGTAATTTTCAATGATAGTAATTCACACAGTCATTTTTAGACTGAGGAAAATACAGAAAAACAGGACCTGGTGGTGCACCTAGAGGAGTGGAGTGGAGAAACACTGAGTTCGGACACTAAACTTTCTAATTTAAAAGCCCGAAAAACATGGTAAATATTAAAAGTGCAAACAGGAGCCAACAAGTGGAACAAGAAACTTCTGACCAGGCAAGAGGAAATTAGAATTTGGCAAGCATGTCTACAAAATCACGGATTCTTTGCTGTAAAGCAGTGGCAGCCTCCTTTATTTGTTCCAGATCCTTCAAAGAATGCAACATATCTGCACTCATTCGGCCAATTCTTGGAAGATCATGACCAAGTAAGAAGACAAAAATAGTATAAATGGAGCGATGGTCAAGTGGCTAAGGTCCTACATAGTGAGTTATGGTCAAGTTACTAGTCAAATTCAGGAAATACTTACCTACCCAGTCTATTGTTGTTTGCAACCTGCTTGCCCTTCAGACACCTACACTACTAGGAATGTACACACTGCAACTACTCAGTAATCTTGGCCCTGGTGCCTGGGTCTCCAAAACTCGGGTACGTAGCAAAACTGCCAGCTCCTTCTTCCTCTTCCTTCTCCGTGCTGATGTTAAGGCACTACATACATTGCTAATGTGTGGAGTGGGTGTTTTGTTTGTTCCTCAGTGTGACTTGCGTCAGGGGATTTGACGTCCACAATGGAAAAGTCTGTGCAGGGTCCAGGAGTCAGATCCCATGCCTCCAAACCAACATCCTGGGTGAGATGACCACACTCACTTTCCTCTAAAAAGAAACAATACACCATTCATTAAGCCACCCCTAGTCCCTGTTTCTAGCATCCATTTTGCTACATTAGTTGACCAACCTTGCACTTGGTCTGATAACAATATTTGCTCCTGACTAGTGGACTCCACCAGGCTGCACTGTGGGTTTTTTTACAGTGAAAAATGCATAGAAAAGGGAAGGTGATGTCATTTTACAGAGGGCAAACACTGGACAAGTGCCAACATTGAAAAAGTCCTGCAGTTGCCCCCCACCCCTCTTGTCTTCTATGGGATAGGGGATATATGATGATCATTCTAGCAGGCATGACTGCGTGACTGTGATCCCCGGGGCCTCTTCTCTACCCATGTCTACACTGGCAAGGCTGCATTAATGGGCACTGATGAGTCAGGCAGCAACCAGAAAGTGTTCTTTACCCCTTAAATTCTGCCCTAAGCCCATGGCCTTTGGTCCGCCTAGAATCACCCATGTGAAATCACCCTAAATGAGTGTGTTTGAAGTTGCCACTCATGTTTTTGGTGGGAAGATGGCTTTGTTGCCTCCTCTGTTGGGGCCCGAGCGAGGGTAGCCTCCCTTTGTCCCTTCTGGTGGCTTGGATGTTGCCTCATTTTTTGGTGCCTCTCTGTTGAAAGAAGAGAAAAAAATTAGGTCCAACAATAAAGAAATGTCAAAAAACAGAACCAAATAAGAATGTTCATATCTGCTTTCTATTTTACTTCATCTTTAAAATAACAATTCAGACAAAGATTATAGAAAACATTATATATAATTCTCTCGAGCTACTTGGAGAAAGCACATATACAGACAGCTAATTTACACATATACATATTGGTTAGATACAAATATTGCTTACTTTTTTTGATAATCTTATGTATGGACTCCATCTGGTCTTGCTCACGGTGTTTGAGATCAGACCATCTTTTCTGATTTGGTCCTTTGTTCGTTGCACCGAAAATTCGCCCTGCAAAATGGCGATGATCTTATCCAAAATGCTGTCCTTTCGGCTGTTGGGCCTTTTCATAATTGCGCAGCTTGCAGTCGTAGCCGTGCTTCTTTAGGATGCGCACCATCTCCACCATCTTACCCTTGCTCATGGGGGTTACTTTGTGACTCCTATGAGCTTCACCACCGCGGGGATGCCTGTAATCCACCGATTCTGCCATGTTGTCCCTCCCGAATGTTCCGCCATGTGTGTCGCATGCAGAAGAGAGATGGTCACGCCCCAGCATCATGACGCACTGAGAACGGAGTTTGGCGCATGCGCAGTGTGCCAGAACGCACGGTCGATGGAATTGCCGTAGGAACGATCTTGGATGGAAGCACGTTCGCTCGAAAACGCAAGAAAGGAGCCATAAAACTAAGGGACAATTTGAATTTGGGGCATAGGTGGTTAGTGGCCTATACTGCTTAGATTGAGTCCTATATTGGGACCAGCTTAGGAGTTAAGCCAGACATTATGGTTTGTCTTGTGTTCTGTCTTACATGCATCATATCATTTATCATGGTGGATAAATTTATAGCGCCTGATTTTTTACCACAATTCATCGACCTGTACCGGGAGCTGCCCTGTCTCTGGAAGGTCAAGAGTCGAGATTACTCCAATAAAAGCTTGAGAAAGGCAGCGTTGGAGAAACTGCTCGAGTTGGTGAAGCCTTTGTACCCCAGGGCAGACATCAACTATGTCAAGAACAAAATTTCCAACCTGAGGAGTACTTTTAAAAGGGAGCACAACAAGGTCATCACTGTCTACGCTCCCTTCGACATCTGCTTAGGCCACAGCTCCAGGGTTCAACACAGGTCCTGCTGCATAGGATGAAGATGTGGAGGAGCCCAGCTTGAACCAGGTTTAGCATTGTTAAACATATTTGTATCCAAAAATACAATGATGATAACTAGACTTTATTGTTCAAATATTTCTGCCTTAACAAAGTGGTTTCCACATCAATAGACAGTAGTGCCCAAAAATGATTTGAACAAGAATGAAAAATGATGGGGTCAGAATGATAGTTTTTGCTATTTGTCCACATTCAGTTTGCAACAGTGAGGAGATCAAAATTGTGTGTGATTTATGAGCAAACCCTAAAAAAAAAAATCTAATTATGTCCTATTTTCATACACAGGAAAGTGTCAGTCAGGAGGAGCCCATGGCCAGCAGCCAGACGGAGTCCCAGATCTCTCCCCTATGCCCTCCTGCTAAAAGGACCAGGGAGAGCAGGAATCTGGATGAGACCACAACTTCCTTCCACAGCCAGGCCACTACTGCCATCCGTACTGACCCAGATGAGTGCGAGGGATTTGGTGTGGTGACAGCCAATAGGTTAAGGGGGGTGGCCTGTGACCAGAGGAGAAGGTGCGAGGAGTTCATCCTGCAGCTCCTCAACAGGGGGGCAAAGGGCGAGATCTATGCCACCACCCACATGTGTGATTTTGTGGGCCCACATACACAACCTCTGAAGCCAACCCACCCACCACAGCCACCCCACCCACCACAGCAATCCCACCCACCATAGCAGCATTGCGGTCAATGGCAATATCAGCCCCAAGACCCCCAACAAGGCCGCTGGTCTAGGGATTTTCACCCCTTCCCCACTTACTAACTATTATTTTATTTTTTGGTTGAATAATGATTTGATTTGTTATCTTTTCTATATTTTTGGATGCATAGAATGCACTTTTTGGTTAAGTTCTATTGGCAGATAGCATGTCTAATTTTATTTGTTTTCTTTTTTTAATGCACAATAAAAAAATTGTGTAGAACAATACTTGGCTATGTGTTTTACTTCAAATGACAGTTTGGGAGTAGGCCAGTACATTTTCAAAAATACAATATAAAATTAACAAGGGACACCAACATAGTTGTATCTTTGATATTAGAAACTACAGGATAAAAGTGTTGTGGTAATTTGGCCAAAAAAAAAAAAAACAAGCATAATAATATTATTGTTGATATCACTAGAATTTTCAAATACGTTTGCCATAAGACCCCTTTCACACTGGGGCGGCTTTGCAGGCGCTAGAACGCTAAAAATAGCACCTGCAAAGCGCCCTGAAAGAGCCGCTGCTGTCTCACCAATGTGAAAGCCCCGAGGGCTTTCACACTGGAGTGGTGCGCTAGCAGGACGGTAAAAAAAGTCCTGCTAGCTGCATCTTTGGAGCGGTGAAGGAGCGGTGTATATACTGCTCCTTCACTGCTCCTGCCCATTAAAATGAATGGGCAGCGCGGCTATACTGCCGGCATAGCGCTGCTGCAGGGCTTTGCGGTGGTTTTAACCCTTTCTTGGCCGCTTGCGGGAGGGTAAGTGTGCCACGTTTGCGGTCGGATAGCGCCATGAAATTGATGGTAAAGCGCCGACGCACCCACCACCCAAGTGTGAAAGGGGCCTTACGCCATCAGTATCACCAGCAAAGCAGCTTCATTATTATCCCATTAAAGAAGAAGAGAATTGTGCGCTGCATTTCGACAATTCATAAGTTGCCGCGTCACAAATTTTAAATCTCCATTACGAACGCTAGTTTACAAAACCGACTGCTTCCAGCTCGTCCTTGCTTCCGAGCATGCATGTTTGTACTTTGGACTTTTGTGTGATGGACTTGTGTACACACGATACAAAAATCTGACAGCAGACTGCTGTCCACCGAACATTTACTAGCCTGCCATCCAACATTTGTTGGCGGAAAGTTGGACAACAATTGTCTGATGGAGCGTACTAACGGTCGGATTTTAGGCCAAAAGTCTGTCATCACACAATTCCCTGACGAAAATCTGATCGTGTGTATGAGGCTTTAGTCTGGCCTCAAATGTAGACCACTTTTCTTGAATTCACTTGAAAGCGTACGTCATTTGAAGGATGGTAAAATTTAGAAAATTGGGGCCCTTGGTAGGTGCCCAGGTTGCACCCCCTACCAACAGCTCTTATTTTTGTGATACCTGATTTTATTCCTATGTATAGAATAGACAACTCAGGTATTTGTAGAAATTTTATTAGGCCTCAAAAACTTTTCTTTGCTTACAGGTTGCATGTATTCGTTGTTATAGCTAGATGGTTTTATTTACTACAATGTGGAGGTCAATACATCAAAAAATTCTTCAAAAAGTGCATACTAAGGGCACCAACAGAGTAAGACAGGCCACAGATTATGCGATTTTCGATCTGCAACAATCGCTCAATTCCCCCATCAACACAAGCTGTGTGCCTCCTGCAGAACTATTGTGTTCACAATGTATTGTAAACACAATGATTGCTAGTGGCTATAGCCACTGGATTTAATTCATGTTAACAAATTTGACATGCTGGTTGTAACTAAAGTCGATTAACGGATCGACTTGGCTATATTCAGCCCACCCATACATGAATCGAATCGCGACAGGTCCCTGCTGAACTGACTGAGATTCGATCTGTATAAAGCTGGCTTTAGTGTTTCAAGCCATAAAGTTCTAGCAAAGAATCTAATGGTCTGTATAAAATCTGTTGAAAAAAGTATTTGTGGCATGTTTGATGTGCTGATCTCCACTACTTGTTAAACTACCTGTGTTAAAAGGCACAGATAGTGAACTCCATTGCCCAAGCATTTATTGAAAAATCTTCATGTTAGATGAACTATTTGCATATGTGTTTATATTTCAACTACTTTTAAATAGAATACTTGTATATTGTTCAATTAACTGTCCATGCAAAATTATGGCCGTGGCATTAAAAAAAAAAAATAGTTTGATTTACTTGGTTATAAAATAGTAAAAACAGCCAACAATAAAAAAATAATACATGCATGTAGCTTCAAGCAGTTAATAATTAAATAAAATATTATTTGGATTTCAAAAACGAGGATCAATGGATATATTTTGCATCTCTAGATGGAACTTACCTAAGATTGGTCTTACACATGCTTAAGGATTCTGGTTGAGGAAAAGAAAACAAATCTATATTTAACTACAGACAAAAAATTGCAACCCAGCACTCTAAAAGCGCTAAAAACACTAAAAGTGGTGAAATGTCTATGATAAAAGTGTTGCAGCCAAAATCTTCCACCGCCCGAGGATACCTGCGGTACATCCTAAGATTAAAAAAAGACTAATGCGCAAAACACACATCCAGTGACAGATAATAATAAATCAAACAGTGAATTATTGATCATTGAAGAAACCATAGAACATCAATGCTGATTATGATGTGTTACTTGTGTCCAATTGTAACAATCTCAGTGAAGTCTGGATGGAACTTGACAGATCTGCTATAAATGTTCAAACATGAAAATACCAAGGTCACAGCTTGCGGATGATCCATATACTGTTTATTGGCAGAGAGTTTGCTTCAAAGATCCACTAGAGGAACATGTCAATGCACAAAAAGCACTCCATTCAGTAGTATAACCATAATTATATAAGATGTCTATCACCGTGCAGCAATTCAAAATCGTAGTAAATTAGAGTCCCACATTTCTCCACACAAACAAACTTTTGATCAATTGCAAAGAACTTGGTGCAGTGCTCCACAAGTATAAATCAGAAAGAAACATATAAATAAATTAGTGTTAATAATAAGCAATGAATAATGCATAAACTGCAAATAATTGTACTTGAATAAATTATAAATGCATAAATAACAAATAATTGTGCTCAATCAAAACAATGAGTGTACTGTATACAATGTAAATAAAGCTCAATATTACAATGCTGTCTTAGAATTTTTTAGTCCTTTTTTGCAAATCACACCAAGAAAGTGTGTGCAACATATATCAGTGCCACAATATACATCAATCAAAATGGTATGCTTATCACAGTCTCTTCTTGAACCACAATTGCCACCTTGTTATCCTCCAAATATGTGCAAAGTTTGACACTTACCCTATCTGGTAGATAGCTTCCCAGCTTCTGAGGAAGTCCCTGTACATAATGCGTAAAGCAGGGTGCTGATTCTTATCCAAACAACCCTTCAGAAGGACAGGAGTGTGGTATACATGAATGAGCCCACTGAGGATGCCAGCTGCTTGGCATACATGCCTAGTCTGAGACTGCTACACTGTAAGTGCAATTGGCTTTGTTCAATAAATAGCATTGAAACAGGGAGCATTAGATCTTCCCTTTTTTGTTTGTTTTGATATGCTTCTATCGAGCATTGAGGAGATAGTGACATCGCAGAAGAGGAGATTTGACCAGATAGTTGTTTGCATCCCTTAACAAGGCAGCTCCATTGCTGGAGAGTGATGCTGTTCTAATCAGGCTATTTTTGACCTCCTGTAGTTTAAGAGATCTACCAGATAGGGTAATCGTCCAACTTTGCACATATTTCCTGAAGGTGGAGGATAACAAGGGGGCTGTTATGGTCAAGAAGAGACTATGATATACATATTGTTTTGAATTATGTACAGTTGTGATTTATGAACATTGTGGTTCTTTTTTTGTGTGAAATATATATTACATACGTTGGCTTGGTGGGATATGCAACAAAGGACTAGAAATCCTAACACAGCATTGTATATAGAGCTTTATTTACATTGTATACAGTACACTCATTAATTTTCTTGAGTCTTAAGCCCCATACACACGATCGGACCTTGTACAAACTTTCCCGTGGATTTTTGTACAAAGGGCGTTGTCCCTGAACTTGTATTGCACACAGACGGTCGGACTTTTAGGCAACAAACACGAACGTAGTGACGTTACAACGTACTGACGACACTTCAAAAGAAGACGTTCAATTCTCCGGCATCACCCTTCTGCTAATTTGTAATTAGTAGATGTTTGGTCAGTGCAGATTTGCGTTTTCCAGTTCCATGCGTTACTTTGCGTTTCCGACCGTTTGTAGGGCAACCAGCTATGTTGCGCAATCCTAGGAGAGAGCGTGCTGTTTATGGGCTTGGAGTTCTTGCTGTGACTGTAGCCCGGTCCAGGAATAATCGGAGTAGTAGGATATTTGGGCCAAAACTTGGCTACTTAATTGTGACCAATTTAGCCATATGCCCTTGCTGCGTGAGCTGCAGGAGAATAATCCTAATGATTATCGGAATGAATTCCGGATGACGGACTCCTGCTTTCAGCAACTATTGTCCTTGCTGTCCCGCTATATCATGAAGCAGGACACCTGCATGAGGGCTGCTATTCCAGCAGAGCAAAGGCTCATAGCCACTTTACGCTATTTGGCGACAGGGAGGAGTCTCCAGGATACCAAGTTTACCACTGGTATCTCTCCCCAGGCTCTGGGAGTGATTATTCCTGAGACATGTAGTGCTATTATCCAAGTCCTGCAGAAGGACTATATTCGTGTAAGTTTTTTGCTTTAATAACACCTTCATGTTTTCTAATGTATTTTCTAAATTTTGTATTCCATCCTTCCCATTTTTGTAATATGCTGTGAATGAATGTCCTCTTTTTCCTCATGCATGCTGTAACCTTTTTGGTGGCCTACATGCATATTTTCCTTCACTAACCTCCCCAGCATGCTACCCTGGGCCCATACACACCTAGCCTAGTAACTTAACACTGTATTTTTTATGCTTCATTTTTATGTTTACCCCAAACACCCCCTAAAATGTGTCCCAATCTTATTCCTGTCCTTTAAATTCATGAAGAGTGCAAGAGTCCCTTTTTGGTGGTGCAAAAACTTATCCCCCCCCAAAAAAACAAAATAAAAACAGTCAACCGATAGAACTACTCTATCTGCTGATTTTGATAAACGCATACACAGTATACTTTATTTTTTGAGTTAAGATTGCTGCCTAAATTCTCAAAAGCATGTAGTGCAAGGGCCTGCCTGATTACCTTCAAAAGGTCCAAATTGTACATTCGTTATGATGAATTTAGCATTATGGGGGCTCCCACTATCCCTGTGCTGCGTTCATTATGAGGGGCTCCCACATCCCTGTGCTGTTTTCATTATGAGGGGCTCCCACCATCCCTGTGCTGTTTTCATTATGAGGGGCTCCCACCATCCCTGTGCGGTTTTCATTATGAGGGGCTCCCACCATCCCTGTGCTGTTTTCATTATGAGGGGCTCCCACCATCCCTGTGCTGTTTTCATTATGAAGGGCTCCCACCATCCCTGTGCTGCATTCATTATGAGGGGCTCCCACCATCCCTGTGCTGTGCTGACTTCCTGGGTTTTTAACTTTATCATAACGAATAATTATAATTAACGAACATTGTTATTATTTTGTCCGATGTATCTCAAAATGTGTATAGATTTGGACAATGTGCATTCTTATTTGTAGATTATGCCACTTCTTACCTGTCCACTGGCCTGCTAATCTTCTAAAGATGGATGGTCAGGCAAAATTAAACTTAATTTTTAATGCATTTAGCTCTCATGGAAGTGTACAGGTTTACTTGTCAAAAACAGCTACCCATTCAACTCCCCCCCCCTAACATTTTTAGAATGTGCCACCAGAGGGGGTGAGGGAGCATATAATTATAACTTATCCTTTTTTTGTAAATACACATTTAAATGTTATAATATTATGTTGCCCCACAATGTTTGTGTCAAATATGGTTGCAATTTTATGTGCTCAAGTCTTATTTTTTTTTATTTGTTTCCACAGTTTCCTTCAAACACCCAGCAATGGAAGAATGTGGCGGCCCAGTTTGACAATTTATGGAATTTCCCCAACTATGAAGGTGCCATTGATGGCAAACATGTGAGGATAGTCCCACCACCAAACTCGGGCTCATATTATTTTAATTATAAAGGGTTTTGCAGCATAGTTCTACTTGCTGTGGTGTCAGCTAACTATGAGTTTCTTTATTTTGATGTTGGGATGAATGGACGCCACTCTGATGGAGGTGTGATGATGCACACAGAATTTTATGATCGTCTACAAAAAGGGACCATACATTTGCCAAATGCTCAGGACAATATTGAGGGACTAAATTTTGTCTTTGTTGCAGATGAGGCCTTTTCTTTGGGGGAACATATTCTAAAACTGTTTCCAATGAGGAACCTCACCCTCGAACAAAGAATATTCAACTATCGCCTCTCCCATGCCCGAAGGGTCATGGAAAATGCATTTGGCATTCTTTCCAGTAGGTTTAGGCTCTTTTTAACTGCCATTAACTTGGCAGAATATAAAATTAATCATGTAGTTTTATGCTGCTGCATCCTCCATAATTTTTTAAGGAGGAATGCTTCCAGCTACATTGTCTCAGGGCAAAGTGATGAGCCTTTTTCCCGACCAGCTGAAGAGGCTGTGATGCCAGCTCTGGAAAGTGCACGTGCTGGTTTGGGCTCCCAGAATGCCCGTCTTGAACATGAACAATATATGGACTACTTTGTCGGTAGAGGGGCAGTGCCTTGGCAGCAAAATTTACTTGCTGATTAATTATTTGACTTAGTAATAAAATAATATTTCCTTTGAACTACTGTTGTCTGTGTTTACTAGCTTTGCAAATAGCCTTGATCTTTGTAATTTCTGCCACTAGTGCAAACCAACCTGATGTGCAACATGAGGTGACAATCTCGCTTTGAGCTAACTATTATATTGTGCTGTGTCTCGGCTACACACATTTTAGAGTACACTGTCAATGTAACTACACCAACTTAACAAATATACTGGTATTGAGCATTGAAATAAGAAACCACACATTGTTTTGTTTTTAATTTTTTTTATCTGTGCACATTCATGTGCGTTTTTTTTTTTTTATTTTTTTTTCACAAACAGGCATGTTCTAAAACAGAACTTGCAAAACTGGAACTTACAAAGTTCAACTTTTCCAAAATTAGGCAAATATCACACATTTTTTTTTCTTTATTTTTTTTTAAAGCAAATATATATATATATATATATATATATATATATATATATATATATATATATATATATATATATATATATAAATTGTTATTATTTTTTTTTAAACCAAAATAACTGATTGATTTTTTTTCAAGAAAATATATAGATGATTTTTTTTTTTTTTTTTCACAAAATAACCAAAGTTCAACTTAGACAAATTTGAATGTGGACATCATCATGCAGCAGGAAATGAAGAACATGATAAATGTTTTGTGATGTAAAAAGGGTTTATATTCTACCCAAAACATCTATCATGTTCTTCATTTGCTGCTGCATTCTGTCCAGGCGATTCCTCATGGCATCGATTTCACCATTCCAGCCCATGATCTCCCCAATGAGCCTTTGGGCGCTGTCTGTCGTGAAATGTTCTGCTTCTTCTTCCACAACCAGAACATCACCTAAAAATGTGTTAAAAACATGTATTTAGAAATATGCAGGCATACATAGATTACCTGAAGCTGGGGTGTCAGACACTCACCTGGTGAGGTACACTCTCCCACTTCCTCCATCTCTCTTTCCTCCACATCCTCAGTGACGCTTGGGCTGGTTTCGCATTGAGGTAGCGGGTCCTGGCAGGGTTGGGGGTCCCGGCGAGGTTGGGGGTCCCGGCGAGGTTGGGGGTCCCGGTGAGGTTGGGGGTCCCGGTGAGGTTGGGGGTCCCAGGGAGGTTGGGGGTCCCAGGGAGGTTGGGCGTCCCGGCGAGGTTGGGGGTCCCGGTGAGGTTGGGGGTCCTGGCGACCCTGTTGTCTGCGTCTTTTATCCCCTATGAGAAAGAAACAAAAGGTATACTTAGCACACAGATATTTGTGGCCACAAATAGGAATATGAAACATTGCTTTCAAGTGGTGTACAATTGTCTGTTTAGGAAGAGAACCAAGTTGAAGACATGATTAAAAATCCCTTTTACCCAAAATGCAATACTTACCTTTTTTGGCCAAGTTTCTCTGGTGTCCCACACTAGTGCTCCTGAGTCCAGATGTGTAAACAGCTGCTGAGTGTCCTCTCCTTACATTCCACTGAATCTATTTAGCAATTAATTCAAATTTCAAAGTCATTCAATCAGACAAATTATCATGACCAAATCAGTCATAAGCCTATATCAGCTAAAATCATCGTATTTATTGGCAAACGACCCCTTTTGTCCCTGCGAACGTTATTTCCCACCTACGAACATTAAGTACAACAGTAAAAGAAAAACACATGGAGCAGCATGCAAGTGAATAATCATAAATAGGACACACGACAAGTACTTACTTTTTCGAAGTACCTTCTTAATTTTCAAATACTGATCGGGCTCCCTGTTTTTTAGGTCGGACGCTTCCTCAGTTGGTCCTTCTTTGGCCGTACACCAAACTTGCGGTCCAGAGTCCCCACGACACGAGACAGGATTTTGTCTTTTACTAAATTAGGGTGGGCGTATGGACCATGTTTCCCATCATAATCCTCCTTAATTAAAAAAAAAAAAAAAATGGCGTGGGGGTCCCCCCAAAAATCCATACCAGACCCTTGTCCGAGAATGCAACCTGGCAGGCCGCAGGAAAAGAGGGAGTGACGAGAGAGCGCCCCCCCCTGTTGAAACATACCAGGCCACATGCCCTCAACATTGGGAGGGTGCTTTGGGGTAGCCCCCAAAGCACCTTGTCCCCATGTTGATGAGGACAAGGGCCTCATCCCCACAACCCTTGGCCGGTGGTTGTGGGGGTCTGCGGGCGGGTGGGCTTATCTGAATATGGAAGCCCCCTTTAAAAGGGGACCCCCAGATCCCGCCGCCCCCTGTGCGAAATGGTAATGGTATAGAAAAGTACCCCTACCATTTTACAAAAAAAGTGACAAAAATGTTAAAAATTACAAGAGATAGTTTTTGACAATTCCTTTATTTCAAGTCTTCTTCTTTCCATCTTCTTCGGGTCTTCTTCCTTCTTTCTTCCTTCGGTTGCTTCTTCCTCTGGTTCTTGCTTCAATCCTCTACTTCTTGCCCTGGTGTTCCTGTCCGGCATCTTCCTCCGTGGCGTCTTCTTCCCTTCTTCTTCCTCTTCTCAGGCCGTTCCGCATACATGATGGGAGGCTCCCGCTGTGTGACGCTTCTCGTCTTCTGACGGTTCTTAAATAAGGGAGGGCGGGGCCACCCGGTGACCCCGCCCCCCTCTGACGCATGGGGACTTGACGGAGACTTCCCTGTGGCATTCCCCGTGACGTCAGAGGGGGGCGGGGTCACCCGTTACGTAACGGGTGACCCTCTCTGACATCACGGGGAATGCCACAGGGAATTCTCCGTCAAGTCCCCATGCGTCAGAGGGGGGACGGGGTCACCGGGTGGTCCCACCCTCCGTTATTTAAGAACCGTCAGAACACGAGAAGCCTCACACAGCGGGAGCCTCCCATCATGTATGCGGAGTGGCCCGAGAAGAAGAAGAAGAAGGGAAGAAGACGTCGCGGAGGAAGACGCCGGACGAGAACACCGGAGCAAGAAGCAGAGGATTGGAGCAAGAAGAAGATGGAGGAAGAAAACAAAGGAACATAGAAGAAAGAAGATGGAAAAAAGAAGACTTTAAATAAAGGAATTGTCAAAAACGGTCTCTTTTTTAACATTTTTGACAGGTTTTCTTTAGAAATGGTAGGGGTACTTTTGTACCCCTTTACCAAAGTACCCCAAAGCACCCTCCCAATGTTGAGGGCATGTGGCCTGGTACGGTTCAGGAAAGGGGGGGCGCTCTCTCGTCCCCCCTCTTTTCCTGCGGCCTGCCAGGTTGCGTGCTCGGATAAGGGTCTAGTATGGATTTTTGGGGGGCCCCCACGCCATTTAAAAAAAAAATTTGATTTGGGGTTCCCCTGTGGGGACATCCCATGATGTTTTTATCAATGAACTTTTATGTGTATTGTCGAACCGGCAATTCATTAATAGCCGCGAGTAGTTTTAAATTACTTTTTTTCCTTTGAAATGTCATTTTGCTGTCAGACTGTTCTAAACACGGGAAACATGCGCCCCTTTACAGGCATACTATAGACACCCCCCCAGGTACGAAATTTAAAGTAATATTACACTTTTATTGTTTCACTTTAAGCATTATTAAAATCACTGCTCCCAAAAAAACGGCCGTTTTTTAAAACTTTTTTTGGCATTGATACATGTCCCCTGGGGCAGGACCCGGGTCCCCAAACACTTTTTATGACAATACCATGCATATAAGCCTTTAAAATTAGCACTTTTGATTATTCATGTTCGAGTCCCATAGACATTAACGGTGTTTGCGTGTTCAAACAAATTTTTGGCCTGTTCGTATGTTCTGCTGCGAACCGAACAGGGGGGTGTTCGGCTCATCCCTAATGGCAATTAGCTTGCATATTATCTATTAACATTATCACTTTTGAATTCTCCCCTAGACTTTTATAGGGTGTTCCGTGGCTTTAGAATTTGCAGAAAAAACCATAAACGGTTTGCTATTTGGCGAACGGGCGAACAGCCAATGTTCAAGTCAAACTCATGTTCGACCCGACCATACAGCCCACCCCTACTGCTTAAATAAAGGCCTATATTGTGACCAGATTATGAGCTATATGCCACCTATTATGGTTTGTCTTGTGTTCTGTTTTGCAGACATCTGATACTTGACACCAAAATGATGAAGTCAGCTTTGAATTCACATGAATTTCTTAGCCAGTTTATCGAACAATACTGAGAGCTCACGTGTCTGTGGCAAGTAAAAAATAAAGATTATTGCAATAAAGCCAAGAGGATGGCAGCAATTGATAAACTGGTGGAATTTGCAAAGACTGTGTACCCCAGAGCAAACTACAGTTTGATAAAGACCAAAATTGGGGGCCTCAGAAGTATGTATAACAGGGAAGGAAAGAAGATTGACAAATCAAAAAAATCAGGAGCAGCAGCTGAAGATGTCTATGTTCCCAAGCTGTGGTATTTCAACAGCCTCCATTTTTTGTGGATTTAAACTGTATCATGCAGATCTCTCTCTACACTACCCTCTGCATCATCTGAGGCCACCGATACTGAGCCTGATCCTACACAGGATGAAGAGGAGGAGGAGCTCAGCTTGACCCAGGTATAGCATGGTTTAAAAGCTTGCCTAAAAAATATAAATGATTTAATTAGATGGTAGTAATGCATAGTAATTTGTTGTCTTAAAAAAGTGAGTTCCATATCAATAGACACTAGTGGCCAAAAAGGATTAGGACAAGAATGAGAAATGCTGGAGTCAGAATGATAGTCTTTACTATTTGGACACATTCCAAATTAAAAAGTCATGACCTGAAAAGTGTTTGTGATTTATGTCCAAAAATTAAAATGATGTTGGTTTTACACACACAGGAACTTTTGAGCCAAGAAGAGCCTGGGCCCAGCAGCCAGACGACAACTGAGTGCAGAATCCCTCCCCTGCGTCCTCACAAAAAAAGGGCCAGGAAGAGCCAACATCTGGATAAGGCCACAGCTGAGTTCTTAACTAGGGCTACTTCTGTGATTACCACAGCACCCGATAGTGCTGAAGGGTTTGGCTGTTTTACTGCTAATAAGCACCGTGAGCTTGACGCAGATCAAAGGGAGCTATGTGAGGGTCTAATCATCCAGCTCTTCAGCAAGGCCAGGAAACAAGAGCTAACCAGTAAATCTCATGTGTGTGATTTGGACCACACACCTCCACCTCCTCCACAACAAGCCTACCCACCCCAGCAAACCTACCCACCTCAGCAAACCTACCCACCTCAGTAAACCTACCCACCCCAGCAAGCCCACCCCCAGCAAGCCCACCCACCTCAGCAGCATGGTGGTCAGTGGCAAAATCAGCCCCAGGATCCACAAGGCCAGTGGTCTGGGGAGTTTAGGGGCTACTAATTTAGCATGTTGTATTTTTTGATTTGAGTATCATTTAATAGGCTATATTTGTTTATTTTCTGTGTATCATTTGCTCTTTTTGTTTATAATTTATAATTTTTAATTGTGATGGCAGAGAATATGTCTAATAATTTAGTAATTTTATTTATGTTGTGAATGCACAATAAACAAATTGGCCAAAAAAAAGACAACTTTTTTTTTATATCACTAGAACACAAATCCAAAGTAAAATATGTTTGTCTGTACTCTGTCAGTATCTCCAGCAAAGCAGATTTATTATTGAGCCATTAAAAAGAAGAAGAGAATAGTGCACTGCATTTAGAAATTTCATAATTTGACATGTCATGAATGTGCTATCTCCATGCTTCCGAGCATGCGTGTTTGTACTTTGGACTAAAGTCCGATGGTTTTTGTGTACACACGATCGGACTTTGCTCCATCGGACTTTTGTTGCCGGAAAGTTTGTCCGTTCGCACAGCCAACAAAAGTCTGATAAAAACAGAAAAAGTTCGTCCGATGGGGCGTACACACGGTCGGATGTTGCTCCAAAACAGCTAATTTGAGTGTTTGTTGTAAAAAAGTCAGATCGTGTGTACGGGCCTTAAGGCTAGGTGCACATCCAGTGTTTTGTAAACGTACATTTCTGAACACATTTACTTGTTTTTGTGTGTTTTCACATGTTTTAACACTACACGCATAGAGCAGCTCATTCATTTTAATGGGCTGCCCTACATGCGATAAACACGTGCACTTTGATGTGTTTGTCAGGCATACAAAAATGAATGCCTGCTTGCCGTGTCTGGGTTTCCATTAACAATGAATAGTACCACATATGGGACACGCGTTCTATGAATATGCATGTTCACTGAAAGCTTAGGTGTGAATGTAGCCTAAAACAAACAATAAAGTATCCATTTACAATCCCAATTGCAAAAACATTGGGATGCTGTGTAAAAATCAACATAAAAACAGAATGATTTGCAAATTTCATCAACCCATATTTTATTCACAATGGAAAATAGAAAACATATCAAATGTTTAAACTGAGAAATTGTACCATTTTAAGAAAAAAATAAGGCAATTTTAAAATTGATCGCAGGAACACATCTCTAAAAACTCGGGGCATGGCAACAAAAAGCTGGTAAAGTACCGG
The DNA here is from genome assembly GCA_037952835.1 of Lithobates septentrionalis. Taxonomy (NCBI): domain Eukaryota; kingdom Metazoa; phylum Chordata; class Amphibia; order Anura; family Ranidae; genus Lithobates; species Lithobates septentrionalis. Next base: position 1,800,330 of record JBBDGP010000590.1, on the reverse strand, counting down.
TAAGTGGTAGAAAAACATTTTGCAACAAATTAGGTTAAGTGGCAACACGTCAGTAACATGACTGGGTATAAAAAAAGCATCTTAGAGAATTAGAGTTGCATCTAAAAATTGTTAAACAATTACAGAATAATCTACCTCAATGTAATTGAGGGCTTTAAATATATCATCATCTACAGTACATAATATCATCAAAAGAATCTGAGAATCTGGAGAAAACTATTGCCGAAATGCAATATTGAATTTCCATAATCTTCGGGCCCTCAGACAGCACCACATAAAAAACGGGCATGATTCTGTGATGGACATTGCTGAATGGGCCCAGGAATATTATAAATAATCACTGTTTGTGAACACAGATTGCCGTGCCATCCAAAAATGCAAGATAGATAAGCAGAAGAAGCTATATCTGAATATGATCCAGAAACAATGCCCTCTTCTCTGGTCCAAAGCTCATTTAAAATGGTCTGTTGTTTTCAATCTCTCTTTATTAGATTTTCGCTCAATTTTTTTATAAAACAGTAATTAATACCAATACATACCAATTAAACTTAAACATCTTTACATCGTATCCATCATACAAAAAGGTACGTATAATGATATTTTAATATGCCGATCCATAAATTAATAAACAAGCTTAATCATTATCCCTCCTTTTCTACCTTCCCTGTTACAACCATATTTGTACCTATATTTCATCCATACCACTTTCATACAACCAGCCAATCAAAACAGCAAGAAAAAAAAAAAAAAAACCCAAGATCCCGTTCCTTCCATTTATATAAATGCTAATATTTCTCTTGATGACTGAAACTCGTCCCATTTTTACCAGACTTCTGGTATTTGGCTTGTTATAAACCCTTTGTCTCTTATCTGTTTTTCCATATATTGAATTTCGTTCATTTCACATATCCATTCCGCTATTGTTGGGCTCCTTTTTTTTTCCAATTTCTTGCTATTAGTGTTCTGGCTGCGGATGTCATGTGATGGATGATATCTGTTTTAATTGTTTTTATTGATTTTGATGTCAAAGACAGCAACGAGATTTCCATGCTTGGGGTCTACTCTACTCCTGATACTTTGTAGTAAATCTTGAATATCTTGTTCCAGAATCCTCTCACCAGACGACATCCGTACCATATATGTTCCATCGTTCCTCTTTCTAAATGACATCTCCAGCATAAATCTGTATTTCCTTTATTAATTAAATTTAATACTACTGGGCTCCTGTACCATCTCATTGCGATCTTATAGTTTCTCTCTTGATATCTGTTTGCTATGGTTGTTCTGTGTATAATTTCAATGATTTTTTCCCATTCTTCCTCTGGTAAAGAATTTCCCATTTCTGCTTCCCACTTCTTTATGCTAGTTATCTCTCTAAGGGGGCCAGAAGGAAGTAGTTCATCATATATCTTCAATAATTTTTTGGTTGGGATTTGTTGTTCAACTAATATTTTTTCAAATTTAGTTAGCGGTCTATTTATCTTGGATATTTTGGCCTCTATAAATGTCCACATTTGCTGGTATTGCAGCCATTTATTCTTATTTTCCAGTCCCAGTTCCCGCAGCCCGGGTAGCTTCCCATTCACAAGTACTTGTTCCAATCTTGCGTGTTCGATTTTATTCCATTTCAAATAATTTGTAACCCCCATAGTTGGAGGGAATTCGGGATTGGAAAATAATGGGGTCATAGGTCCGATCATTGTGGAAAGATTCCCCCCTTTCACTACAGCATCCCAAATTTTTAATGTAGCGTTTACAAAAAGTGTTAGTTCGTTTTTTTCTGGTCTTAATTGGGGTTTTATCCATGGAAGAACTTTTAGTTGGGATCCTATTATTTCTTCTTCCAGGCTGACCCATTGCTTTGTTTTTTTATTATAATACCAATCTATTATACTGGTCAATGATGCTGCCTGTAGGTATTTTACAAAATCCGGTAGTGCAAGTCCCCCATTTCCCTTTTTTCTAATTAGGTTTTCTCTTTTTATCCGGGGTGTTTTATGAGCCCAAATAAAATCGACCATAGCCTTTTTTAGTTCCAGCATCAGTTTTTTTGGGGGGTCTAGTGGTATTGTTTGAAAAGTATATAATATTTTTGGTGGTATGTCCATTTTTATTATATTAATTCTTCCCGTCCATGAATACATTAACTTATCATATTTCTGTAATAATTTAATAGCTTTTCGGATTGTCTCCTCGTAGTTCAACCCCTGTAGTAATTTCACATCTTTTGTTATAAAGACCCCTAAATATTTAATTGCATTTTGCTTCCATTTAAATGGAAAATCTTTTTGCAGGAGTGAGTATATTTTTTTATTTAATGATATATTCAGCATTTCTGATTTATCATAATTGACTTTAAAATGGCTTAATTCCCCGAATCTTTTAAATTCTTTCATTAAATTTGGGATAGTTATAATGGGGTTAGTTATGTATATTAATAAATCGTCTGCATATGCTGCGATCTTATATTCTTTATCCCTCACCTTTATGCCTTTGATATCTCCATTATTTCTAGTTGCTGTAATTAGATGCTCCATTACTAATACAAACAACAAAGGGGAAAGGGGGCATCCCTGACGGGTTCCATTTGATATTCTTATATCCTCTGATAATACCCCATTTACTCTCACTTTGGCTTTTGAGTTGGAGTACAGTGCGACAATCCTACTAAGCATTTTCGGACCCATACCTAATTGTATTAGTGTTTCTTCCAAGAACCGCCATCCTACCCTGTCAAATGCATTTTCCGCATCGACAGCCAAAAGGCTTGTTTGGACGTATTCCACCAATGTGCAAGTCTTTATGATATTATCCTTGGTTTCTCTACCTTTCGTGAATCCTGCTTGGTCTAACTTTATATAATTAGGTAGAATTGGTGTTAATCTATTTGCTATGATTTTAGAATATAACCTTATATCTATATTAGTTAGGGAGATGGGTCGATAATTTTTACATAGTGTATGGCCCTTCTCTGGTTTTGGGATTAAAGTAATGTGAGCTTCTGTGCTTTGTGGTACAAAGCCTTGTGTATTAGATATAGAATTGAATGTTTCCTTCAAAATGGGAATGATTGCATCCTGGAAATTCTTATAAAATCTAGTGGTATACCCGTCAGGTCCTTGACTTTTTCCTGGAACCAGTTCTGTAAAAGCTTGCTGGATATCTTCTATTGAAATGTCTTTTTACAGGGCCTCAAATGTTTCTTTGGGGAACCTCGGAAGAGCTGTCTCCTCAACATATTTTTTAATCTCCTACCCTTTCTTTTCCTCTTCCTTATTCCCTCGGTTTGTTTTAATATTGTACAGATTAGAATAATATATATGAAATTCTTTTAATATTTCTTTTGGGTCGTAAGTCAATTCCCCGTCTGTCTTTAATATTTTTATTATGGAAGTTGAGGGTTGTTGATCCCTTATGCCCCGTACACACGGTCGGATTTTCCGATGGAAAATGTCCGATCGGAGCGTGTTGTCGGAAATTCCGACCGTGTGTGGGCTCCATCGGACATTTTCCATCGGATTTTCCGACACACAAAGTTGGAGAGCAGGAGATAAAATTTTCCGACAACAAAATCCGATCGCGTCAATTCCGACCGTGTGTGGCCTGTTCCGACGCACAAAGTGCCACGCATGCTCAGAAGAAATTCCGACACGGAACAGCTCGGTCTGGTAAACTTAGCATTCGCAATGGATACACCACTTTCGTCACGCTGCAATGTTAAAAATGGTTTAATACAGCGCACTCTCTTCTTCTTTATAATGTGACAAGAATTAAGTAGTTTTGCTGCTCATATTCACACACACACTTCTCACAAACTTATTTCGTTACTATTTATCGGGATTCCCTCAATATATTTTGATTTCTCACATCTGACAACATTATTTTGGTGTATTTTTTTTTGGCTTTAATGTAGATTTTTATTTTGTGTTTGTATTTTTTTGAAGGGTGTTTGTTTTTTTTTGGATTTTTATTTGTACTCCCGAAAATGTTTGTGTGTGTTTTTTGTGTCAAGTTACCACAACACCATTGATATGTTGTTCTATTTAATCTGTAGGAGATTGTTTGGTGTTGTTGTCCCTTGTTAATTTCACATTTTATGTTAGAAATGTTCCTGAATCGTCACCAACAAACTGTCCTTTTTGGTTTAAAACACACAGGAGAGTAGAATTTCCCCAAAAATTTTTTTATTAAGGGCTCACAACTAAACAAAGAGGGAGGCAACGCTGGAGAACTGCATAAATTGGCGAAGCCTTGGACCCCCAGGGCAGACATCAATAATTTTCAAGCAAAATTGGTGGCCTGAGGAGTCCTTATCTAAGGGAGGGCAGTCTGGTCCAGAAGTCCCAGAGATCCGGAAAGCAGCAGATGACATCTATGTCCCCAGGCTGTGGTCATACGAGAGACTGCAGCTTCTGTCAGACCAGACTGAACCCAGGTCATCACTCTCAGGTCTTCTTTCCACGCTTCCTTCCACGCTGTGGCTGTGGTGGTGGAGTTGTGGCAGCAGGAGGAGGAGGATGGTCCAACTCAATCACGTCGGTCTTGGGTCTTAGTTCCCCACTCACCCCCTTACTTAAGACTTTATAAAGCAGGTCCTCACATAATTTGCGTTGACCCTCCTGCATGCCCTGCAGTTTGGTGGCAGCCATGCAGGCAAAGGCCTCTTCAGGAGTGGGGAAGGCTCGGAGGGACGCAGAAGCCTCCTGCATCAGCCTGAGCGCAAAATCCTGCACGGGAGTCGTCTTCCTCGCCCTTTTGTATGGAAGGCGGAGGGGAGGAACCTGCAATTCAGTCAGGCTTCGACTTGTCCCAGGCTTCTCTTGGCTGACACTTAGCCTCGACTCCTCCTGGCTGCCACTAATCCCCGCCTCCTCCTGACTGCCACATTCCACAACCTCCTCCTGGCTGAGGTCTTCCTGTGTATGAAAAAGGGACATAGTTTTAGTTTTTTATTCATCAATCACACACAATTTTAACCTCCTGACTGTTGCAAATTGAATGTTAACAAATATAACAGACTATCATTCTGAGCCCAGCATTTTTGTTTCTTTTAACAATTTTGGGTGCCCACTACTGTCTATTAATATGTAAAACACTTTTTTTCAATCACCAATTAGTGATCAATAATAACATCTAGTAAACATCATTTATTTATTGACCAGAAATCTGTAGAAGAATGCTATTGGCGCAAGTTTAGATCTTACCTTCGTTATCACGATCGGCGCCTCCGATGCTCCTTCCTCCGCTCACAGATCGTACGTAAGACGCACGCGTGTTGCGCTTTATACACACTGCACATGCGTGTAACTCTACCCACCCCTGACGTTCTTTCTAGTCTATTCCCCGCCCCTTTTCGTTCTGCGCAGTGGGGGAAGAGCACATGGCGGATACACAGCAGGATCGTGATAATTGTAGCAACGAGGAGGAGGAGGAGGAAAGCACGGATCCGGAAACGTCCCAATCCAGAAGGAGATTTAAGGCCTCAAATATGTCCTTTGGGGAGATGTTGGAGATGGTGGACATCCTGAAGAAGGCCGACTATGATGGAAAGTATGGACCTTACCCCAACCCCAATGTCAGAAAGGCCAAGATCATTGCGAAAGTAGTCAAGAGTCTGCACCAGAAATTCGGGGTACGTCGATCGAAAGATCAGCTCAGGAAGCGGTGGTCGGACCTCAAATTACGAGAACACGAGCAGTACAGAAAGATCCGGAGAGTGCTGCAAAAAAGTAAGTAGTTGTGCTGTGTTCCTATTCTTTTGATGTTTATTACGTTCGTGCTGCTCCACGTGCTTTTAGGAACTGTTGCACAGTTTAAAATGGCAACTTTCATGTTCATGGGCACATTATTTGTTCGTATCAAACATTTTTCTTTCGGACTATAAAATACCATTGTTTAGGCCATATGCATTTGGCCACCATTTTTACGCCCTATACTTGTCTTAAACGAATTTGGTTGTGTAGATGGCTTTGTTACTAGAATGAAATGCAAACTAGATTCTGTGTAAGGAGAGGACACTGAGCAGCTGTTTTCACATCTAGACACTGGAGCACTAGTGTGGGACACAAGAACACCATTTTTATTAGGGGGCCACACAGGTGCTCCAGTGTATACTATAGGGGGTCTCCATCTGTGAAGCTTGTACCAAACAGGTAAAGTATTGAAGCTTGACAAAGGACACTGAAAATGCTATATTTTGGAACTCTGCTAAAATTGCCAATTGTACCCCACTTCCAAGCAATGTTTACTATTTCTAGTTCTGCCATCAAATATCTGTGTGCTAATTATACCTTTTTGTTTTACATAGGGGAGAAAAGACTCAGAGGACACCCCTCATCCGAGGAGACCAGAGCCCACCCCCCTCTGGAAGAAGGGGAAATCCCCCCAACACAAGCTGAGCAGGAGGAAGAAGACGTGGTGGAACTAGTCACCACAACAGGTGAGTGTCTGCGACCACAGGCTCAGGTAAGAGATGGATGGCGGCATATTTTTGAGACCTAATTTTTTTTGGGGTTCCTCTCTTTTTAGGTGATCGTGATGTTGTGGATCCAGATCCTTTCACATCCGAAAGTGCCCAGATCCTGATCGGGGAGATCATGGGGTGTAATTTACAATTGGAAAACCTCAAGAAAAACATCAATGATGTTATTCAAAAAAATAAAAACATCATTGATGTTTTGGGGCGAGTTTAAAGCCCCTCCAAAACCTTTTGTTTTTTGGTGTGCTACAATGTGCAAAATGTTTTTGTGATTTTTCACAAAGCCAAATTTGGAGGATGCACACAGTGTGTCAACATGTGCTATCTGCAATCACGGGAGATCAATGGACGCGTTTTGGGGGTGCAACCCCTTCCTCAATAATAAAGTAGCGGTGAGGAAGGGGTTTCTCATCCCTTGATCCCCCGTGATGGCAGGTTGCACACGTTGAAATTCGTAAATTGGTGTGCATCTTCCAAATTTGGCTTTTCCTGGGGTGACTTCACCCCATCTGAACGCAATATCAAACACAGTTCCTAAATACTCATGTCTGATATTGCCTTCAAATTCTAGCAAATGTGAACTTTGTAAGTTCAAGATTTGTGTCTTTCTTGTTGGTTTTACACATGCCTGTTTTATCTTAAATGGACATTTCTATTTTTGATAATGCTACCCCAAAAAATGTTATACAACAAACATGTTGGTTTGTTTGAAAAACCTTTGGTAAATGCACATGTGATTGTGCAGGTATAAAAAAGTTTGTTAATCAAGAATGTGTGGATTATTGTCTCAACGCTACAACACTTTTGGGGTGATGTCATTGCTGTTTTCAGAGAAAATGGGGGTTATTTCCTCAGGGCAAATCCTCTTGGCACTACAAGTGCAGTTTCAGTGCAGTTGCAAGTGCACTTGTAGTGAAAAGTGTCTTTGCATTTAGTCAATAACACCCAACACTGCTTTGTATAAGGTTACACAATCACGCCATTTTCTGGACTCAACACATTTCTGTCAGCGTCAGCTAAAACAAACACAAGCAGTAAATGTCCACAAAGAATTTCTTTTTTTTGCTTTTTTATTATAAAAAGGCTTCACATATTTGCTGGCATATTGATGGCCCCCCTACCCACAAAGAACTCCAGGTATCGTAACCGGACATCACGGGCACTCAGGGAGGGCAAGCCAGGACGTCCGCTTTCAAGCGCCGTCAGTGTCGTTTCAGGTATCACTCCGGCCTCAGGCCCAACAGAGCCAGCATAGTTGGCCGAATGTTTCCTTAAAAAGTTATGGAGAATACAGCACGCCATGATGATATGATTAAGTTTATACTCCGCCATATGGATAGGTGTCAGAAATAGGCGGAACCGGCTGGCCAGGATTCCAAATGTGTTCTCCACCACTCTTCGGGCTCTGGCCAGCCGGTAATAAAAAACCCTCTGTTCCGGGGGGGTCCTCATAGGGAATGGCCGCATAAGATGGTCCCCCAGCGCAAACGCTTCATCAGCAACGAACACAAATGGGAGTCCTTCCACATTGTCCTCTGGAGCTGGCAAGTCCAAGCTGCCATTCTGGAGACGCCTGTAGAACTCCGTCTGGGCGATGACTCCACCATCGGACATCCGGCCATTCTTCCCCACGTCCACATACAAGAAGTCGTAATTAGCCGACACCACCGCCAACATCACTATACTATTGAACCCCTTATAGTTGAAATAGTACGACCCCGAGTTGGGTGGTGGGACAATGTGGATGTGTTTCCCATCAATTGCCCCTCCGCAGTTAGGAAAGTCCCACCGCTGGGCAAAGTGGGAGGCCACAGTCTGCCATTCCTGTGGCGTGAAAGGAAACTGTAGAGGAAAAAAAAAACAATTACTATTTTTGCACATAAACATGGCAAGCAGATTAGACACAAACATTCTTGGCCAACCTCCAGATAGCATTTAGTAAGGGGAATTTAACAACGCCAAAGTATAAGGTACACCTATCATATTCCCCCCCCCCCCTCCATGGGCCATTTCTAACATTATGGGGTGTGTGGAAATCTTGGACAGGTAACCCTCTTCACTTCATTGAGAGATGAATGCCTAAATACAGGGTATTACTTGGAACAGCCCCTCCTTAGTTACACTATTGGCAGCCCACTGGACAGGTAAGAAGTGTCATAATACAAAGATAGAAATACACACTGTACACATTTGAGGACATTTGGACATTCTGCTATTACCTGTCAAGATAATAATAGGATACAAAAACTTTTAACAGTACCATTTGAAAGTATACAGGCAGGCCCTTGCACTACATGCTTTGGGGAATTCATCCATAAATCAGAGCACAAAAGAGATGGGTATAGTGTGTATGGGTTTTGCAAAGTCAGCAGATAGATGATTGAGGATAGATAGAGAATTGGGATCAGCTGACTTAGCAGTTGGGGGAGGGAGGGTTACTAAAAATGATTTGGGGACACCACAAAAAATAAGCCTCTGCCACTCTGCCAGAATTTAAAGCTAAAAGAACATTTCAAAACATTTTAGGGGGTGTTTGGGGTAAAGCACTACTATGGAGCTGACAAAATACATTGTTAAGTGACTACATGCAGTGACTATAGGGCCCGTAGAGCATGCTGGGGAGGTTAGTGAAGGACAATCTGTATGAAGGACCTAAAAAATTATTTACATAAAAATCCAGCATGCATGAGGACAAAGGGGACATTCACAGCATATTCCAATCATGGTAATTAGGGAATGAGGAAAGAAATACAATATATTAGCACACATTAAATACAATGAAATGTGATATTAAAGGATAAAAATCTTACCTTCATATACTCCTTCTGCAGGACCTGGATGATGGCAGAACAGGTCTCTGGGATGATGATACCCAGAGCCTGGGGGGAGATGCCTGTCGAGAACTTCAAGTCCTGCAGACTTCTCCCTGTCGCCAAATACCGCAGGGTAGTGACCAACCTCTGCTGCGGAGTGATGGCTTGCCTCATGCAGATATCCTGCCTGCTAATATAAGGGGTCAGCGAAGCCAACAGACGGTGAAATACGGGGTCCGTCATCCTGAGAAAGTTCCTGAAATCATCAGGATTATTCTCACGGATCTCACGGAGCAAAGGCATATGAGAGAACTGGTCACGCTGAAGCAACCAATTCTTGGTCCATGAACTCCTCCCCACCCTGTTCATGGACTGGACTTGTGTCAAGGTCAGGACCCCAACACCAAGCCCCCGCACAGCACGAACTCTACGAGGAGTACGCATACGCAACATGGCTAGAAAACGGTCGGCTGCTCAGAACGAAGTAACAGAACGCACTGAAGAACAGCAAGGCCTGTGAAGAGTGACCTGAAAAACAGTAACGAACGAACAAGAATACAATGACTAAGTCAAGCGGAACTTGCTTGCACGCACTGAAGAGCAGATACAAACCGACAAGCACAAACTGAACGGCAGAAAATGATCTGAAAACCACGAGTCTGAAAAAGCGTGAATCGTCTCTCACCAAACTTTTACTAACACGAGATTAGCAAAAGGAGCCCAAAGGGTGCCGCGCTTGGTTCTGAACTGGCCTTTTCTAGTCTCGTCGTACGTGCTTGACGTCCTTGCGTTCTTGGTGATCGGAAATTCCGACAACTTTGTGCGACCGCGTGTACGCAAAACAAGTTTGAGCCAACATCCGTCTGAAAAAATCCTAGGATTTTGTTGTCGGAATGTCCGATCAATGTCCGACCGTGTGTACGGGGCATTAGTGTTTTAGCCAGTATTTTCCCAGACTTATTTCCGTATTGGTACCATTGTGCTTTATTTTTATCCCTTATCCTTAGAGATTCCTCATCTAGCATGGCTTGTAATTCCAATCTTTTATTTTTTAAGTTTATTTTATCTAACGCGTTAAGACTCTGTTTATGTTTTTTATCCAATTTCTCTATTTCCATTATTAATTGAGATTTTTTTTGTTCCTTCCTTTTTTTAATCTTGAGCCATGCTTGATAAACGTCCCCCTAAGTATGCATTTTAATGTTTCCCATTGCATGGGAATTGATGTTTCATAATTCTCGTGAACTAACAAAAACTCCCTTATTGTTTTACATATGTCCTCTACGCATTCTTTATCTTTAAAAAGGTTATCGTTTAATCTCCAATTACCCTTTGTTTTTACATGTTCTATTACTTTAATTCCCAAATATAGCGGGCATGATCTGACCATAAGAACCCCCCTATATCTGATGATGAAGTCATCATCATTCCAGAGTGGTTAACAAAATAATAATCTATCCTGTGACAGGAATCGTGTATATATATGAGTAATATGAATAATTCTTCTCCGTTTGATGTTGGGCCCTCCAAATATCCACCAGCTGGTACTTTGCTAATAACCCTTTAAATTCCTCTATTTGACTGTTATTTCTCTGAACATGGACGTTAGTTGTATCGTTTTTTTATATCCATAATAAAATTGAAGTCCCCACCCAAAATCACTGTACCTTCCGCTTTTTCCATCGTATTATTTAAAGCCCTCATCCCATTCCTAATTTGATCGTAGTTTGGTAAATATAGGTTGATAATTGTAAAAATTTTTCCAAATATCGCTACTTTTATAACCAAGGATCTACCATCCTTGCCCTTATAATTCTGCAATATTTGATGGGGTACATTCCTGTGGAATGCAATAGATACCCCTCTTGATTTAGAGTAAGGAAATGTATCATGCACCCAAGTATTGTAATTTTGGTTATTACGTTTCGGAATGTGATCTGAACGAAAGAGTGTTTCTTAAAACAGGATAACATCTATTTTTTGTTTATTAAATAAATTAAAAATGTGGTTTCTTTTATTAGGAGAGTTAAGGCCTCTTGCATTGAAGGAACAGAATTTAACCTCACCCATAGAAAAAAAAAAAACGAAATTTACTAAAACTCACACACGCACTACACTCAATCTATCCTACGTCTATTTGACTTATATGAAGTCTGTCTTACTAACTCAAGTAAGTTCCCTATTATGGGGGAACCTGAGGCCGGTGACCAAGATTTGTCGCCCGATCGTTAGCCGCATGCTGCGATTTAAATGCTAGTTTTTTGCTTTTACACACCTTCCTCCTTATTTCTTTTCTATTTTCTCCTCGTCCGCTATTCTTCTGGCATATTACTAATTTTTTACTACTATACCCTCTACCTATTCCCACCCTTTCCCTCTCTTTCCTTAAAAAGATATCGGGATTGGACATTTCCCAAAATTGAGAAAGGTGGGGGAGCGGGAGGGGAGGGGGGGGACCCGGGACCCAAGGTATTCCAAGATATGTATATCCCACATTTGTGTTACTCCTTATGCTCCGTTTTGTATTATATTGTTCCATGATATACCTTTTACATTATTATGTGGAGAGAAAAAAAAAAAAAAAAAAAAAGGAAGCTTTCTTTTTCTTTCCTTTTCTCCTTCCTTATATACACACGCATATCTAATACACCTTGTGCTTTATTTTATATCATATTATTCCAAAACACACCTTTTCCAAAAACCCCTTTCGAAACTTTCCCCTTATTGTATCTCACCCAAAAAAAGCATAATTTATTAGCATCTATACTCTCACATACTTGTTATATCGTATTATATCATATTATTACGTGATTTACCTCCATACCACAACCCTTTTCTAACCTCTCCCCCCCCCCCTTATTGTGTCCCTCCTTTGAAGTTACGTGCAAATGCACCTCATAATTCCAGTGCCAAAAAAAAAACATTTTTTCTTTCCTTTTTTTTCTTCTTTCCTTCCCCCCTCCCTTCCCACTCCCCCCCCCTCCCTTCCCTCCCTTTTATATATATATATATATATATATATATATATATATATATATATATATATACACACATTTGTATTATTTGTGCTCCATATGATATTGTATTGTTTTGTGACGCCCCTTTTCCATTATTGTGTAGAGAAAAAAAAGAAAAAAAAACATGATTATTAACATCTTTACACTCACATATTTGTTATATCCTATTATATCATATTATTACGTAATTTACCTCCATACCACATCCCCTTTTTATGGAATGGGAATTTCCATCTATATTGAAGATTATTCCTAATTAGTTGCTCCACAAGGGGCCTTAATGCTCTTCTCCGGTCCAGTGTGAATTTTGATAAGTCTTGAAAAAATAGTAATGAGTCTCCCTCATATTGGATATTTTTATTTTGACGTGCCGCAAGCATAATTTTATCCTTTGTATGGGCATAATACATTTTACAGATAACATCCCGTGGTTTATTAAGGTCTGGTCTTCTTATTCCTGTTACTCTGTGTGCTCGGTCGATTATTAAATCTTTTATGTCAATTTTCTGTAGTGTTGTTATAAGTTCCTTTGAGCTCACATCTTCCTTTAAACCTCTAATTCTTATATTGGATATTCTATTTCTATTTTCTTGCTCATCTAAGATGTTTATTGCTTGCTTTAATTGTTTCCCTTGCTTCTGTATTTTTTCCTTTATCTTTATCAGTTCCTGTTCCGTTTTTGAAACTCTTGTGTCTAATATACCCATTTTTTCTTGTGTATTTTTTGTAGATCTTTTAAGCTCTTGTATCTCCATTTTATATAATTTTTCCAGCCTATGCACGTATTAATCCATATCTGCCCTAGTTGGGAGAGATCGAATATATGTTCTCATATCCCATTTTTCTTTATCCTCTTCCTTTCGTTCATTTATTGAACCTGTTGTATCAATTGGTGAGCTATTTCTAGGATGATCTACTTGCTCTTCCCCTGACGATCTAGATGTTACAGATGATTCCACTGTTTGATAATTCATGCGATGTTTGTAGTGCTTGTGTTATTTGGGGAGATTGTAGTTGTAATTGTTGAAAAAACTCCTTAATATCAGATGTTTGCGTGGATTGTGCCCCTGTAGTGTTTTTATTTTTGCTTTCTGTTTTATCATTTTTGTTCTTTTGAGGTTGTGGTGTTTTGTTACCTTTTTTGGGCGCCATATTACTACTCTCTCCTTTTCCTCCCCTCCGTCCCATTTGCCAGGTGATTGGTAACGTGTGAGTATTTTCCAAGCTTACCACTTTCTTTATATCTTCTTCAGACTACTGATGTAGATATATTATACGAGATATGCTATGTTATCCCCTTATATCATGTATTGTCACCCTGTTTTTATGTCCTTTATTTATATTGTGGCCTTAAGGGAATCCTGTTGTTATAAAGTCCTTTTAGCACATCAAGTCATGAACTATTCAAGAACAGGATATAATTAAATCTGTCCCGGAAACAGTTAATCTGGTGTTTTCCTTTTTTTTTAGTTATTTGTTCTCATTTGTTCTCACTTACTCAGAGCATTATGTCCCTCTGTGTATCCATTTTCAAGAATATTAAAGCATACAGTTCTTTACAGTTCTTTATACTGTTTTTTATATTACTTCCATAGTCATACCTGTTGCTCTAGTTTCTCCAATTTCATCCCCGGTTTTTTACGTAGTGTATCGCCTGGGCGGCTAGTCTTCAGTCTACTACCTTTAGTCCCGGAGATCTCCTGGGTCCTCCTGATCTCTGCTGCTTGGTTCCCGAGGACCCCGCTGGAGCGCGTGTTTCTGAGCGTGCCGTCTCTGCTGTCTGCGTGCGCCGACACACAGAGGCTCCCGCTCGGCTTCATACGCCGTCTCCTGGCTCCATCCTCGGCCCCAATCCCGGCACCCCACAGGTTTGGTTCCTCCCGGATCTCCCGGTCACTTTCAGCCGCCTCTAGCAGCTCAGACTACTGCTCCGGTTACTTTGTGTCTTGGTAAGGTAAGTAGGCTGCTATAGTGTCGAGGAGAACCAGCAGCATTGGGTAGTTAGGTGTGTGTGTCAGTCACACAGACCTCCATTGTCTGCAGCGTCTGCAGCATGTCAGACACTCTATCTCCCTAAGCGGCCATCTTGGTCAGCAGCTCCTCCCCCGCCGAATGAGCAGCTTTGTTACCTTGGACTGCTTGCTTCTGACTTTGAATCTAAAATGGTCTGTTGCAAAGTGGACAACTGCTCTGTGGTCGGACGAATAAAAATTTGATATTCTTTTTGGCAACTGTGGGCGCCGTATTTTCCAGACTAAAGAGGAGAGGGACCTTCCTGCTTCTTATCAGCTCTCAGTTCAAAATCCTGCACCCCAGAAGGTATGGGGGTGCATTGGTGCGTATGGAATGGGCAGCTTGCACATCTGGAAAGGCACCATCAATGCTGAAAGATATATCCAGGTTCTAGAGCAGCATATGCTCCCATCCAGATGACATCTTTTTCAGGGAAGGCCATGTATATTTCAGCAGGACAATAACAGGACAATGTTAAGCATGCTGGTGTTCTCCACTTAAAAAACTCTGCCAAACACTGAACACCCACGTTTAGCAGAATTTAGTAGCGTTTAGGACCTGCCAGTGTTTTTTCTGCCAAAACGTTGCTGCTCCAGAACATGTTGGCAGAGGAAAAAGAAGATTTGGAGTGCTGAGAAACCAAAAGGTCATCCACCTCTCCTTCTGTATGACAGGAGGGAAACTTTTTTGGGTCAGACTCCTATATTCCACCCAATAAGGTAAATTTCTTTAAAAACATTATGCAGAAATTGAATTAATCTCTACATTATTGTAGTTTTTAATATAATTCTTAACTATTTTAAATTTATTTTTTTGATTTTTACACAATTTATATGAAGTTCTTTTTCCCTTTGGTTGCAATAGAGTGCCTTGGCCTGTATTCTGGAAAATGTATCTAGTTATTTTGATAATTTTCTCTAGAACGATTTCTTTATATTACCAGGTATATATATGCAATATTTCTTTTTCTCGGTCTGACATTGATTTTTGAAATGTAGAATTCTCTTATTGAAATTAAATTTGTAATGATGCTTTAATGTTATCTGTGATTGGTAATACTATATATTCTCTTTACAGTATTTAGACTTCGTGCAGAAATATAAATCTCCTGAAGAAGCTCTTGCAGAGCGAAACATGTTGAGCAAAAGTGGCTGTAAATAGTGTACGAATTTACAATATAATACTGAATGTATAAGTATCTTTTTTTAAAAAAAGCTATATTTAATGACAATTATTTTATTAGAAAACAGATTGTTTTTTTTTATTGGCACCTTAAAATTCCCATTTCTTGTATGTTAAAAAATTTCCTTTGTCTCACGGGATGTGGTACCTTTTGGTTTCTCAGCACCCCCAATCTTCTTTTTCCTAATAATAAGGGTGTACCCACCCAAAAAATGGGGATGCTGATTTAAACCAAAAATAAATAATTGATTTGTTGGTTTTATCATTGAACCTTATATACAGTGGGGACGGAAAGTATTCAGACCCCCTTAAATTTTTCACTCTTTGTCATATTGCGGCCATTTGTTAAAATCATTTATGTTTATTTTTTTCCTCATTATTGTACACACAGCACCCCATATTGACAGAAAAACACAAAATTGTTGACATTTTTGCAGATTTATTCAAAAAGAAAAACTGAAATATTACATGGTCCTACGTAATATTTAACTCAGGTGCTGTCCATTTCTTCTGATCATCCGTGTGATGGTTCTACACATTCATTTGAGTCAAGCTGTGTTTGATTATACTGATTGGACTTGATTAGCAAACCAAACACCTGTCTATATAAGACCTTACAGCTCACAGTGCATGTCAGAGTAAATGAGAATCATGAGGTCAAAGGAACTGCCTGAAGAGCTCAGAGACAGAATTGTGGCAAGGCACAGATCTGGCCAAGGTTACAATAACATTTCTGCTGCACTTAAGGTTCCTAAGAGCACAGTGGCCTCCATAATCCTTAAATGGAAGACTTTTGGGACTACCAGAACCCTTCCTAGAGCTGGCCGTCCGGCCAAACTGAGCTATCGGGGGAGAAGAGCCTTGGTGAGAGAGGTAAAGAAGAACCCAAAGATCACTGTGGCTGAGCTCCAGAGATTCAGTCGGGAGATGGGAGAAAGTTGTAGAAAGTCAACCATCACTGCAGCCCTCCACTAGTCGGGGCTTTATGGCAGAGTGGAAGCCTCTCCTCAGTGCAAGACACATGAAAGCCTGCATGGAGTTTGCTAAAAAAACACCAGAAGGACTCCAAGATGGTGAGAAATAAGATTCTCTGGTCTGATGAGACCAAGATAGAACTTTTTGGCCTTAATTCTAAGCGGTATGTGTGGAGAAAAACAGGCACTGCTCATCACCTGTCCAATACAGTCCCAGCAGTGAAGCATGGTGGTGGCAGCATCATGCTGTGGGGGTGTATTTCAGCTGCAGGGACAGCATGACTGGTTGGAATCGAGGGAAAGATTAATGCGGCCAAGTACAGGGATATCCTTCTCCAGAGTGCTCAGGACCTCAGACTGGGCCAAAGGTTTAACTTCCAACAAGACAGTGACTCTAAGCACACAGCTAAAATAACAAAGGAGTGGCTTCACAACAACTCTGTGACTGTTCTTGAATGGCCTAGCCAGAGTCCTGACTTAAACCCAATTGAGCATCTCTGGAGAGACCTAAAAATGGCTGTCCACCAACGTTTACCATCCTACCTGACAGAACTGGAGCAGATCTGCAAGGAGGAATGGCAGAGGATCCCCAAATCCAGGTGTGAAAAACTTGTTGCATCTTTCCCAAAAAGACTCATGGCTGTATTAGATCAAAAGGGCGCTTCTACTAAATACTGAGCAAAGGGTCTGAATACTTAGGACCATGTGATATTTCAGTTTTTCTTTTTTAATAAATCTGCAAAAATGTCAACAATTCTGTGTTTTTCTGTCAATATGGGGTGCTGTGTGTACATTTTTTTTTTTTAAAGGTGTTTATTTTCATTTTTAAACAACAAAAGAAGGACAAAACAAAAAGAAAAGTACAGACTGTCAGTACATATATGTATAGTGCAATCAGCAACTTAATTCGGATAATGAATAAATGACCGATTAGGACGTCTGCAGAAAACATTTATACCCCAAGAAAAAATAGAACTAAACCATTCACACACACACTCATTCACACTCATAGCACACACGACCCCATTACCGCAGTATATTTCCAGAAACACACAGGAGTAAAAGTTTTAAATGCATACAGGAATCTCTATTCACGTGTAGACATATATCAAATATTGTTCACTGAATCACATCATACCACTCACTGAGATAGCTGTGAAGAGAGGACATCCCCCCAGAAGTCCCCTGAGACGTCCAGCCACGGCTGCCATATTTTGGTGAACTTCTTAGGGCATGCCCTACTTTTAAATATCAATTTGAATTTGGGGAGGGTCCCATGAACAATGCGGAAGAAAGTGTGGGCCGAAACAGGGGCAGTATCTTTCCAATGTAGTAAAACTGTTTTACATGCGTAAAATAACAATATACATATCAAAGTTCTAGCATGAGTGCGAGGAACATGGTCATTCAAAACTCCCAAAAGTCCAACCTCCGGGGTATGAGGCAACAGTAGATGCAGTTTACGGTTGAAAAAAGCAAACAACTCTTTCCAGAAGGTTGCAAGTCCAAAGCATGTCCAGAACATTTGAAAGAAGTCGGCAACACTCGTGTTCCATCTAGCACATGCAATATCTCGACCCAGACCCATTTTAACCAACCTAGCAGGTGTATAATGTAAGTGATGTATAAACTTAAACTGTATCAGGATATCAGCCCTGCTAATGATATCCTGAAAACATATTTCCGTTGCCTCTTCCCAATCCTCTTCAGAAAGCTCAGGCATAAACATCTGCCATTTACGTTGAGAACTCTTAAAGGGATCCGCTCCCATCACCTGAAGGCGTCCATAAAAGGTCGTCACTAGTTTCTTTATTTCTGGGAACGACAGAAGGTCCTCAATAGAAGATTCCGTGAGCTCTATGGTCAACGAGCCAAATTGTGCCCGAAGGGCATGTCGTAATAAAAGATACCTGAAAAAGAATTTATTGTCGAGGCCATATTTAAGTCTAAGAGATTCAAAAGACAGTAGGGTAGTCTCCTCCAATATATGAAAAAGGTGTGTAATTCCAAAACGGGCCCACCACGTTGAGTCCAGGTGGCCAGAAAGCTCAGGAATATTTGGATTTCGCCACAGGGGAGCCTGTGGCAAAATATCCGCTAGGGACCGTGTCAGTGTTTTTCCCCCCTCCCTCCAAGCCATAAAGCAAACCTCAACGGGGGAGAATCTGGAGCCACCAGTCCTTCTCGATCTATGCAATTCATCCCTCAAAGAGGTAGGAGGTTCAAATAAGGTCAAAAGAAAGGCAGTGGCAAGAGTTTTGGGATCAGAGTGGAGCCAGTCATGGATATAGGTGAGCTGGGAGGCGAGGAAATAATTTCTTAAGTTCGGGCAAGCCAAATCTGCCTATGGCCTTAGCCGCTTGTAGGGAGGATTTGGCTATATGAGGTTGGCAACCGTTCCAAATAAAAGTGAAAAGGGCAGAGTCAAGTTTTGCAAAGAATTTTTTGGTGAGGAAAACCGGGGAAGCCCTAAAGCAATAGAGAAATTTCGGTAAAAAAATCATTTTAAATATATTTATGCGACCAATTAGATTGAGGGGCAACTACGACCAGGTACGAAATTCATACGTCATCTGATGGACTATAGGGGCGACATGGAGTTCTTCATATCTAGGGAGGTCAGCATGTATCTGAATACCTAGGTACTTAAAGGAGGGTGTTAGTTGGATACGTGACCTCTGTAGATATTCATAAGGAGAAGGGGGACCAATAGCAAAGGCCTGGGATTTTTCCCAGCCCACCCGGAGCCCCAAAACTGCACCAAACTCCTCCACCACTTGTAGTAATTTAGTAAAAAAGCTCTCCCCACCATCCAAATATACCAGGGAATCATCTGTGTATAGAGAAATCTTCTCTTCCAGCGGGCCAGAACGGATACCCCCAATCTCAGACGTCTGCCGCCAGAGCCAGTGGCTCAATGGCCACTGCGAACAGCAGTGGAGAGAGAGGGCATCCCTGCCGAGTACCCCTATTTAAAGAAAATGGTGCAGAGATATCCTTATTTGTGCGGAATCTAGCCCTCGGGTCAGCATATAGTAATCGAAACCCATTGAATAATGTAGGGGCCAATACCCATCCGTGCCACCGCTTCCCATAGGAAAGACCAACTCACAGTATCAAAGGCTTTTAATATGTCCAGGGACAGGACTAAATCAGAGCGTTTCGCAGGCACTGCATCATGGACATGCAAGTACAATCTACGGATATTATCAAATGTACTCCTGCCAGGCATGAAACCGGATTGGTCCGGCGGTATGAGGGATAGGATGACCATCTGAAGTCTAAGGGCGAGTATCTTTGCTAAAATTTTTGCGTCATTTTTCAGGAGTGAGATAGGCCGGTAGGATCGCATTGTTGTCTATCCTTACCAGGCTTGGGTATAACAACAATGAGTGCCTCATTCATAGAATCAGGAAGCTTCCCCAACTTAAGGGAGTCTTTAAACACTTTGAGGAGCCTGGGAGCCAGCTCCTCTACATGTGTCTGATACCACTCCGAGGGAAGTCCATCCAGGCCCGGAGTTTTATTAGAGGGTAGGAGGCGTATGGCCTTAGTGACCTCCTCCAGCGTAATGGGTTTATCTAGAAGGGATTGCTGAGAGTTACTAAGTGCCGGGAGGTCAAGGGATTCGAAGAAGCCCAAAAAGTCTGTTTCTGAAGGGATATCTGTACCCTTGTACAATGTGGCATAGAAATCTGCAAAAGTTTGGTTAATAGTCAGTGCGTCAGATGTACTTGACCCATCCGGTAGTTGAATTGTGGCAATCGAGGTATCCTGACAGTCCGCATGTGCAAGATATGCAAGGAGCCTGCCATTTTTCCCTCCATGCTCGTAAATGTGAGCCGCGAGGTACAACTGTTGTTTCCTGGTCAAGTCTACCATGTGTAGCTGCAGAGCCCTATGGGCATCTGTCAGCATGCCCCGAGTCTCAGAGGAGGGAGCACCCAAATGACGGGCACGGGCCTCCTCCAATGCTTTTCGGAGAGCCTCCGGTGTCACCCGTCTGGCGGACCTGTAGCGCTTAATTTTGGAGATGTAGGTACCCCTGACCACAGCCTTAAAGTCATCCCAGACAGGACCCACAGCAGCAGAGTCTGTGTTGAGGGACCAGTAATTGGCCATGTCAGTTGGGATGACCTCAGAGATTTCTGGCGTGGAGATCCAGAGAGGGCTGAGTCTCCAGGTTCGGAACGCTGGTCTGTGGCCCACAGTCAAACCCACCTGTATTATAGAATGATCAGACTTCATCTGGGGCAGATACGCTATGGACCGAACATTAGGTAAAAAGTCCTTCGTTGCCAGGGCATAGTCAATTCTGGAAAAAGCTGCATAGGACCTAGACTGGCAGGAGTACACCCTGGCACTGGGGAATTTCCAGCGCCACAGATCCACATATCCTAAGTATTACACCACGCATGAAACAACTTGGATTCGGATTGTAGAGGTTTTAGTCTATCTAAATCAGGTTGCAAGATCAAATTGAAATCCCCAAGAATAAGCATAGGACAATTAGGCAGAGTGGCAAAATGGATATTGAAATCAGAGAACATTGCAGCCGTGGCAGCGGGGGGGGGGGGGGGGGGGGGGGTCGAGATAGACCCTGACCAGAATGAGGGATGTTCCATGTACTGATATATGTAAAATGCCATACTGCCCCTTAGGATCTAGGATAACTTGATGACACACATGAAAGGTAACCCCCTACAGATTAGGATTGCAACCCCCTGATCATAATTTGAGTAGGTAGATTGATAGTGATTGGCCACCCAGTGTTTTTTAAGTGCCATCACTTTGGACCCCATTAAGTGAGTTTCCTGGAGGCACAGGATATGCGGTTTACTATGTTTCAGGGCCTCAAAGATAGATGGTCTTTTAAATTTAGAGTTCAGACCCCGGACATTCCATGAACAAACGTTTACGTCAGACATGGGATTGGTATTATAAGTGCTGGGTCAGGGGGGAGGGGGACAGATACGGGGGTCCCGGAGGGCTCCCCATCCCCGGTCACAGCTCCATAGGAAAATAAGGGCCGCAGTGCTGAACATACAACCATCCATACATACACCATACACACAACAACACAACTATGTACATTACCACATTCATTACCCAACAAGGGCAATAAATTCCCTGCCCAGCTCCAAAAAAGGGGAGTGGGCCTATACCCAAAACTTGTACCATGCATGGGGCCCATGGCCTGTAACAGGAAGCAAGAAAAAAGTCAGAAAAACAAAATAGTCAGTGTTCGACAACAAAATTTCAAAAGAAGTGGGGGACTAAACCCCAAGGCAGCTCAGGCTCGGTTAAGGACCGAGATTGAGTACTTTCCCTCCAGAGACGTGTATGATCATCCAAAGTCAGCACATATTTGAGCAACAAAACAAAACTCACAGTGACGAATAACAAAAAATAATTAAAAAAAGAGAACTAGGAGGAGGGAGGAAACTTCAGTTTCAGCAATGGAACCAGCAGGATATGGGGATCCGCATCAGACAGGAGGCTTAGGAGCGGGGTGGTGATTCCCACCAGGACATGGCATCTTGTGGGGACTGAAAGAAATGGGCTTTTCCTTGGTATGTGACCCGGAGGGTAGCAGGGAATAGCATGGAATATTGGATATCCTGCTCCCGGAGCTTCTGCTTGACACGCTGGTAACTGGCTCTACGGTTGCGGACTGTCGCAGAGTAGTCTGGGTAGAGGGAAACCACAGCATTATTAATGCGGAGACTTCCTTTCCTCCTGGCATCCCCAAAATGGAGTCATGCTCTCTGTAGTTGAGGTGACGGATCACCACTGTACGCGGGGGTGACCTTCAGGAAGGGGGGCGTCTAGGGACTCGGTGGGCCCTCTCAATCACAAAGCAGGGGGATAGCTGCTCACGGTCAAATTCTTGCTCGAGCCAGCTCTCTAGGAAGGCTATAGGGTCAGACCCCTCCACCCGCTCCGGGAGCCCAACCAGGCGCAGGTTATTTCTGCGTAGGCGATTTTCGAGGTCATCGACCTTATCCTCCAGAGATGCAATCTTTCCCCCATGTGTATTGAGTTTAGGCAGGATGGGAGTGACAGTGTCCTCCAAATCACTAATACGTTGCTCAGTTTCAGTAACCCGGCCACGTTTTTTGTGCATGTCCTGCCGCATAATAGTTAAGTCAATCTTAAGCCCATCCCCCTTCCCCACAAGGTCCGCATTATTTACCTTGATAATAGAGAGGACCTCCGCCAGAGTGGGTTCCTTATCGCCATCCGCGACCGCCGAGCTCGGGGTCACTACCAGGGGCATGGCTGCAGGGTCCGGAATCTCAGGGGAGGGTAGTGGGGACACGTCCTGGCCGTCTCCAAAGAGATCCGGAGTGGAGGCTGGTGATGAGCTGGGCCTATGGACGGTGTTGCGGCGGCCATCTTGGCAGGAGCGAGTGGTGATGCTCATCTTTACCGGCAGTTCTTTCTTCCCTCGCCGCTTTCCCATCCACCAAAATGCCCCCCGAAGATACAGGAGACACACCTGGAGGGATTAGGCAAAAAAGGAATTGGCTGCTGGCAAAGGTTGATCAGGATGGAGCAGGATTGCATAGGGAGAGACTGGAGCTACACAGGAACATGTCCGATCACATCCTGAGCTAGGCCACGCCCCCACTGTGTGTACATTAATGAGGAAAAAAATGAACTTAAATGATTTTACCAAATGGCTGCAATATAACAAAGAGTAAAAAATTTAAGGGGGTCTGAATACTTTCCGTCCCCACTGTACTCATGAGTTTAGCATTATAGAGTCAATTTACATGTATGGTCCTATTGGTATTTGTTTGGCTATAATTGGTTTCTCTCAATATGGTGAGTTATTGTGGTAATGCATTCAGTGGATTGATGGAAAAAATCCATCGATCCCAGAATGCAGATAGTGGTGGTCTGTCTATGGTGCATATTTTCCCCTGGCTTCAATGCATGCTGGAGAAAAAACCCAGAATTTACTAGAATAAGTGGTATTTCACTAAATATATTGAGGAAGGGGTTTCCCCATGGGGTTTAAGACTACAAATATATCCCCATTTAAATAAAATTGAACCAGACTTTAGATCTAACTGGGAGGATAACCTGCAAGCTTGTTCCATTCAGATGATGAATTTGCTATGTCAACAATATTCCCTAGAGCTAGACACACTAGACAGGGAAATTGAAAAGCTCTATCAGGCTAATGAGAATCTAATATCGGATTCTCTATTTAATTCACGGGATCAAACTCTAAAAAGTGATTTGGAGAATTTTGTTGCTGAAATTTAAAAACAAAAGAAAAAAGTTTTCTTGTTCATACATCACGGGACACAGAGCCTTTGATAATTACTAATTGGTTTAGATAGTCACCTTTAGGTTATTGGACACTGGCTACCCTAATTACAAGGCGAGTTCCTCCCCTATATAACCACTCCCATATAGAGAGTACCTCAATTTTTTCACCAGTGTCTAGAGTGGTTGGTCACGTTGAAGATGTGCTAAGAAGAGAGCTCTGTTTGATGGTCTCTGCAGGGGCCTAGGAGCTATACAACCGAATCCATACCTCGGGCCAATAAATACGCCTAAGATGGAAGGTACCCGGGCCTCGTGAAAGAAGAAACAAGGTTTTGCTTGTAATGTCTCTCTTTGGGGCACAAATTAAAAGTTGCACGAAAAGTTTTCTGGCAGAGTCTTCTACAGGTCCAGGGAAGAGAATCCTGTAAGTAGGAACCCAGAACCCTAAAGGTTGGCACAACATTACCCGCCGTGATGGGTGAGGGTTGGATCTGTCTGTTCTCAGCAGTTTCCTGTGGTGGGGATAAGGTAAGTGAAGACAATCCTAGATATTTACCTTAAGGATTATCTTCTGTGAGTAGTTTTTAGTCTTACCTGGTTTCCGCCACTAGAGGGAGTAAGAGACATATCTGGTGTTTACTGGTCTGTGAAGCTGCTCACCTCCTCCGCTGCAGGCTCTGCCACATAAACTGAAAGGGGGATCCCACGTAGCCTTGGGGTCCCTCATAGTCCTCCGGAGGTCTCCTTTCTCCCCCCTCTCGCCCCCGGCCACCGCCATTGTTGGTCCTACATGCACACGCATGCAGGGGACACACTTTTACAGCGGATTTTGCGGGGAAGGAGGGGGGCGTGGTTGAGGGCGGCGTGCACGGCACATCAGTGCGCAGGCACAAGGTGGCAATGTTTAAAGCCCAGGATGCCGGAGCCCCTGTAAGCGGTGGGACACAGAGCTGTGGGCAGTAAACATCTCAGTGGATTCGGATCCGGGCATACCTAAGACACCTACTCGGCATCAGGTTGTGCAGACTAAGCTAATGATTATATTGCAAGACTAATGCACAACAGTAATTGCATCTAAACTAGTGCCTCTGCTTTTGCAGCTTAGGACTATGCGGGGCGGGTAAAAAAGAGGCACTAAAAGATCACCGCCTAGATCTAGAGGTTCCCCTGAAAGACTGGAGGCAGCCTCTCAGGATGAGTCATTGCCCCTGTCAGGCTTTGCAGCTTCTCCCAATGTTGCAGCCCCTGTGTATGTCACTGAAGACACTATGAAAGCTGCATTGGATGGTTTAGAAGGAAGGATTGCTACTTTAATCACAACTTCCTTAAAAAAATGAGAAAACGAGATAGATCCCCTGCCTCTGCTCTGGGTTCCTTATCCGATGAGCAATCTGATAATGATGAAGTATGCCTCTCCGGGAATGGGGATCAGGAGATTACCGGAGGCAAGACCACTTTGTTGCCAATTAAGAAGAAGAGTAAACGTCCCTCATTTAGACGTTCTCTTTCCCCAGCCCCTGGAGCCTCGACCTCTAGGCAGTGGCGACGGCTTCCCCAGTCCAATACTAGTTAAAAGAGGCGAGAGGTTGGGACTTTAAATGAGACGCGAGTCTCCATCCCTATGCATACATGAAACAGGAAGGTTGGGACTTTGAGTGAGGTGGGCAAATGAGGCCAATGGGTCAGTCACCATTGCAAAAAACCTTTTTATTGGTACATAGTGACATAGTGACATGATAATAGTCTCAGTGTGGGTTTGACTGTCAAGTCATATACAAATACATCCTGATTATTAACTGGTAAACTTGATGGCATGCCCCTAAATGATGCAGGGCAGATGGTCTTTAAGAGGTGAAACATCCAAAAAATGCACAAAGTCACAGAGTAAATAAGTAAAATAGTAAAAACTTGTTGATATGTAGATCAAGTAAAAAGGTAATAATTGTGGTGCATGTCGTAAGGCTGACGCGTTTCGTGTATCAAAACACTCTTCAGGGGCGATTTTGCACCAGAATCTAAAAAGAGAAAAAAGGGGGGAGGGTATCCTAAATAAATGAAATTTAATATGCTTTATGGAAAAAGAAAAATATGCCGGTGGGGGAGGCGAGAAGCCACTAACCCTGAATGGATACTCACATGCTAAAGGAGTATGAACTCCATGAGGTTCGCGATCACAGGGCCACCAACTAAGTCAGGTCCAGGAGTTGAGGGAAGAGCTCATTTGCCCACCTCACTCAAAGTCCCAACCTTCCTGTTTCACCAGTCCAATAATAGGGGAAAGGTAAAAGGCCAAGCCCAAGGGCAGAAAAAGTCTTGGGGTCCAAGATCTGGTAAGCAGAACCCCAAAGCCTCCTTATGAAGAGGCACCCCCACTTGGCCGAGTGGGGGGAAGGCTGCTGCAGTTTGCAGACGCCTAGCGGGAAGAGATTCAGGACAAATGGGTAACCTCCACGGTGTCTCTGGGCTAGAAGCTGGGACCTTCCGCCATCCCGCTTTCTAAGGTCAAGAGTCTCCAAAGATCCAGAAAAAAGGTACCCCATGCTTCTGGACTTAGAACGCCTGTTATCTCAAGGGGTAATTATAGAAGTAGCCCCAGAAGAGCAAGGCTCGGAGTTCTACTCGAACCTCTTTACGGTTCCAAAACCAAGCGGGGATGTCAGACCTATTCTAGATCTAAAAGACCTGAATCAGTTCCTAAATATTCGTTCTTTCCGCATGGAGTCAATCCGCTCAGTGGTTTCCACCCTTCAGGGAAGAGAATTTCTGGCATCGATAGACATCAAAGATGCATATCTACATGTGCCAATTTTCCCCGCTAACCAAAGGTTTCTAAGGTTTGCGCATGGAGCAGCGCCACTTTCAGTTTGTGGCCCTACCTTTTGGTCTTGCGACCACACCTCGGGTGTTTACGAAGGTTCTAGCCCCGCCCCTGGCAAAGCTAAGGGCTCGAGGCATAGCAGTAATAGCTTATCTGGACAATTTGCTACTCGTAGAACAGTCTGTAGCATGCTTAGAACGCAATGTGCTGAGCACAGTGAAGTATTTAGCGTACCTAGGCTGGGTCCTCAATCTAGATAAATCCTCCTTACGGCCCCTAAAAAACTGGAATATTTGGGCATGGTCATAGACACAGTCCAGAGCAGAGTATTCTTACCCAAGTCAAAAGCCAAAGCCATAAAGGATTTGGTCCGAGTAGTCAGAACAAGGAAAAAACCTTCCATTCGACTATGTATGAGGTTATTAGGGAAAATTGTAGCCTCATTCAAGGCTGTTCCTTACGCCCAGTTTCACTCAAGACCTTTACAGAGCAGCATCCTTTCTGCCTGGAACAAGAGAGTTCAAGCCTTGGATCTTCCAATACGCCTGTCACCATGGGTACGCCAGAGCCTCAATTGGTGGTTACTAACCGCGAATCTACTGAAAGGAAAGTCCTTTGTTCCAGTTACTTGGAAGGTCGTAACCACAGATGCCAGCCTTGTAGGCTGGGGAGCAGTTCTGGAAGAAGCCTCTTCCCAGGGAAGATGGTCCAGAGCCGAAGGGCTCTTTCCCATCAACATTCTGGAGATTCGGCAATTCGTCTGGCCTTCAGGGCCTGGACTTACAGGTCGCAAAGGCTGTCCTGTCCGGATACAGTCCGACAATGCTACAGCGGTGGCTTATATCAATCACCAAGGGGACACCAGGAGTCTGAATGCCCAGAAAGAGGTGAATCACATTTTTGCTTGGGCAAAAAGGCATGTTCCCTGCCTGTCTGCGGTCTTCATTCCAGGGGAAGAAAATTGGCAGGCGGATTTCCTTAACCGCCAGCAGCTGTGTCCAGGAGAAGGGTCTCTACACCCCAACATAATTCGGTCCTTATGTCGGAAATGGGGTACCCCGATGTAGACCTGTTGGCTTCCAGGTTCAACAAGAAACTGGACAACTTTGTGTCAAGAACAAGGGATCCGCTGGCACAGGGGTCAGATGCCTTAGCAATTCCATGGGATCAGTACTTTCTGATCTATGCGTTCCCTCCAGTTCCGTTTCTCCCGCGATTCCTTCAGAGGGTCAAAAGGGAAGGGAAGCCGGTAATTCTGGTGGCCCCGGCTTAGTCCAGGCGACCTTGGTATGCAGAGATCGTAAAGATGGCAGAGGGAAGACCGTGGGTTCTTCCGCTACGCCAAGATCTACTCTCACAGGGCCCAATATTCCATCCTGCCTTACGAAGTCTGAATTTGACGGTTTGGCTGTTGAGACCCACATCCTGAAGAGCCGTGGGCTCTCAGGTCCAGTCCTATTCACTCTGGTTAATGCTAGGAAGCCGGCCTTAAGGCTCATCTATTACAGAACCTGGAAGGCATATGTTTCCTGTTGTGAATCCAAGGGGTGCATCCTAGAAGATATGCCATTAGCAGGATTCTTGCCTTTCTTCAATTAGGCGCAGAAATGAGGCTGTCCTTGAGCACTATCAAGGGCCAGATCTCGGCCTTGTCGGTATTTTTTCAAAGACGGCTTGCCTCTCATTCCCTGATCCAGGCCTTTGTTCAAGGGGCACTGCACTTGAATCCGCTGGTTAAGCCTCCCGTGTGCCCGTGGGATTTAAATTTGGTTATGTCTGTTTTACAGAAACAACCTTTTGAACCATGGCACCAAGCTCCTTTGGCTCTTTTGACAAAGAAATTGTTTTCTTGTAGCCAAATCCACAGCTAGGAGGGTATCAGAATTAGCAGCTCTTTCATGTTACATAGTTACATAGTTACATAGTAGGTGAGGTTGAAAAAAGACACAAGTCCATCAAGTCCAACCTTTGTGTGTGATTATGTGTCAGTATTACATTGTATATCCCTGTATGTTGCGGTCATTCAGATGATTATCTAATAGTTTCTTGAAGCTATCAATGCTCCCCGCTGAGACCACCGCCTGTGGAAGGGAATTCCACATCCTTGCCGCTCTAGGGAGCCATATTTGATTATTCACGAAGACAGGGTGGTGTTGCGTCCTCACCCAACCTTTTTTCCTAAAGTGGTTTCATCTGAATCAAAGATTCCATCTGAATCAAGATGTGGTCCTACCATCCTTTTTTCCAAATCCGCTGTCCGCGGAGGAGAAGTTGTTACACTCTTTAGATGTTGTAAGAGCAGTCAAAATCTATCTGCAGGCAACAGCTCAGATACGAAAGACTGCTTGTCTATTTATACTGCCAGAAGACCACAAAAAGGGGCCAGGCAGCATTGAAGTCCACTATCTCTAGATGGATTTGACAGGTTATTATTCAGGCTTATGGTTTAAAGAAGAAAATTTCTCCTTTTCAGGTTTTAGCGCACTCGACTAGAGCTGTTAGTGCTTCTTGGGCAGTGCATCACTAGGCCTCCATGGCTCAGATCTGCATGGCTGCAACTTGGTCTTTGGTCCATACATTCACTAGATTCTATCAGATGGATGTAAGAGGGCATGAGGATGCCGCATTTGGGTGCAGTGTGCTGCAGGCAGCAGTATAGGTCCTCATGTCCGATGGCGGTCTGTGTTTCTGATCTGTGTCTCCCTCCCCTCAAATTTGGGCATTGCTCTGGGACATCCCACTTAGTAATTAAGGCTCAGTGTCCCGTGATGTATGAGCAAGAAAATAGGATTTTTTTAAAAACAGCTTACCTGTAAAATCCTTTTCTTGGGAGTACATCACGGGACACAGAGCTCCCGCCCCTCTTCGGGATTGTACGTTGGGATACTTATTGCTTTGCTACAAAACTGAAGTACTCTCCATATGGGAGGGGTTATATAGGGAAGGAACTCACCTTGTAATTAGGGTTGCCAGTGTCCAATCACCTGATGGCGAATATCTAACCCACTTAGTAATTATCAAAGGCTCTGTGTCCTGTGATGTACTCCCAAGAAAAATATTTTACAGGTAAGCTGTTTTAAAAAAATCCTATTTTTATGTGACAAACTAGCCTATGACAATCATATTCTTCTATGTATTCTTCACAGGTTCACGATCGCACACGCAGAGGTAAGACCAGGTCCCCAAAAAACACAAACAAAATATAGAAAATGCACATCTGCACTGAAATGCACTCCCACTATGGGTTGACGCTCAACACAAGCTACATCTTCCACTTCCCAATCGATGGGTCCTTCTTAGCAATCGGGGGGAACTCCATCGCTAAATTCCTCTACTACACCATCCACAAGCACTACAAATCAGAGAAGTCACACAAACGTGAGTTTTTGCCAGAGAGATTTACGTCCGGCACCAATTTTTTCTCAACAGGCACCAGACCTAAAAAACGTAGTCAGTATGGAACAAGCTATTCACAAAACTCCATTGACAAAAACCAGCTCAAAGTAATTAATTTATCATCCTGCTCCATCACGAATGAACAAATTCAGGTGCTAAAATTAGGCCTGACATTTTGTCCAACACAAAAGATGGATCAATTTGAGTTAATCAAGGATATCAACCTATTCTCACGTAAACTAATGTTTAAAGTTTTTTTCGAAAAGAAGCAATTGCAAGCTCTTTCGCAACCCTTGGACAATCCTCTATGGGATGAAATTACTATAGATGATTTAAAAGCTTTAGATGATTTAATGGAGCCGTGGGAGGAGGGTCACACTGACGAGAGTAAATCCTCCAATTTGGAGGATAATCGGTCCTATTCAGGAGGTGTCTCTCCTCCTCCTCTGCTTTCCCCTGCAGATCCAGCTCTTTTCTTCTTTGCCAGGGAATACAAACCTAAGTCCCGAGCATTTCCGGCTCTCCAAGGCAACCCTAACATTTGGGCCTTCACCAAACAAGTTACAAATGTAATCCAGAACAATAAATGGAAAGGATTATGCTGTTCCAATTTAACCTCTGGACAGCAGGAAGCGATTCGCTCAGTGCAAGAAAATTCAAATTTAATCATCAAGCCCTTCATAAAGGGGGCAATTTGGTGGTAATGGATCATACCCAATATCTAGCTATGGCTATGGATATTTTAAATAACAAAAGCTGGTACAGGAAGGTATTTTTGGGATTCGTAAACAACATAAGCATTTGTTTTAGGAAGCTAATAGATTTGGCTTATTACAATAAATTAATCAATAATGGGAATTTCTTAACATTGAATTTCCAAAAACCACAACATTTTACCTCTTGTCTAAGATTCATAAGAGCTTGACTCTTCCTCCTGGGCGAGCTATTGTCTCGGGCAATGGTTGCCTTACGGAGACTGCCAGCCAGATGGTGGATAATTATCTTCGCCCCCATGTGGAAGCACTAACATCCTATATACACGACACCATGGACCTTCTAAAAATCCTTGATGGGATACATGTCCCAGAGGAAGCTTGGTTGGTTGCAAGTGACGTAGAGGCCCTCTACAACCCTATTCCCCATGAGGCGGGGGTTCGAGTTGTGGAGGGCTTCATTTCAGAATGTGAAAAAACATCCAGACCTTATAATAAATTTTTTCTTGACCTCTTAGGCTTCATATTGGAAAACAATGTTTTTTTGTTCAATAGCTCCCACTATCTCCAGGTGCAGGGGGTGGCGTTGGGGACAAAATGTGCCCTATCCTACGCCAACCTGTACCTGAGGGAGTGGGAGCAGAACCTTTTCTACAGAGAGGATATGCAGGAGTTTTTGGACAAGATCCCAATCTGGCGTCTTTTCATCGATGATATTTTTTTTATGTGGACAGGGACACAGGATGAATTGCTTTCTTTCTTTGAGACTCTCTAAAATTCACAATTGATTTTCATCAAAAAACCATGAACTTTTTAGATCTCACGATTTTTGTGAATCAGGATGGCAGTTTGGGATCTACAGTGTTTCAAAAATGCTCTGCTGGAAATTCAATCTTGCATGCAAAGAGCTCTCACCCTTCGCCTCTGGTGATGAGCATCCCTTACAGTCAATATGTTCGGATGAAGAGAAATTGCAGCGGAGATCCAGATTTTGAAAAGGATGCCAAGGCACTTCAAATGCGCTAACAGGAGAGAGGTTACAGTAAAAAATGCCTTAGAAGGGCTTACAATCGAGCTAAAAATCATAACAGGTCACATTTGATTCACGGTAAACAATCAAAGAAACCAGAGACAGGGGTAAGATTAATTACCCGATTCTCTGGTCAACATAAACAAATTCGAGAAATAATGAAAAAATATTGGTATCTCTTGATGGCCGATGAGACCATATCTAAACATTTCAAAATCTACCCTGAGATAACTTTCAGAAGATCCAGATCAATGAGGGATGGTCTGGTTCACAGTCACTATCAACCTAAAGTAACATCCAAAAATAAACCCAAGGGAACCTTCCCTTGGGGAAAATGCAAATTTTGCAGATTTAATTTTGGAGCCCAGGAACTTACATTACCAAATGGACATTTATTTAAGCCAACATTTTTGGCTAACTGTCAGTCAATAGGGGTGCTCTACATCATGTTATGTGACTGTGGAGAATTTTATGTGGGTAAGACAAAAAGGCCATTCTTTCATCGCATACGAAAAAGTAAAACAAGTAAAAGAAGGCGCAATACAATATACCTTATATACCATTGCCTATGCACACAAGGGCAGGGTCCATACAAACATATATAAGATATATATATGGGTGCAGTAAGAGTCATTCAAGGCAGCCACCGGAAGGAACCAAAAAGCCAGGTCCAATGTGCTAGAGAAAAACAAGGAAGAGGGGTGCCACTGAATATATATCAAGTTAAATTTATTGTTAAAAATAATATCCACTCACATGTAAAACTAAAGTGTAGATCTCAGATACATCTCGTGACACAAAAAGGAGCGGAGGACTACAAGTGGCAGCAAGTCCAAATGCACTGACATCACCTCTCATAGGCTGAAGATGAGCTGCACTGAGCCAATGTTGTAGTCTGTGAGCACACCACAAACAGGAGAGCAGAAGAGCCGTCTAGGGTGGTGTGGGTTCCAGGAAGAGAGGGCGTGAGGGCGTCTAGGCTGGTGCTTTAGTGTGAAGCGGTGTGTCCCAGCATCTCGTCCGGCATCCGTGGTGGAAGTAAGAGCACGGCCGTGTGATCGGAGCCAGAACGAGGCTTGGATCGCAAACACTGTGGCGCCGAGCTGTGACGTCACTCCTGTGCGACGCGTTTCCGAGATAGCTCGCTATCGATGGAGGAGATAGCGGCACTCCTTTATCAAGCATAGGGGAGTGATGTTGAACAAAGATATTATATAGTCCATCAGGGGGAGGGGCCTTGATGAGGGAGGTTCCTTCTAATATATTTCCATTTTAATGAACTGTAGCCTTTTCATCCAACATCCCCTATTTGATATCACATATTTTCTCTCCCAGGGCATATGCGTCCCTGAGTCTCATTTAATATGCATGCAGAACGGAACTATCGGCGGAGGTAGCCGGCGCTGACGGACTCTCCTCTCTCTCCCATCGCGGCCGCCGGCTGGCCGCCGTCCCCCGGACTTGGCCCTCCCTTGTTGTGGACGTGGAGGCCTACTTCCACTAGGCCCCAAGTGAAGCCGCGGTCTCGCCTAGAAGGGCGGCTGGAGCCGCCGGAGGAGGAGGCGGAGCTGATTCCAGGACCCAGGGAGCCCTCTCTCATCCTGCCCCAGCATCACCAGAGACACTCTGATTGGACCTCCAGGCGCAGGGGACCCCAGCGGATCCTGAATGAGGCAACGCCAGTCGGGCGCAGCGGCCGGTAAGGGGAAAAAATATAAATTCCCTTCCTCCCCAGAGATACCCCCCCCCGCAGCCAGCACCCTCACAAGTACCCAGACCCACACGCAGTGTACACAGGGCCTCGCAGACCGCACTAATGGAGGCTGCTGAGGCCAGACCCCCCTGGCTGGCAGAGGTCATGGCAGCTATAGCCACATGCCAATCAACGCTCACTGCAAAAATAGACGCAGTACAAATGGATGTGGGCCTCTTACGACAGGATATGGACAGGCTCCGTTCCAGGGTGACAGAAACAGAACAGAGGGTCAGTGACGCAGAGGACACAGTCGCTCAACACAGCGCAGCACTTCATACTCTCCAAACTAAGGTTAAGGCCCTGGAGTACAGGGCAGAGGACGCGGAGAACAGGAACAGGCGCAGCAACCTGCGCATTGTGGGATTGGCGGAGGGGGCTGAGGGCAACAACCCCACATGCTTTGTGGAGGACATGCTACGCAACCTTCTACCGGAGGCTCGTTTATCCCCCCAATATGCAGTGGAAAGGGCGCATAGAATTCCACCAAAACCTGGCCCTCCAGGGGCCCCTCCTCGTACTTTTA
Organism: Lithobates septentrionalis; assembly: GCA_037952835.1. NCBI lineage: Eukaryota > Metazoa > Chordata > Amphibia > Anura > Ranidae > Lithobates > Lithobates septentrionalis. The sequence continues at coordinate 1,766,333 of JBBDGP010000590.1, read as the reverse complement.
TTCTTCGACTTCTCAACTTTCAAGATAGGGACGAGATCCTGCGAGCTTCTAGGAATGTGGGTGACCTACGGTTTCAAAACAACAAATTGATGATCTTTCCTGACTACTCGATAGAAACACAGAAACTCAGGAAGTCATTTGCGGGCGCGCAACATCCGCTACAGTGTCCTATTTCCAGCGCGTTTGAGGGTCCAGGATGGTGAATCAGTCCGCTTTTTTACCTCCCCCAGGGAGGCATCCGCCTGGCTTGACACACTACCCCAGGACCGACAACCGAGAGCTTGATATGGAATCACTATCTGTTCATGTTTGAATACACTGGGCCCTGAGTATTAATATGAGGCAGTTCAGCTCCACCTGCTTACCTGATCTTAAATGTGACAGCCTCCATGAGGGACCCACAACTAATGCCCCTGGTGGCGAACACCAGGAGAACTTTTTAAGTTGGAAGTAGTAATGTTCCTCTCCTACAGGGACCTCAGGGAACCGGTTCACCACACACATTCAGATGGCGGAATTACCCCTCTTTTTCTTCGGTTTTTTTTTTTCTAAAGAAATCTTTTTGTTTCACCATTTTTGCCTTTTCCCCCCTTTTTTTTTCCTTTAATTTTTTATTATATATATATATATATATGCAGGGTCGGGCCCAGCCCAATGTTTAACTGACTTGTTTCGGTTACCCTCCGTATTGCGGGTCCCCCCGAAAGATTTGGTGGTGCCCCGGCGGGGCCCCAAGTTAGAGGACAGCGACTCGGCTCATCTGAGACCCCCAAGGACTCTTGGGGGGTCGAACCGCCTCTTGCACAGGACCCCCCTTTGCAGCCGGCGTGCTGATTTTTGTTGGGATGGAAGCCTGCCTCAGTTTCAAGGGGTTGGTTGGGGTGGGGGGAGGGGTTAGTGGCCCCATAAGGGCAGATTTACTGTTTTGGGTTAAACTTTTGTTTTTGAAAAGTTTGGTTTTGCAAAAATGGGTTATAAATGCATTGCAAATGTCAGTAATGTATGGCTTTATGTGTTGTATTCTCCGGGTCGGGTTGGCAGCCTCGAGGGAAGAGTATCCTTGTAAATTGCGCATCCCCAATATACCGTACAAATATGGCACCCCTTAGTATTTTGTCCTGGAACACCAGGGGTCTGAACTCTAAGGTTAAGAAATCACTGGTGTTCCAATTCATCAAAGCTCACAGCCCACATGTCTGTATATTACAGGAAACCCACCTAGTGGGTAGGAAAACTATGGCCCTAAAGAAACCCTGGATTGGATATCATTATCACTCCACATACTCTAACTTTGCGAGGGGCGTAAGTGTCCTAGTCCATAAATCTCTCCCCTTTAGGCTGCTGAACCTGGTACTGGATCCGGAGGGTAGATATGTGGTGGTTCACGCTCAGATACATTCTATGAGATGGGTAATAGTGGGGGTGTACTTACCCCCCCCCGGCATCGATACCTCTCCTGCACCAGGTAGCCGCTAAGATAGCGGACTTTCAAAGTGACAATATAGCTATTTTGGGTGATTTTAATATGGCCCCCGATCCGGAGGTGGACAGGATGTCCGGTATTGGGCACCCCCACCCCGGCTTAGCGGACTGGGCGGAGCTATACGGTCTGACGGATGTGTGGCGATGGAGGAATCCTCACCATAGGGCCTACACCTGCCACTCAGCCTCACATAGATCCTTTTCCAGGATCGACTTGGCCTATGTGGACCGTTCCGCCCTGTCTAGAGTTAGAGACATCATAATCCTTCCCGGGGGCGTGTCCGACCATGCACCACTCCTCCTGACACTGGAACTATCTCACACTCCAGGACTATCCCTGTGGAGACTGTCCAGATTCTGGGTGTCGGATGAGACGGTGGATGGACACTTCGGAGGGGCTATGAGGGAGTACTGGGATACCAACCCTGGCTCGGCCAGTGCATTGACGGTTTGGGATGCCTTCAAAGCATACACCAGAGGGAGATACCAGACTATTATAGCCAGGGTTCGTAGGGAGAGGCGAGCGGACTTATCTGACGCAGAGAGGAAGGCAGAGCTGCAAGAGGCAGAGTTCCTTAGGACGAAGGACCCTGGTGACTATGACACGCTTCAACTTCTGACCGGGGAGGTTGTCCGGATTCGCACTTCCCTCACTCGAAAAAGCCTTCTCGCCCAGACACAACGTATATTCGAACAGAGGGAGAGGTCAGGGAAGTTATTAGCCTGGTTGTCTAGGGAACAACAGGGGGGGATGTGCATACCACACATTCAAGGACCTGACGGACGTCTCACATACGACTCAGACGAGATAAACCATAGCTTTGCCTGCTTTTATAGGAAGCTCTATGGCACTAGGGTCACATACACTAGAGACGAACTGACCGATTACCTAGAGCCCATTGACTTCCCGGTCCTGACGGTAAAATATCGTGACAACCTTGATGCCCCCATCACCACAGACGAATTACTTAAAGCTCTTAAGTCACTCCAGTCGGGCAAATCTCCGGGTCCGGACGGGATACCCGTCGAATTCTATAAACAGTATGCTGAGGAGCTGATAGGGAAATTACAGGCTATGCTAAAGGAGGCGCAACGACTGGAGACACTTCCAAACTCATTAAGTGAGGCGGTGATTGTTGTCATCCCCAAGCCAGGGAAAGACTCGTCTCTATGCTCATCTTATCGCCCCATCTCCCTAATAAACGTTGATGCTAAGCTCCTGGCCAAGGTGTTGGCCATGAGACTTAACACAGTAATAACAGCCCTAATACATCCGGACCAAATGGGGTTCATGCCGGGGAGGGGAACGGACATCAACATCAGGAGGCTTTTTACCCATATGGATAGGGCGCAGGCGGAGTCAGCGGGAGTGGTGGTCTCCCTTGATGCCGAGAAGGCCTTTGACTCCGTAGAATGGGTCTTTTTATGGGAGGTCCTCTCGAGATTTGGATTCGGGACGAATTTCCTAAAATGGTTACGGATGCTATACGCCAACCCCACAGCTAGGATTCGCACTAACGGAACCCTCTCTGATTCTTTCCCCCTGGGTAGGGGCACACGTCAGGGTTGCCCTTTGTCGCCGGGGCTTTTCGCCTTGGCGATAGAGCCCCTTGCCATCGCTTTGAGGGCGGAAGCGAGGGTGAAGGGAATAACGGTAGGCACAATTGAAGAGAAAGTGTCCCTGTACGCGGACGACACATTACTTTATCTTGCTGATCCCAATCAATCATTGCAGGAAGCTTTAAACCTATTTGAAAACTTCGCCCGATTTTCAGGTGTCCGCATAAATTGGGACAAGTCGGTCTTGTTTCCGCTTCATCCCATGCTTCCCAGGGTGGACACTGCCACCCCACTTCAGTGGGTGGACGAGTTCACGTATCTGGGTGTAAAAATCAGAAACACTACCCACGAGTTTTTGGAAAAAAATCTGCAGCCCCTTATCTCCCAACTCACAGTAAAATGCACGGCCTGGCGTTCCTTACCGCTCACCCCCGTAGGCAGAATTAATTTGCTTAAAATGGTATTTCTCCCGAAATTTCTGTACTTTTTCCGTAACACACCATCCCACATACCCAAGTCCTTTTTTAGACGACTAGAGGGGATTTTGACCGCTTTCATCTGGGCTGGGAGACCCCCCAGAGTGGCAAAGAGGGTGCTTTACCTTCCTCTATCAGGAGGGGGACTTGCCCTGCCAAACTTTTTGATATACTATTGGGCCGCTGTACTGGTTACGGTGCGCTGGTGGTTCTCTCAGCCCAGACAAAACCCTGCAGTTAGACTCGAGGCTGCCATCTTGGGCTCCTACGCGGCCCTGTCAAACCTAGTGTACAGGGGTCCCAAGGCACCCTACCCTCTGACGACCCCAATGAAAACTACCATTAGAGTGTGGAGGGAGGCCAGGGCAATATATGCTGAGCCAAATCGCGTATCTTCTCACACTCCGCTTTGGGGTAATCCTACCCTATCCCATCTCTATGATATTCCAGATCCCTCCCAGTGGACTACACGGGGAATAACCACTCTAAAACATGTTATAACCAATGGTAGGCTAACGTCCTTCAACGACCTTAAACGACAATACTCTCTCCCACGAACTTTTGAGTTCAGATACTGGCAATTGAGACACGCAATGAGGGCGCAATTTCCGGATAAACTGACTTTGGAACTGGACTCAGTTGAGCGACTTTTGACCTCAAGTGCAATGGGGAAGCCCCTATCCACATTGTACATGTACCTGACGGTAGCATATGACATTAAACCCACCCGTACGTTTGACAAATGGAAGGAAGATATTCAAGCACTGGGGGAGGAGGAATGGGAGGATTGTGTCTCGACCTACATCCCAACTGTGATGGCAGCTAAGGACAGGTTCATGCAGTTGAAGTTTCTTCATTGGGCCTACTTCACTCCGCATAGGATGGCAAAAATTTATCCCCATGTCGATCCATCATGCCCTCAGTGCAGGAGCGGAGAGGGGACATTTTGGCACATGGTGTGGGCGTGCCCGAAGCTCGGACCATATTGGGAAGGGGTTACAGGGGTGTTAAATGACATATGTGGAACTGAGTTATCACCTGATCCCATGCTGCTTCTGTTGAGCTACTTGGGTGATGTTGAAGGGGACAGATACACTAAACTTTCTATAACACTTATGCTGTTCTATGCAAGGAGGGAGATAATGCTACATTGGAAGTCAGCTGAGCCCCCCACCCTCGGGTCCTGGAAGAAGGCAGTAGACTCAGTGCTGCCACTGTACAAACTTACATATGAAAGCAGACAGTGTCCTGCTAAATTTAATAAGGTCTGGTCGGCCTGGATGGCTACGCGTGGTTGAGGGACCGGGAGCTGGGGACCGAGTGACGGATTCCCCGGTCTTGGCTTGGGGCTTGCCCCTCCCTCGGACACGGGGGGTCGTCGGGCCATGCCAGATGACGATTATATTTAACCGGAGGAACTCTTCACACATCTACTGGCTCTGGGGGGGTGGTGAACACGCTACCTGCTGATACTCGGAGCTGGCTCCAAATAGGAATATCCTATGATCTCATTGGGGGAGGGAGATGGGGAATAGGCGGATGAAGACTGAAGGGGAATTACTAATAAGGCTGCCCAATACTTGGATGTAAGTTGGAAATAGGATAGAATGGGTTATATGTAAAATGCGCAATATTGTTGTTCCATTCTCTCTATATGTTACAAGATATACAGGAAGCTAGTAAATATGCATATGTGAGATCCTGCACTGTTTCCTTAAAAGGGATGCTTTACCATAATGATGTAATGACTGAATACTAATTGTCGCACACTGATGATTTTGTAATGCTGATTTGTTAAATAAAAACCTTTACTGTTAATATGCATGCAGAAACTTCTGCCTTTTTCCCCTCCTTTCTTATGATTAGTACCTGTAATATTCATTGTTTTATTGCTTTATAGTATCATGCAGTTTGTGCTTTAATATCATTTTTTATTATTATCATCTTTCATCTTACTATATGTCCGTTTGATGTTTATTTTTACAATGTGTATTGAATGCTCCTCATCAAGGCCCCTCCCCCTGATGGACTATATAATATCTTTGTTCAACATCACTCCCCTATGCTTGATAAAGGAGTGCCGCTATCTCCTCCATCGATAGCGAGCTATCTCGGAAACGCGTCGCACAGGAGTGACGTCACAGCTCGGCGCCACAGTGTTTGCGATCCAAGCCTCGTTCTGGCTCCGATCACACGGCCGTGCTCTTACTTCCACCATGGATGCCGGACGAGATGCTGGGACACACCGCTTCACACTAAAGCACCAGCCTAGACGCCCTCACGCCCTCTCTTCCTGGAACCCACACCACCCTAGACGGCTCTTCTGCTCTCCTGTTTGTGGTGTGCTCACAGACTACAACATTGGCTCAGTGCAGCTCATCTTCAGCCTATGAGAGGTGATGTCAGTGCATTTGGACTTGCTGCCACTTGTAGTCCTCCGCTCTTTTTGTGCCACGAGATGTATCTGAGATCTACACTTCAGTTTTACATGTGAGAGGATATTATTTTTAACAATAAATTTAACTTGATATATATTCAGTGGCGCCCCTCTTCCTTGTTTTTCATCGCATACGAGACCATGTATCCTTGGTCTCAAAATGCAGAATGGAAGGTAGGCCTCCAGGATTGAATGAGGATTTGAGCTACTACAAGTCATTTGTGACTTTTAATTTCCCACCTATGTCCATCACCAAATGTTTAAATCTACTTGAACAGACAGACTCAATATCTGTTTAAACCAATATAGCTAATCATACACTGTTGGTTTCAGATTATTGTCTTGAATTTCATATTGATTATCATCTAAATATTGACTCTTGTATTGTATTTAACTTGAATTATTGTATTTTTCAGACCGAGAAGACAGAGTATGCTTCACTTAAGAAATAACCAAGGATAGGGTTTCACAGTAATCTTTTGGCATAAATAGAACACTTTATATGGGTATATCAGATCATAATCTGACCTTGCATGGCCCCTCTCGTATCTAGTACCACCAAGTACCCAACCACCCAGCAGCAGAAGAGAAAAGTGCAGCAGTGCCAGACTAATGATCTGTACACACGGTCGAACTTTCTGACGGAAAATGTGCGATCGGAGCTTGTTGTCGGAAATTCCGACCGTGTGTGGGCTCCATCGGACATTTTCCATCGGATTTTCCGACACACAAAGTTTGAGAGCAGGCTATAAAATTTTCCGACAACAAAATCCGATCGCGTCAATTCCGACCGTGTGTGGCCAATTCCGACGCACAAAGTGCCATGCATGCTCAGAAGAAATTCCGAGACGGAACAGCTCGGTCTGGTAAAATTAGCGTTCGGAATGGATACAGCACTTTCGTCAGGCTGCAATGTTTAAAATAGTTTAATACAGGGCACTCTCTTCTTCTTTATAATGCTAGAAGAATTAAGTAGTTTTGCTGCTCATATTCACACAGACTTCTCACAAACTTCTTTCTTTATTATTTATCGTGATTCCCTCAATATATTTTGATTTGTCACATCTGACAAAAAATAAATATATTATTATTTTTTTGTTTTGTATTTTTTTCAAGGCTGATCATTTTTTTTTTTTTTTTTACTCCAGAATATTTTGGCGTGTGTTTTGTGTGTCAAGTTACCACAACACCATTATTATCTTGTATTATTTAATCTCAAGGAGATTGCTTGGTGTTGGTGTCCCTTGTTAATTTCACATTGTATTTTTGAAATGTACCTGAATCCTCCCAAACAAACTGTCCTTTTTGAAGGAAAACACACATAGGCAAGTTTAATTGAAACACAAATTCCTTTATTAAGGGCTCAGAACCAAACAAAGAGGGAGGCAACGTTGGATAAACATCATAAATTGGCGAAGCCTTTGACCCCCGGGGCAGACATCAATTATTTTACATCAAAATTGGTGGCCTGAGGAGTCCATATGAGGAGTGCAGTCTGGTCCAGAAGTCCCAGAGATCATGAAAGCAGCAGATGACATCTGTGTCCCCAGGCTGTGGTACTACAAGAGGCTGCATATTTTGCCAGACCAGACTGAACCCAGGTCATCACTCTCTGGTCTTCCTTCCACGCTTCCTTCCCGGCTGTGGCTCTGGTGTTGGAGGTGTGGCAAGAGGAGGAGTAGGACCTGGAGGAGGAGGAGGAGGAGGACCTGGAGGAGGAGGAGGACTATGGGTGAGGTGACAAATGTGGGTTGCACATGTGATTTGGCCCCTCAACCCCTTATTTAGAGCTTCCAAAATTAAAAACTCACATAGGAGTCGTTGGCCCTCCTCCATCTGCATCATTTTGCATGCAGTTATGGCAGCAAAGTCCTCCACACTGTGGGGTGTTCTGTGTTCTGAGGGCCTGAGTAGCCTTCCAAAATAGGCCTATGGCAGCCTCCTCCAGGTTACTCCTCTTCCTGCCACTTTGTCTTTGAAGGCGGAGGGTAGGGACCTGGGTATCGGGCAGCCTGCTTGGCCCGGCCACCTCCTGGCTGAGACTTCCCTGTGTATGAAAAAGGGACATGGTTTTAGTTTTTGCTTCATCAATCACAATCCTAAATTAGTACTCCAAACTAACATATATTTAACATCATTGATTGGACAACCAGAAATATTTAGAAGAATGCTATACCTGGCTCAAGCTGGGCTCCTCCACATGTTGCTGCCTGGAAGGCCCAGGTTGGGCGTCTGAAGCCTCAGCTGAGGTGGAAGGAAGCGTGGAAGGAAGAGTGGAGAGTGCTGGCCTTGGTTCAGTCTGACCTGCCAGAAAACGCAGCCTGTCATAATACCACAGCCTGGGGACATAAATGTCATCTGCAGCTCCTGACCTTCTTGTGCTCCCTTAGATAAGTGCTCCTCAGGCCACCAATTAGGATCTTCAAATAGGTGATGACTGCCGTGGGGATCACCGACTTCACAAATTGCAGCAAATTACCCAGCGCTGCCTTCCTCTTTGTTTGGTTCTTATAATCAGGGTGGTTTATCTGCCACAGACAGGGCAGCTCCCTGAACATATCTATGAAGATTGGCATAAAGTCATGATCCTTCAAGATATCCATTTTAACTGCAAGACACAACACAAGACAAACCAGAATGTCAGTCTAAAGTCTTCTAAACTTGTCCAAATACAGGCCTTAATCTAGAAGCAGTATAGGCCCAATTTTAAATCTTACCTTCGTTATCACGATCGGCGCCTCCGTTACTCCTTTCTCCCCTCACAGATCGTGCGTACTACGCACGCGTGTTACGCTTTATAGACACTGCGCATGCGTGAAACTCCGCCCGCCCCTGACGTTTTTTCTAGTCTATTCCCCGCCCCTTCTCGTTCGTCACAGTGGGGAAGAGCACATGGCGGAGACAGAGCAGGTGTCTGATAATTACACCAACGAGGAGGAGGAAAGCCCAGAGACTATTTAAGGCATCAAATATGTCCTTTGTGGAGATGGTGGAGATGGTCGACATCCTGAAGAAGGCCGACTATGGCGGGAAGTATGGACCTTACCCCAACTCTAATGTCAGAAAGGCCAAGATCATGGCGAAAGTGGTCAAGAGTCTGCACCGGAATTTTGGGGTACGACGATCCAAGGATCAGCTCAGGAAGCGGTGGTCGGACCTCAAAATCAGGGAGCATGAGCAGTACAGAAGGATCCGGAGAGTGCTGCAAAAAAGTAAGTAGTTGTGCTGTGTTCCTATTCTTTATTTTTATTACGTTCATGCTGCTCCATGTGCTTTTCTTAACTGTTGTACAGTTTAAAATGGCAACTTTCATGTTCATGGGCACATTGTTCATTCATATGAAACATTGTTCGTTCGGCCTAGAAAACACCATTGTTTTGGCCATATGCATTTGAATACATTTTTTATGGCCTACTTCTCTTAAAATAGTTTTGTTGTGTTGATGGGTTTGTAACTAGAATGTAATGCAAATTAGATTCTGTGTAAGTGGAGGACACTCAGCAGCTGTTTACACATCTGGACTCTGGAGCACTAGTGTGGGACACAAGAACACCCTTTTTATTAGGGGGCCCACACAGGTGCTCCAGTGGATACTATAGTGTTAACTCCATCTGTGAAGCTTGTACAAAACAGGTAAGTATTCAAGCTTGACAAAGAACAAAAAATTTTCTTCACCTTGGAACTCTGACAAAAGAGACAATTGTACCCCACTTCCAAGCAATGTTTCAGATTCCTATTTCTGCCATCAAATGTCTGTGTGCTAAGTATACGTATTTTTTTTTACATAGGGGAGAAAAGACTCAGAGGACACCCCTCATCCGATGAGACCACAACCCCCCCACCTCAGGAAGAAGTGGAGACCCACCAAAGACAACAGGAGGAGGAGGAGGAAGGAGATGTGGTGGAAATTGTCACCACAACAGGTGAGTGTCTGCAACCACAGGCTCAGGTAAGAGATGGATGCCGGCATGTTTATAATACATGGTGTGTTTTTGTTTCTACCTTTTTAGGTGATCGTGATGTTGTGGATCCAGGTCATTTTACCTCTGAAAGTGCACAGATCCTGATCGGGGAGATCATGGGGTGTAATAGGGACTTGGAAAACATCCAGAAAAACATCAATGATGTTCAACAAAAAATGAAGAACATCATTGATGTTTTAGGGAAAGTTTAAAACCCCTCCAAATCCCTTCCTTTTTTGTGCTTTTTGGGATCTAAAAATTTCTAAAATTTTTTGACATATTCGAGAAAAGCCAAATTTTGAACATGCACACAGTGTGTCAAAATGTGCTATCTGCCATCACTGGAGATCAATGTCGGCGTTTTGGGGGTGCAACCCCTTCCTCAATAATAAAGTAGCTGGGAGGAAGGGGTTGCACCCACAAAACGCCGACATTGATCTCCAGTGATGGCAGGTAGCACATGTTGACATTCAGCAATTTGTGTGCATCTTCAAAATTTGGCTTTTCCAGGGGTGACTTCACCCCATCTGAACGCAATATCAAACACAGTTTATAAATACTCATGTCTGATATTGCCTTCAATTTCTTTAAAAGTTGAACTTTGCAAGTTCAAGATTTGTGTCTTTCTTGTTGGTTTTAAACATGCCTGTTTTACCTTAAATGGACATTTATACTTTTAGTAATGTGACCCAAAAAATTGTTATACAACAAACATGTTGGTTTGTTTTAAAAAACCTTTTATAAATGCACATGTGATTGTGCTGGTATTAAAAAGACTGATAATGAAGAATGTGTGGATTATTGTTTCAACGCTCCAAAACTTTTGTTGTGCTCAAATTGGTGTTTTCTGTGACAATTGGGGTTATTTCCTAAGGGAAAATCCACTTTGCACTACAAGTGCAGTTTCAGTGCAGTTTCAAGTGCACTTGTAGTGCAAAGTGTCTTTGCCTTTAGTAAATAACACCCAACAGTGCTTTGTAATGTTACACAATCACGCCATTTTCAGGACTCACCACATTTCTGTCTGGGTCAGTTAAAAGAAACACGAGCAGTAAATGTCACCAAAGATTTTAGTAGTTAAAATGATGTTTTTATTTTAAAAATGTTTCAGACATTGTCTGGCATATTGATGCCCCCCCCTACCCTCAAAGTAATCAAGGTATCTAAGACGGACCTCACGGGCACTCAGGGGGGGCAAGCCAGGACGGCCACTTTCAAGCACCGTCAGGGTTGGTTCATTATAAATTCGGGCCTCAGGCCCAACTGAGGCAGCATAGTTGGCAGAATTTTGCCTTAAAATTTGTGTAGAACACAGCATGCCAGGATGATATGATTCAGTTTGTACTCCGCCATGTGTATGGGTGTAAGAAATAGGCGGAACCGACTGGCCATGATTCCAAATGTGTTCTCCACCACTCTTCTGGCTCTGGCCAGCGGGTAATTAAAAACCCTCTGGTCCAGGGTGAGGGTCCTCATAGGGAATGGCCGCATAAGATGGTCCCCCAGCGCAAACGCTTCATCCGCACCGAAGACGAATGGGAGTCCTTCCACATTGTCTTCTGGAGGTGGCAAGTCCAAGCTGCCATTCTGGAGACGATTGTAGAACTCCGTCTGGGCGATGACTCCACCATCGGACATCCGGCCATTCTTCCCCACATCCACATACAGGAACTCATAAGTAGCCGACACCACCGCCAACATCACAATACTATTGAACCCCTTGTAGTTGTAATAGTATGACCCCGAGTTGGGTGGTGGGACGATGTGGACGTGTTTCCCATCAATTGCCCCTCCGCAGTTAGGAAAGTCCCACCGCTGGGCAGAGTGGGAGGCCACAGTCTGCCATTCCTGTGGGATGAAAGGAAACTGTGGAGTCAAACAAGAAAAAAAAAATCATTTTGCACCTAAACAGGGAAAGCAGATTAGACACAAACATTCTTGCCCAACATCAGTATAACATTTATTTTAGGGAGTTTTGAAAGACCAAGGTATAAGGTCCACCTATCAGATTGCACCTCCCCACTCTCTCATGGGCCATTTCTAACATTTTAGGGGGGAAGATGTTTTGGACAGGTAACCCTCTCCACTTCATTGAGAGATGAATGCCTAAATAATGTGTATTACTTTGGCCAGCCCCTCCTTACTTACACTATTGACAGCCCACTGGACAGGTAAGAAGTGTCATAATACAAAGATATAAATACACATTGTACACATTTTAGCACACTTGGACATTCTGCTATTACCCATAAAGATAATAATAGTATACAAAAACTTTCAACAGTACCATTTTAAAGTATTCAGGCAGGCCCTTGCACTACATGCTTTGGGGAATTAATCCATACATCTGACCACAAAAGAGATGGGTATAGTGTGTATAGGTTTGGCAAAGTCAGCAGATAGATGATTGAGGATAGATAGAGAATTGGTATCAGCTGACTTAGCAGTTGGGGGGAGGGAGGGTTCCAAATGATTTGGGGACCCCAAAAAAAAAGCCTCTGGCACTCTGCCAGAATTTAAAGCACAAATCACATTTTTACACATTTTAGGGGGTATTTAGGGTAAAGCACTACTATGGAGCTGACAAAATACACTGTTAAGTGACTACATGAGGTGAATATAAGGCCAGGAGAGCATGCTGGGGAGGTAAGTGAAGGCAAATATGTATGAAGGACAAAAAAAAATTACATAAAAATCCAGCATGCATGAGGACAAAGGGGACATTCACAGCATACTACAATCATGGTAATTAGGGAATGAGGAAAGAAATACAATATATTAACAAACATTATATACAATAAAATGTGATGTTAAAGGATAAATCTTACCTTAATATACTCCTTCTGCAGGACCTGGATGATGGCAGAACAGGTCTTTGGGATAATGATCCCCAGAACCTGGGGGGAGATGCCTGTCGAGAACTTGAGGTCCTGCAGGCTTCACCCCATCGCCAAGTACCGCAGGGTGGCGACTAGCCTCTGCTCCGGAGTGATAGCTTGCCTCATGCAGGTATCCTGCCTGCTGATATAGGGGGTCAGCAAAGCCAACAAACGGTGAAATACGGGTCCGTCATCCGGAGAAAGTTATTGAAATCGTCAGGATTATTCTCACGGATCTCACGGAGCAAAGGCATATGACAGAACTGGTCACGCTGGAGCAACCAATTCCTGGTCCATGAACTCCTCCCCACCCTGTTCATGGACTGGACTTGTGTCAAGGTAAGGACCCCAACACCAAGCCCCCACACAGCACGAACTCTACGAGGAGTAAGTATACGCAACATGGCTAGAAAACCGTCGGCTGCTTCGAACGCAGTAACAGAACGCACTGAAGAACAGCAAGGCCTGTGAAGAGTGACCTGAAAAACAGCAACGAGCGGACAAGAACGCACTGCATAATCAAATACGAACTCACTGCACGCACTGAAGAGCAGATACAAACCCACAAGCACAAACTGAACAGCAGAAAATGATCTGAAAACCACGAGTCTGAAAAAGCGCGAATCGTCTCTCACCAAACTTTTACTAGCACAAGATTAGCAAAAGGAGCCCAAAGTGTGCCGCGCTTGGTTCAGAACTGCCCTTTTCTAGTCTCGTTGTACGTGGTATATGTCACCGCGTTCTTGGCGATCGTAAATTCCGACAACTTTGTGCGACCGTGTGTATGCAAGACAAGTTTGAGCCAACATTCGTCGGAAAAAATCCATGGATTTTGTAGTTGGAATGTCCGATCAATGTCCGATCGTGTGTACGGGGTATTAGGGAGAAATCAATTGATCTCTAGCAATTAGCCAAGGGTTACTTCTGAGTGAGTTGCTGATTTAGTGGTCCTCGACTGAGCAGTGTCACCAGTGTTTGAATACACCTGTGAGATTATTCATCCATTGCCTATCTCTATGATCTTCAGGACAAGCAAAGGCCTTGGCTGGGCTATTGCCACATGCTGGTTTTGCTTGCCATCTGGTAAGCGAGTTTTTCTTCAGGTGGTGGCACACTTATTGAATTGTACTCACTGTGGTGTTAATTGAACAATTGACATATATTATCCCACATTTTTGCCATATGTCCTCCATTTCCACAATCAATTATCTGTTAATCGGACTTTACTAGCACTGCTTCATTTTCTCTTTTATAAATAGAACACTAACTGGATAGAATCAAACCAGGTAAATTTGCCTCGGCACCCGGCAACCAAATGGACGCCCCGAGCACTCGTTTTCTGTGGGATGCCTGACCAATCGTCCCACTACGGGAGCCCAAGTGTTACTTGATGCTGTGCATGGGATATTGTCATCTATGCAGATCAGCTGGGAGCTTTTCTTCCTGCCTTTCTGCACCTTCCCTCCATCTGCCCAATGACGCTGTGAGGCGTTCTGGAAGATTTTCAGGCCGTCCCCTAAGCGTAGTCAGGGCAGGTGAAATTTCCAAGATGGCGATGTGCGTTGCCACGATGAGCGTCAGACGTCATATCTGCTGAATTGGAGTTCACGCATGCGCATTGACACCCATTTTACATCCGCGCCCCGCTGATGATGTCAGGCATCGGCAGGACGGAGAGAAAACAAATTGATGGCGTTCAGCCATCCATTCCTGGTCTGTGAGAGAGAGGTTGGAAGCCTCTTCTCTCTCCTCTTACTAGCCTTTCATCAAATACTTGTAAGTACATTGAAATCAATCTAGTTTGTCTAGATGAACTGCTAAGGGCTAATGCGATGGGGCTGACAAGTCAGCAACAGACAGGCACGCCACTCCGCAACAGTTATCAGGGACGGGCTGTCTGCCTGGCCCGTCGGCAAGGGCGAATCTGCAACAAACCCATTTCACATTTATATCTATATTTATGTGTTTGCACAAGATTGACAAATTAATTTAAATTGAATCTTTATATTCTGATGCTTTCATTCCTTTCTGGGAACCTTGCTTTAAAGCCAGCAAGTCTACACAACAGTGGGATATTCACTGCTGGATATTTTTCTCTCGTGGTGGCTAGTTGTCCACTAAGTGAGTGATTCCATCTTGTTTACTGGCTTGACTCTTTTCCCATACACCTCTCCTTCCGTATGACAGGAGGAAAACTTTTTTTGGTCAGACTCCTATATTCCACCCAATAAGGTAAATTTCTTTAAAAACATCATGCAGAAATTGAATTAATCCCTATACATTGTTGTAGTTTTTAATATAATTCTTAACTATTTAAATTGATTCTTTTGATTTTTACACAATTTATAGGAAGTTCTTTCTCCCTTTGGTTGCAATAGAGTGCCTTGGCCTGTATTCTGGAAGATTTATCTAGTTATTTCGAGAATTTTCTCTAGAACAATTTCTTTATATTACCAGGTATATATATATATGCAATATCTCTTTCTCTCGGTCTGACAATGATTTTTGAAATGTAGAATTCTCTTATTGAAATTAAATTTGTATTGATGCTTCAATGTTATCTGTGATTGGCAATACTATATATTCTCTTTACAGCATTTAGACTTCATGCAGCACTATAAATCTCCTGAAGAAGCTATTGCAGAGCGAAACATGTTGAGTAAAGTGGCTGTAATAGTGTATGAATTTGCAATATAATACTGAATGTGTAAGTATCTTTTTTTAAAAAAAAGCTATATTTAATAAAAAATCTTTTATTAAAAAACAGATTGTTTTTTCTATTGGCACCTTAAAAATCACATTTCTTATATCTTAAAAAATGCTAGCAGAGGGTTTTTTTTTCTGCCACTAAACTCTCCTTCCAAAAAATGCTGATAAAAACCTACAGTATGTGTGCATGAACACATAGAATAACATGCAGGGGAGTTTAGAGGCAGTTAAAAAAAAAAAAAAAAAGGGAAAAGAAAGTGCTAAACCACACACTGCATCTATGACAATAACAGGGCTTCATAGCAGAAGAGTCTGGGTGCTTAACTTGCCTGCCTGCAGTCCAGACCTTTTACCAATTCAAAATATTTGGTGTTTCTCGAAATGAAAAATACAACAAAGAAGATCCAGGACTGTTGAGAAGTTAGCTTCCTATATCAGGTAAGAATGGGACAACATTCATCTCCCAAAACTCCAGCAACTTGTCTCCTCAATTCCCAGACATTTATAACATGTTGAAAAAATGAACATTTATAGAGTGTTGTTAAAAGAAGAGGGGATGCTTTTTTTTATTAAAGGCACATTTTCTCAGTTTAAACATTTGATGTTTTCTATTTTCTACTGTGAATAAAATATGGGTTTATGATATATGAAAAACATTACATTGTGTTTTTATGTAGATTTTACACAGTGTCCCACCTTTTTTAGAAAAGTGATTGTACATAAAATATGGAGACAGCTGCCTGGAAGTCAGCACTACGTCCCCAGCCCTTGGTGTGATCCTAACTGTCATGTCCTTTTCCACAGCTTGTGTACAGGCAGCACCGCTGAGAAGCAAGGAAGCTCCCCGTTGGCACATCTCCCTCTAGTGGCCATGGCTCTCTAACGCAAGCTCTCTGCCACTATATATAGAATGATCTGCAAGCTCTGAATCCTGTCTTTTTATGTGTTTTCATGAGGAGATCTGTCAGGTTCCATCCGGACGTTGCTGTGACTGTTGCAAGTGGGCACAAGCAACACACAACATAATCAGATGGTGTTCAGATAGGCGTTTCATGATTTCTTCATTGTTTGATAATTCACCGTTTGATTAATATTCCCCATCACTGGATGTGTGTTTTGCACTTTAGTCTCTTTTTGTTTTGTGTTCTATATTTAACATACCAAAGACTGTAATATTTTTTTTTTGTGTCCGGGGGGGGGGGGGGGGGGGTGAGTGTTCTATTGGTTCTCTATTTGATTTCAGCCCTGGATCTCCACTGCGTCTCCTTCTGTGCCACACTACTCCAAACACTACCCCTGATCCTAAAACTGTTCCTCGCCATTCACATAGATTTTGGAAGTTTCTCTCTTCTTTTTGCCCCTCCTCCCACATCAAAAGAAAAATGCATATTTAAAAAAAATAAAAAAATAAACATAAAAAATTTACTTCTTACCAATGTACACAAAACAAATGTCACAAAAGATTTTAGTAACCCATTTTTCTGTGAAAAAGAAATAAGCTATTAGGAAATATATATTATACATACATACTGTACATACATACAGAAATAGATATACATATATTATATACACAAACAGTATATACTGCATTTGACAGACACCATAAACTCCAAGTTTACCAGAAGAATGTTAGCTATAAAGGCATGTCATTTGCATAAAATCTTCTCTATTTACCTTAAATCCATCCAGGTAGAGGCAACAATGAACAAACGTTGACGCGTTTCAGTCCAGGTGGGCTTTAGTTATGACTAAAGCCCACCCTAGCTGAAACATGTCAATGTTTGTGCATTGTTTCCCATATCTGGATGGATTCAAAATAAATAAAGAAGATTTTATGCAGATGACAGGTCTTGTTGCCGACCTTCTGGAAGATTGTTTGACAGTGCATGTGGTCTGAGCACAGCTATTGTCAATTTCACAAGTTTGCAAGGCAATAGGGTGGCAGCATTACACTTTCATTTTACAAATGTAGTCCAAGTCCAGATTATATTGTCTTCTGAGACTCACTCCCCATCCTACTGTCAATGATTATACCAGACAGGAAATGAGGAAAATCTACAACAGTGATACAGCAATAAAAAGCTTATAGGGGTACGTTCCTTCCAATACTCTACTAAAGAAGCAAGGGGGAAGCTTCTTCAACCTTTCTAGTTGGCTGGAGCTGGCCCTTCAAAAGTTTGTAACACCGGTGGTGTTAGTAGTTTGGAGTGATATCTTGTAACTACAACAAACCGATCTGGGCAAAATAGGTGAATAGACAGCCATCACCTAATTTAACATAGAAATCTTCCCCCTACTGAAGTTTCAGTGCTGGGTGGGTAAACACAATGACTCTGAATGAGTGGTTTGTGTATAATATAGGTTTTCTGTATTTTCTGGTATCAGGCAACGCATGGGAAGTGCTTGTCAATTTCTGCAGGCCGATGTAACTATTTTCCTATGTATAGGGCACTATACAATTTTATGATCCTTGTTGACCATTTGTATTATTATTCTTGTTTAGTGTCAGACAACTAATATTATTGAAGCATTACTAATTTTAGGAAACCTAGAGCTGGCTATACACTAGTAGGATCTCAACTTATTTTTTTTTGTTTTTTTTTGTTTTTAGAGAGGTTGTTTGATTTTCTATTCCTTAGTGGGGTTAAATCGATGTATATTGTAAACTGAGGTGATGAGAAAATTTGAAGGAACAGGATGGAAATTTTTTTTCACACAAATTATTTTGAAACCGTATCTAAAAAATGAGAAGGTTGATACCTCTCCCCTAGCGCTTATGAAATCACAGAATAATGTTTCAAAACATAAGCTATATAACAACTAACTAAAACAATAAGTCTATAATCACAAAAATATGCTACAGAAAAACTATAACATTAGCAGCGCTAAACAATCATAAGGAAGGATTGAAAAAATAATGTCCAATTTAAAATTTCGTGAATAATGGCTTGTCCATCAGAAAAGTTCATACGGGGTTAAATCCAGCTAAGTACCATCACCACACCGTGTATGCAACAATCCCCTAAGGTAATGAACTTACCAGACAACCATAGGTATTACGCTTATGTTTTTAACAATCTCTGTCAGCAGGCACTGCGTTTCTCCATCTAGGTATTGCTCACAGCAAGCAAAAGAAAAGAGTGCACATAGCGCAATCCAGTAAAATTTATTAATGGTAAAATCATCCCCTTTACAAATGCACACTTACAATGTTTAAAATACAAAAAGGCATGTAACAGGCATATAAAACTTCCAAATCTCTCGTCACTATCATATGTCCACCTCTCACCACTCTGATTTCTCATAAAGCGGTGTTCCCGGGCTGGGTAAACAGATAGTCCGTCGGCCTGGATGCTGCGTGGCCACGCCCTGACGCATTTTGTCATCACTTCGTCAGAGGGCCTGGCCACACATCGCAGCTCCCTACTGTCAGGAAAGGTTCCCTCCGCTGGTAATATCTATCATTTGGCATGCAGTACTGAGGTCCACCAGCAGGTGTCTCCTGGCAGTTTGGAACTGTCAGAGCTTTTTTCTGCTGGTATTATGTCATCTTCGGGCCAAAGTACTGGCGTCCACCAGCGGATGGATCCTGGCAGTGTGGAGCAGGCATTACCTTCTGCAATTAGGCATCACCTGACTTTGATAGCAGCTATAGTATAAATACCTGACAAGTGCACACACACCTTGCCTTGGTATTGTCCTTGTGCCCTGACCTGCAGCCTGTTTATCTGTGATCCTGATCTTGATCCTGGACCTGAACAATGAATCCTGTATCCTGTATCCTCAACCCTGAACCTGTTTGTTTCTGTTCCTGTATCCCTGGATCCTTGCCCTGCAGCCTGATTTCTTCCATCTTGTTCCCTGTCTGTTTACTCCTGGCCCCCCATCTGCTGATCTCCTGTTTATGACCCTGGCCTGGCTTGACTACAATTCTGGTACTCCCTTTTTCCATATATATACTGGTTGGTTTATTATCACTGTTTGGTTGTTCAGTTTGTTCACTCTGTTTGTATTGGTGGTGTGTTCACATTTATATGCATTTACTTTAATAAACTTATTTACTTTCACCTGTTTATGTCTGGTTCACTCTGTTGCAGTCACACAGTTCTGGTCTCATCTGGTTTATGACAGAATACCAAGGCCATCCCTGACCAGAAGTGGCTGCACAAGTCAACCATTTTGATTCAGTTTGGTTTCAAACATGAATGCCGATGAGGTCATTTATTTTTCTCTGCTGGCATCTGAAAGTAGTGATTATTGCTGCCAGGCTTTGAAAGGATGGTCTAATGACCAGTTGTTTGCAGCTATCCGTTTGGCTCACTCCCTGGTCGATCAGGGTTATATATTGTTTGGGGAGGTGCAAGATCTGTACTGAGCTGGCCCTGCCCTGTATTCCAGAGGGCCATGATGATTTCACTCCTCCTTTTAATGTGAATCAGGTTGTATCCCTAGTGTGGCTTTTTGAAGATGATCCCGCCGATTTTTGTGAGCACTACTCAGCCTGTTCCCCACAGGTGATTGCTAAGTGCATTGTGTCTGCTCAATCTTTTGTTAGACAGGGAGATTTAACACTACAGTTTGTATAACCGATACTTTCGGCATGGTCTGACATGGTGCAATCAGCCCCAGCCAAACAAACCACCTCTGCCATCAGACACCAGCCTACCCAAATGTATGTTTCCCCATCAGCCATGTCAACCTCAGTTGCAGCCCAGTAAAAGCTGCCCCCAACCAAATACTGATATCCGGTCTCTGCTCCCTTTACCTATCCTGCATTCAACCCACCTGCCTCTTTCCTGCTGCCTACAAAACCACAAGATCTTCCCCCAGCTACTGTTACTTCTTCTCTGCCATATCCCAATCCTCCTTTCCAGTCTGCTGCACCCCTTACCTACAGTCCTGCTGTCACCTATAGACCTTCAGTGGCTAAGCTAAAGAAAAAACGAAAGTTTTTCCCAACCAAAACGATCCTGCCATTAACCCAACCTGCCTCCACACCCACCAATCTGTCCCAGCTTGAAGTTCCGGTGTCAGTATCCCAGCCTGAAGTGCCAGAGTTCCAGGCCTAAGTGCCAGAGTTCCAGCCCGAAGTGCCAGAGTTCCAGCCCGAAGTGCCAGAGTTCCAGCCCGAAGTGCCAGAGTTCCAGCCCGAAGTGCCAGAGTTCCAGCCCGAAGTGCCAGAGTTCCAGCCCGAGGTGCCAGAGTTCCAGCCCGAGGTGCCAGAGTTCCAGCCCGAGGTGCCAGAGTTCCAGCCAGAGGTGCCAGAGTTCCAGCCGGAGGTGCCAGAGTTCCAGCCGGAGGTGCCAGAGTTCCAGCCGGAGGTGCCAGAGTTCCAGCCGGAGGTGCCAGTGTTTCAGCCTGAAAAGCCAGAGCCAGCATTCCAGCCTGAAGAGCCAGAGCCAGCGTTCCAGCCTGAAGAGCCAGCATTCCAGCCTGAAGTCCTGGTGTCCCCATCTGCTGCCCAGCCTGATGTGCCACTGTCTGCTGCCCAGCCTGATGTGCCACTGTCTGCTGCCCAGCCTGATGTGCCACTGTCTGCTACCCATTTTGATGTACTCGTGTCTGCTGCCCAGCTTACAGTGCAGATGCCTGTTGCCAAGCTTGAAGTGCCTGTTGCCCAGCTTGAAGTGCCCGTGCCTGCTGCCCAGCTTAAAGTGCCCGTGCCTGCTGCCCAGCTTGATTTTCCTGCTGCCCAGCTTGATGTGCCTGTGCCTGCTGCCCAGTTTGATGTGCCCGTGCCTGCTGCCCAGCTTGATGTGTCAGTGCCTGCTGCCCAGCCTGATGTGCCCTTGGCTGCTGCCCAGCTTGATGTGGCCGTGCCTGCTGCCCAGCTTGATGTGCCCGTGCCTGCTGCCCAGCTTGATGTGCCCGTGCCTGCTGCTCAGCTTGATGTGCCCGTGCCTGCTGTCCCGCTTGATTTGCCCATGCCTGCTGCCCCGCTTGATGTACCTGCTGCCCCGCTTGATGTACCTGCTGCCCCGCTTGATGTGCCTGTGCCTGCTGCCCCACTTGATGTGTCCGTACCGGCAGCCCAGATTGATGTGCCCATGCCTGTTGCCCAGTTCATTGTGCCTGTTGCCCAGTTTGTTGTGCCTGTTGCCCAGTTCGATGTGCCTGCTGCCCAAGTCGATGTGCCTGCTATTCAGCTTGAGTTTCCTGTGCCTGCTATGCAGCTTGACGTACTTATTGCCCAACCTTATGTGACTTTGCCTGCTGCCCGGCTTGACGCCATGGACTTTCCCCAGGAACGGCCAGTTGGAGCGTCCGTAGGTCACTCCTTCGAGGAGGGGGTACTGTCAGGAAAGGTTCCCTTAGCTGGTAATATCTATTATTTGGCATGCAGTACTGAGATCCACCAGCAGGTGTCTCCTGGCAGTTTGGAACTGTCAGAGCTTTTTCCTGCTGGTATTATGTCATCTTTGGGTCACAGTACTGGCGTCCACCAGCGGATGAATCCTGGCAGTGTGGAGTAGGCATTACCTTCTGCAATTAGGCATCACCTGACTTTAATAGCAGCTATAGTAAAAATACCTGCCAAGTGCACACACACCTTGCCTTGGTATTGTCCTTGTGCCTTGATCTGCAGCCTGTTTGTGATCCTGATCCTGATCCTGGACCTGAACCCTGATTCCTGTATCCTGAACCCTGAACCTGTTTGTTTCTGTTACTGTATCCCTGGATCCTTGCCCTGCAGCCTGATTCCTTCCATCTTGTTCCCTGTCTGTTTACTCCTTATATATGTATCCTTATACACACCTACAAGCGCGAGGGTATTAACCCTGTCCGCGCTCGTTCTTACTGGTCTGATGCGCAGCATTCGCCGCATCCCATTCAGAGGGCTAAATGTATCCTTATATGCACCTACGAGCGACAGGGTCTTCAGTGGCTAAGCGTTCCTACTGGTCTGCTGTGCAGCATCGGCCGCATCACTTCCAGAGGACTTATGCAATCTAACAAAACCTTATATTGTCAATCCAGCAGTGCGTGGTAAACCCACAATCACTGAATGGCGCTATATACACCCATCATAGACTGCGGGTAGGTATGCTAAGCTACCACCATATATGTTTATATTAGATCGGTGAAATTGCTCTTATTTTCCATGTATGGTGACACTATTTATAAAGAGAAACTAATTCATGATGAGACTGGATATTAAAATTCAAGTACCAGTTCATTCCACCAATCATGTGCTCACTGTAGCCCTGTTATTATTTCGGTTCAACATATAATATTCAACTTATATTCCAATATATGTTAAAATCATATTTGACATAACTTAATCCGTCCGATATATCAAATTCACATTTTTAAAAAGGGACTTTCATCCCATACATATATCAAAACAACGTCATTGCATAAGAATATCTAAAATTATGTAATAAATCACAAAACATTTTACATATATAAAAATATATAAAATTTGATTATACAGTCCAATTTTAAAATTCTCTCAAAAATTCAATAATTACGAATAAAACAATTTAAATCCAACTCAACGTTCATTCCCTTGGGACATAAAGTGTCAGTCAAATAAATCCATTTGGTCTCACACTTTGATAGTTCACTCACCCTATTGCTCCCTCTCCATTCTGGGTATGTTTTTTCCACTTTCCAAAATTTTAACGAGGCGTCCCTATTGTGCTTGCATCGAAAGTGCATTGATACACTGTGATCTTTAAAACTGATCTTAATGTTGTTAATGTGGTGCGATACCCGATTACCCAAAGTGCATTTAGTCCGGCCGATGTACATCAGACCGCATGGGCACTGGAGCGCATATACAACATAAGTCAAATTGCACGAAATGAAATCTTTCATTCTAAACACTTTAGAAGTGGCAGTGGATTGGAAATCCATTAAACCTCTTATTCTTGTATTTACTTGTTGGCATGATATACATCTGCGACATGCAAAGATTCCTGGCCTGTCCCAAAACATAGAGGGTCTAATACGTGGGTTCAAGATTTTTTTGACAACTTTATCACCAAATGATTGCTCTTTTCTATAAATAAATACTGGATTCTCCAGAATGGCGTTCATCAGGATTTTGTCCATATACAATACTGACCAATATTTCCTAAAAATCATTTTGACTTCTTTATGTTGTGCATGATACACATTTTACTTTATTCATAAGACATCTGCTTTGTGGGATTTAATATATTTCATAAATAGCATTATCCAAAACTGCTGGTTTGTAGCCCTTTTATACAAATCTTGTGTCAATCACACTCACGTTTAGAAGATCATAAAAAGGCATATAAATGTGGAGTATCCATCAAGGAGGGTGTCATCAGATCGGTCAAAAAGCGTTGTCTACTGGCTGCTCTGACTGCGTGTGGAAGGATATTGCTAAGATGTTGAAGCCGGCTGCAATACCAATCGAGAACCAAAACGAGGCTCGGAGGGCAGGTGGAAGGCGGGCAAGGAAAAATGACGTCACTGGCAAGCGACGCGTTATCCGGGCGTACGGGCTGCAGTGACGTGACAGCCGCGCCCCTTCATCAGGCTATGGATGGATGCAGCTAGAGGCCATAAGAAGGGAAAAGAGGAGGGGTGAACTAAAATGGGAAGTGCTGTGATTGGTAACGAACAGGCAGGGGGAGTGGCCACAATAATAGTAAAAGAAGACGATGTGTGGCCAGAAGTGTCAGCAAGTGGGTATAAGCAATAGATACGTAATATAGCAATAAATGGTCAGCGGCGATGATTAGCAGATCATGTGTAAATAAA
Organism: Lithobates septentrionalis; assembly: GCA_037952835.1. Taxonomy (NCBI): domain Eukaryota; kingdom Metazoa; phylum Chordata; class Amphibia; order Anura; family Ranidae; genus Lithobates; species Lithobates septentrionalis. Next base: position 1,742,092 of record JBBDGP010000590.1, on the reverse strand, counting down.
GGAATAATCTGGATGTATATATATTATATAAATAGGGGCCCGGGGGGGGGGGGTAGAATAAGGGGGTGAAGGATTGCTGGGAAATCATAGGATAATGAGTACCCCAGCTGAAGGGGGGGGAGAGAGGGAGAGAGGGGCGTCTAAACTAAATAGAAAAAAACAAAACAAAAAGAAAAAGAAAAAAGAAGAAAATACAAATAAAAAACAACAATGAATAAAATAAAGATAAATTAAAATAATATAATATAAAAATAAAAATAAATATAAAAATAAATATAAAAATAGATGTAAAAATAAAATAAAAATAATAATAGTAATAATAAAAAAAAATGAAATAAAATAAATAAAGATATAATAATAGAAATAATAAAAAATAAAAAATTATCATTATCCTTATCCTTACCCTTATTTCTATCTAATGGGGATTAAATAAAGAATGGGTATAGACCACATTAAACCCTCTTGGAGGGGTACCAATTTGGTGAGAGAAACCAAAAAGGAAACGGAGTGGATCTATTTAACTGATAGCCTTGCTCCTAGAGGGTTAAATGTGGATCTCGATTTGAACTGTTTTATTAGCGATTATTATTTTTAAATTTTTTAGATTTTCATTTTCATTTATTCCTTTTTTTTTCTTTTTCTTTTTTTTTTTTGACACGGGGCTGACTTTGTTTCATGCTTTGGACACTATAATTTTTATTCTGAGTAAATCCTCTATTTCAGTTATTCAGAAATAACAGGAAAGGTTTATATTTTCTATTTTTGATATAAGTTCCACTTTGAATGACCCTAGTGAATATATACTATATTTTAGTCTAGGAATATTAAGAGTAAAGCGTACCACCTATTTTAATGCATTTTAATGAATTTGTTTTATGTGTATAGAGTGTTGTGTGAGAGAGTTATTAATAATGATGTACAATATTTTTGTAGATTATGTGATCCTCTGACTTAATGCCGGTTTAAATTAGTAATCTATTTGACCTCCTTGTTTCCTTTGGAACTCTCAGGTTGTGGAGTGCACCTGTTTAACATGGCAACTGAGAGGGATACAAGGAGTTAACACTAATTGCCTTCACACAACACTATTTATTCTGACACGCCATGCCATGAGGTCAAACCCCTTTGATAAAGTTGGAAAGAGGAAATCGATCAGGGAACGATCTCATGGCATATTGAATAGATCTACATATACTGCGCTCTAATGTCCAGCATAGTTTTTGGGAAGGATTTGTACTGAGCGGCTCACTGGTTTACAGTGTCTCCCGCACGGCTTTTTGCCATTTCCGATCCATTTTCGTTCCTTTGGCTGAACACTGTCAGCTTGGAAACCTGACACTAAGTCACTGGATGAGAGGATATTGACGGCAGTTATGTGAAACAGCAAGGTTTTTTTTATATACACCTTGGACAACACACATCTTTAATAAATCCTTTGGAATTTATGTACTACTCTATGTGGAGCCTGTCTTTTTTTCCTTATATACGCTGATGATTTGGATTTCCAAGCCGGCCCAACAGTAAATCAGTGGGAGATCGTGAATGCTTATTATCTGCAACTTTGTGGTGAGTTTGAACCCCAGAGGGGCGTGCGTTTGAATACGGTGATTGGTGCACTATCCGACCATCTCCACTTCTTTATTCACTTATGAAGCTAGCCACGAACTTTACCTTCATGTTTATCCACTTGTCAGATCTGCAATTTAATGTTTAGCGCCTTTATGTGCATTTATCCTATATGCAATTGTGTCAATTCTCAGCACTTGTCAGATCTGCGATTCAATGTTTAGCGACTTTATGTGCATTTACCCCATATGCAATTGTGTCAATTCTCAGCAATTTGTGTCTTTTCACATTTGTTTGTTTAATGTGACAGACTGTTGTATCTCATATTTATTCATTTATTTTTTAGTTTAAGTGTCAGCCAGATTATATATTTCTCTCTTGAAAATGAGAGAAAAAAAAAAATATTTCTCTCAAGAAAATGATCAAATTAGAGGATAGGATTCGCCAGCTGCAGTTACAACTGGACCCAATCAAGGAATCGCAACAGTATTTGGATTTTAGGAACCGTATCACCAAAAAACTAGAAAAGGTAGATAGGGAGACTCAAAAGAAAAAAGTTAAAAAGTTTTATAGGGATCTGAAAGATTTTAACTCTAATAGTATTTATTTATGGCAGAACTCTGCAAATATTCAAACCACTACAGATGAACAAATGGATAGCGCAGCAGCCCCTACTCAGGTAGTAGGTCCTCAAATCACTCCTGCAGGTCCCCAATATCATTATCGGGGTCAAGTTCAAATCCCGTATAACAGGATTAATCTCCAACATCAAGGAAACCCAAGGACCCCTAACAGAGGAAACAAAAATCAGAATAGAGGGACTAGAGGAAAGGCTAGACCAAATAGCAGCACCCCTCCTTATAACTGTGACCCTCATCATATACCCACTGCCAATAGGTATGAACCCTTGGGTGACCACTACAGTGGGAATGGAATTTACTCTCCCCGTCCTTTTTTAGGGAGGGGCAGGGGAACACAACGGAGGGGTCGGGGTCCTTAATCTCACAGGGGCCGGCCACCCCAGCCTTACCCCCCAATGAATGCTGGGTACAGGGAATCCCAAGGAAGAAATTACTCACAAAGGACAGGACAATACCTCCAATCCCAAAGCCCAAGGAGAGAAGGGGCTGCAGAGCAGGATCCTGAGTCCAGAAAAAGAAGGAGGGTAACAGATTAGGTGGCATCTTTAACATCAGTGGAGCCACACTCTCATAAAGAAATGAATATTTTGCACCAAGGCCTCAAATGTGGTCTGCGGAGACCTCTGTGTACGTTTGATGCATATATTAATGTACATAAATTTATGAGAAAAATGAGTATTAAAAAACACTTCCTTAATAAAACTTCAAATCCTGTAAGCAGAGATGGTAATATGTTGGTTCCAGTTGACAGTGGACTGAGAAATAAGTCACTGTTCAACCCACCGAATACAACTACACATCTTGAGGTTTTCAAGGGGCTGGTATTACGAGATTTGGAGGCACTTACTCCCAAGAAAAATGTAAATCCTAGACACATTAAAGAAGGAATAGAATCCCTTGAATCCAGAAAGGATATAGTGATCAGACTTGCGGACAAGGGGGGCGGGGTGGTTATTATGGCCAAACAATACTATAATGACCAGTTGTCCGAATTATTATCGGATAGTAGCACCTACCAGAAATTAAATGGTGACCCCACCACACAGTATAGATTAGAATTGGAGGTGCTTATCACAATGGGGTATCAGTCACATGTTTTGAATGTGAGGGAGAAAAGATATTTATTACCTAGTAACTCCCGTATACCCACCATCTATACCCTTCCCAAAATTCATAAAGACCCCCCAAATCCCCCCCAAGACCCATTGTGAATGGGATAGGGTCTGTTACTTTGAGGTTGGGTAAATATTTAGATATATTCTTACAGAAAAGCGTGGCGGAGACTAGGGCTTATCTTAAGGATACAAAAAATCTGCTCCAGTCATTACAGGAGATAACAATAACAGGACAGGAGGAAGTGTATTTGGTAACAGCTGACGTGACAAGTCTGTATACAATTATCCAACACGAGGACGCCCTCTTGGCTCTGAATTGGGCCCTTAGTAAGAGGGACGATCTTCCACACTCCCAAAAAGTTTTTTTGAGAAATGCGTTGGACTTTTGTTTTATACCCAGAAAAGAGGTATGGCTATGGGCGCAAAATTTGCGCCCAGTCTTGCCAACCTCTTTATGGGGGAGTGGGAGGACAAAACCGTCTTTCATAATAGAAGGAGTGAACTCCTTTTCTACAGACGGTATATCGATGACCTCCTACTGATATGGTCTGGCCCTGAACCTTCATTATGTGCATTTTTGGATTATCTGAACAAGAGTGTAAACAATATAAAACTTACGAGCCAGTGGAGTAAGGAAGAAATTAACTTCCTCGATGTGACCATTTACCGTGCCGGGGATAAATTACAAACTAGAGTTTTTTTTAAACCCACTGACAGTTTCCTCCCCATACACAGTGGGCATCACCCCCTATGGCTCAGGAATATACCTAAGGGCCAGATGATGAGGGTGAGGAGGAACTGCTCAACATCTGAAGCTTATCTAACGCAGTCTACAGTGTTAAAAAATAGATTTCTGGAGAAAGGATACAAAAAACAACATTTAGAAGAAGTGGTAGAAGAAATTGGACTGATCCCTAGGGATGAGTGTTTGAAAGAAGATACCTCAGGTCCTAAAAATACGTAACGTAAATGGGCGTTTATCTCTTCATTTCATTCTCAGTTTAGAGAAGTTGAAAATATTTTTAATACACATTGGCATGTCTTGTTCTTGGACAGATCTCTGGCTACGGTCCTTCCAGCTAAACCAAAGTTTGTATAACGTAGAGGTCGTAGTTACGGAGATGCTGTAGTAAAAAAAGGTCCTTGACCCCCCCAGCCATCTTCCCACTTTTTGGGATCAGGAGGGGTTCTTTGCCTGCAGGAGATGTAAAGCCTGCAGGGAAGTGAGCAGACCACTTAGACGGGTAAAGACCTTTGTTTCCCCTTCCAATAACAAAGAGTTCATGATTAAACAGTTTATGACATGCAATACGACACATGTAGTGTATGCCCTAACTTGCCTTTGTGGCTTATTATATATTGGAAGAACCAAACGCCTTTTGAGAATACGTGTAGCAGAGCACATTCACAATATACGCATTGGTTTTAAAGATCATAATTTATCTTTACATTTTAAAATCTACCATAATCAGAACCCTGCCGGTCTTAAATTTTGGGGTATAGACCACATTAAACCCTCTTGGAGGGGTACCAATTGATGAGAGAATTATCCAAAAAGGAAATGGAGTGGATCTATTTAACTGATAGCCTTGCTCCTAGAGGGTTAAATGTGGATCTCGATTTGAACTGTTTTATTAGCGATTATTAATTTTTGTTATTTTTTAGATTTTAATTTTTCATTCATTCCTTTTTTTTTTCTTCTTTTTTTTTTTTTTGACACGGGGCTGACTTTGTTTCATGCTTTGGACACTGTAATTTTTATTCTAAGTAAATCCTCTGTTTCAGTTATTCAGAAATAACAGGAGAGGTTTATATTTTCTATTTTTGATTGCACTGTGAATGACCCTAGTAAATATATACTATATTTTAGTCTAGGAATATTAAGAGTAAAGCGTACCACCTATTTTAATGCATTTTAATGAATTTGTTTTATGTGTATAGAGTGTTGTGTGAGAGAGGTGTTATTAATAATGATGTACATGATTTTTGTAGATTATGTGATCCTCTGACTTAATGCCAGTTCAAATTAGTAATCTTTTTGACCTCCTTGTTTCCTTTGGAACTCTCAGGTTGTGGAGTGCACCTGTTTAACATGGCAACTGAGAGGGATACAAGGAGTTAACACTAATTGCCTTCACACAACACTATTTATTCTGACACGCCATGCCATGAGGTCAAACCCCTTTGATAAAGTCGGAAAGACGAAATCGATCAGGGAACGATCTCATGGCGTATTGAATAGATCTACATATACTGCGCTTGAATGTCCAGCATAGTTTTTGGGAAGGATTTGTACTGAGTGGCTCACTGGTTTACAGTGTCTCCCGCACTGCTTTTTGACATTTCCGATCCATTTTCATTCCTTTGGCTGAACACTGTCAGCTTGGAAACCTGACACTAAGTCACTGGATGAGAGGATATTGACGGCAGTTATGTGAAACAGCAAGGTTTTTTTTATATACACCTTGGACAACACACATCTTTAATAAATCCTTTGTAAAATAGTACTGCTCTATGTGGAGCCTGTCTTTTTTCCTTATATACGCTGATGATGTGGATTTCCAAGCCGGCCCAGCAGTAAATCAGTGGGAGATCGTGAATGCTTATTATCTGCAACTTTGTGGTGTGTTTGAACCCCAGAGGGGCGTGTGGAGCACGGGTTTTAATACGGTGATTGGTGCACTATACGACCATCTCCACTTCTTTATTCACTTATGAAGCTAGCCACGAACTTTACCTTCACGTTTATCCACTTGTCAGATCTGAGATTTAATGTTTAGCGACTTTATGTGCATTTATCCTATATGCAATTGTGTCAATTCTCAGCACTTGTCAGATCTGCAATTCAATGTTTAGCGACTTTATGTGCAAGTACCCTATATGCAATTGTGTCAATTTTCAACAATTTGACAGGAGCGCCGCTTTGATATTATGTGTCTTTTCACATTTGTTTGTTTAATGTGACAGACTGTTGTATCTCATATTCATTCATTTATTTTTTAGTTTAAGTGGCAACCAGATTATATATTTCATATATATATACATCATATAGACATCATATCTCTTATTGTGATTAATCACAGTGCCAGCATGTGTTAATCTGTTTGGAAACTCATTGCGCTGGGTTGGAAGGAGATAGGTGAGCCTAGTTTTATTTCTTTCCTCTTTTTTCAAAGAATGGGTTATAGTTGGTGTGAGGAAGGGACAATATATTTGTCTCATAAATCTCTGCCACACGCACACAGGCACCATGCGGAAATACCGTTGCAGATGGAGCTATATGGAAATATGTGTATATATATATATATATGTACACGTGCACCCCTAAGCGGCCAAATATACAGATAATACAAATGTACACGTTAAAACTTGATGTGCTAGTTAAAAAATTAAATTATAATATGACGTAACATATATAAATATACATATATATATAAAAAAGTAGTAAAATAGCTGATAATTAGATACTACTGGATAAAATATAAGTAAAAAACTGATGGGGTTATAATATGGTGGAAATCTCAATGCTCTCATTGATTCCTCCTGGCGACAAAGCATCCAAAGTGTATATCCAGAAGGTCTCATGAGCGCAAAGCTTCTTGAACCTTTCGGCAGGGGGAAGGGATTTGGGGATCTGTTCGATCACCCAAACCTTGAGGCCTACCGTGGACCCTTGGTGAGCCAAGGCAAAGTGTCTCGGGACACTGTGAGGGTCAGTGCCACCCTCAATAAACCTTCTGTGCTCGCCAAACCTCTGTCTAAGTGCCCGGATATTCCGACCTACGTAGATCAGCCCGCAAGGGCAACCAAGGCCGTAGACCACGAAGTCTGACGAGCAATTAAAAAAGTCTTTTAGCAGGTAAGTTTTTCCTTTTGTAGTAAAGGACTTTTGTCCATGGTGGACAAAATGGCAAGTTTTGCACAGGGCTTTTTGGCATTGATACATGCCTACCAAAGGTATTAGTGTGGGTGCAACAGGAGAGGCTGCAATGGGTTTAAGCTTACTAGGGGCAATTTTGCTCTTCAAATTGGGAGCCCTACGATATGTCACCTTAGGGTAGGCAGGGAGTACAGCTGAAAGATGGGGATCCTGCTGTAAAATATCCCAATGTTTGTGCAGAATTTTCTTCATATTCTTATGTTTATTATGGAAAGTGGTTACGAACCTACTGGAGCAGTCCTTTAAGGGTAGACTAGTTTTTGTAGGTTTGCCATGGAGATAGTACTCATAAGCTTCTTCGACCAAAGATTCAGGATATTGTTTGTCAAGGAACTTTCTTTTTAAATCAGTACTAAGTTCGATGTAGTCAGAATCTTTCGTACAATTCTGTTGGAGGGGGCAAAATTTGCCCTTTAGGAATGTTAGTAATCCATTTGGGAAAATGGCAACTCCTAAAATGCAAATACGAGTTGCCCGCTGTAGGTTTTGTATAGTTCTTAGAGGTAATGATAGGGCCAACATGTCCTAATTCCAGGTCTAAAAAAGCTATGGTGGAAGGGTCCATAACAGATGTAAATGAGAGCCCATAGGGGTTGTCGTTACAGTGTTTGACAAAGGAAGCGATAGGCTCAATATCACCATCCCAAATGATCAAATCATTGATATATCTACCAAAGAAGATAATGTTGGCTGCGAAGGGATTGTGATCGTGGATGTATTTATTTTCCCAAAAACCCATAGCCAAATTTGCGTACGAGGGGGCGAAATTAGCAGCCATCGCTGTGCCTTGTGTTTGCTGGTAAAAATCTCAGTCAAAATTGAAATAATTGTGCATCAGGCAGAATTCCGTAGCCTCTACAGTAAATCTAGCCTGACGCATATTCATCAAGGGATCCATGGATAAGAAATGCTCCAATGCCATAAGGCCAAACTGATGTGGGATAGAGGTGTAGAGGGAACAGACATCGAGCGAAAGCCAAATGTAAGAGGGCTCCCATCTGTAGAAGGATAAAGGTTCTAGCAAATGTGTGCCATCACATATATAAGACTGTAGGGAGGAAACTATGGGTTGTAAAAACTGGTCTATGTACAGGCTGAACGCGGTGGTGACGCTGTTCATAGCCGCTACAATCGGTCTACCGGGAGGATGTTGTAGACTTTTATGAATCTTCGGTAGATAATAAATATAGGGAATCTGATAGAAGGTCTTGCGCAAGAATGAGCTTTCTATTTTGGTAATAATACCTTCTTTAAGGGCAGCGGTGATGAGCATATCAGCTTCTAATGCAAAATCTGCTGTGGGATCTTTATTGAGTTTCATATATGTAGTTTGCTCAGAGAGGAGTCTATAAGATTCCTTCAAATAGTCAGACCTGTTTAGTAGCGCTATACCACCTCCCTTATCTGCTGTTTTGATCACCAAATCTTTGGTGTGTTTAAGGTGGTCTAATGCTTTCTTTCCAACAGATAAAAGATTGTTGGATTTGGAGGTGGAGGTGGAGTTACACATTTTTACTAGGTCAGCATAGACAACCCTGTAGAAGCTCTCTATGTATGGACCTTTGGATTGAGTAGGAAAAAAGATGGACTTCGGTTTCTATGAGGAATGGACAATCGGAGGAGAGGAAACTAAATGTTGTGTAAGCATTAGTGATGTAACATCATCACTATTGGATAGGTCCAGATCATCGATATCAAATGACTCCGAGATGAATTCCAATGGGGATGTAGGGAGTGCAGTCGAGATCTGGGTAACATTAGTACCATCCTTGTTTTGATCTTTCTGTTTTTTAATCTGAAAATGCCTTTTCAGGGTTAAGTTGCGTATGTAACCTTTAAGGTCCTTAAAGAGAACAAAAAGGGTTGGGTTTGTTGACAGGGGCAAAATTCAATCCATGGTTAAGGAGAAAGAAATCTGCGGAAGACAACGCATGTGAGGATAAATTAGATATCTTTATCGTTTTAGGTGTTTCAACACATTTACGTGTTTTTCTAGTTCGTCCTCCTCTGCATTCTCTTCTGTGAGCTTTCTTTTCCTTGAAATTGGAATCGGAGGAGGACTGGACACTAAAAAAGAAGTGGTAGTAGAACAGCTAGCTATAGGGACAATATTGATGGTAGGGGGAATATTGGGTGGAAAAGCATCAAGGGATGATGAGCTCTCCACCGAAGATTTTGCAGGTACTGTGGCCGTAAATTCCATAGAAGCCAGATGGTCAGTGCATTTGGAACCAGTGGAGATGGTGGTGGGAATATCACCAATGGTATCCAAAGGAGGGGGACTATGTACTTGAGCAATAGGTGTTTTAGTCGATGATAAGACTCGTAGGGTGCTTGATGATTTGTTGTAGAACTGATTAAGAGCGCCAATCAGTTCAACGTTCTTATTAGCAGGATCTTTTCTGAATTTTTTAGAATAATGACTGAAAGTATTGTGTGATCTGGAAGACTGTAAGGGAGAGGGGCAGGAAAAGGCAGAACCATTCAAATGTCTAGCAGGGATAATAACGTCATATGGCTTTATGTCCAACAAAGACGGAATGAAAGGATGAGAAGACGCATGATCGCATCTACTGCGATGGAATAACTATGGGACGGCAGTGGTGGATGATGAAAGAGAAGTAGATTTTGGGATGTTCTTTTTATTCCATGAGAAGACCCTGTTGGAATTATAATCATCAAGGTCCCGTTTAAATTTCCCCATTTTTACATTAATAAGGTCATCCTCATCTTTTTTTAGTTTTTTCTTTTAGTATCTCGAGCCATAGCTGTGGTATATGAACAGAAAAGCTGGAGATTTCCCCTATGATGGCTTTGACTTGGTGAGTGAGTTTATTAAACCTGTTAGTTCTATGGGAAATAAGTATTCCCATCCATTTTGTTGTACAAAATTCTGCGATACTAGCCCATTCTTTGATGCTATCATCACCCAGAAAGGTAGGGCAGTCTTTCATAACTCGCAAACCTCTGGGCGAAATCTTAATGTCAGTATATTGATGTAGAAAGAATTGGTGGTGTGGATTATTCTTTCAAGTTGTTTAAACTTGCCACAGAGACTGTGGTGTATTTTACCTTGGAGTTTCGCTGTATCTGAGAAGGTAATGGGGGATAGTAATTCGTATAATTGTTCAAGTGTCATATACCTATGATTAGCTACAGCGGAAACAATATCCATGTTGCTAAGTGTGCAGGAGTCTGACAAGGAAGAAACAACAAAAGAAAGGGGAATAAAAGGGGGAAGGGAGGGTTATTTAACGCATTAAACAGTATGCAGCACAAGAAGTTTCAGATAGAGTCACAATATACAATTATTGGCGCAATAAACTGAAAAAAGCAGCAAAACAACCCTTAATCCACAACATTAAATAAAAAGGAACAAGTAGGATACTGTGAACATAAAAACTATAAAACCATCTCAGGTAATAAAATATATTCAAAGACAATAGCGTGAGAAGGTCATGATGGTAAATGTATATATATGTATAATAAACCACGTATATACAGGAAAGTCCAAACCAGGACAGAGAGTCCACATGTAGGGCTGCCTTCAATGGGAACTGAAACTGGGTTCCAAATCCTGAGGAGAAACACAAAAAGAGAGAGGCGCCTCTGGGTGTAGACTCAGCTGGGGTACTCATTAGCATATGATTTCCCAGCAATCCTTCATCCCCCCCCATTCTCCCCCCCCCCCCTCCCCCGGGCCCCTATTTATATATATATATATATATATATATATATATATATATATATATATATACATCCAGATTATTCCTTTATTTACACATGATCTGCTAATCACCGCCGCTGACCATTCATTGCTATATTACGTATCTATTGCTTATATCCCCTTGCTGACACTTCTGGCTACAACTCGTCTTCCTTTACTATTATTGTGGCCACTCCCCCTGCCTGTTCGTTACCAATCACAGCACTTCCCATTTTAGTTCACCCCTCCTCTTTTCCCTTCTTTTGGCCTCTAGCTGCATCCATCCATAGCCTGAAGAAGGGGCGCGGCTGTCACGTTACCGCAGCCCGTACGCCCGGATAACGTGTCACTTGCCAGTGACGTCATTTTTCCTTCCCCACCTTCCACCTGCGCTCCGAGCCTCGTTTTGGTTCTCGATTGGTATTGCAGCCGGCTTCAACATCTTAGCAATATCCTTCCACACGCAGGCAGAGCAGCCAGTAGACAAGGCTTTTTGACCGATCTGATGACACCCCCCTTGATGGATACTCCACATTTATATGCCTTTTTATGATCTTCTAAACGTGAGTGTGATTGACACAAGATTATTGAATAAACTGTTTTTAAAGTCTACACTCAGAGGCGCCTCTCTCTTTTTGTGTTTCTCGTAGTCAAGGACAGGCAGAGGTTGGCAACAGGCTGGCAGTGAGGTACAGAATCAGGAAGCAGAGCCATAGTAGAAAATCCAAGCCAAGGTCTGTATAATCAGTAAAGGTAGATAACAGGCAGGGGTGATCCAGGAGAATGGTCAAGGAAGCCGGGTTTGTCAGAAGCAAGGTAACAGGTCAAACAGCAATCAGGAACAAGCTGAAGACGATCCAGCACTGGTATCCGGCAGAGACTCCGTTTATATAGGGCGCCATGCGCCAGGATTGGTGGACGCGAATGTGCGTGCGCAAGTGTGCACACACGTTAGTATGGGTGTGCGAATGCGCGCACACATTCGTATGGGTGCGCGAGTGCGCACGTTCATTCCGGAGTCGTTCGCCTCTGTCGGGGACACTGCGCATGGCCATTGGAATTAGCGGAATGGGAATTAGCCACTGCTGCACGGAGACGGGCATTAGCACTGTGAATTCTCTGACACCTGCGAACCAAATGCAATGATGTTGTTGTGATATATGTATGGCATGAAAGTCCCTTTTAAAAATGTGAATTTGATATATTGGACGGATTAAGTTATGTCAAATATGATTTTAACATATATATAAGTTGAATATTATATATATGTTGAACCAAAATAATAACAGGGCTACAGTGAGCACATGATTGATGGTGGAATGAACTGGTACTTGAATTTTAATATCCAGTCTCATCATCGATTAGCGTCTCTTTATAAATAGTGTCACCATACACAGAACGATCGGTTGAAAATAAGAGCGATTTCACTGATCGAATATAAACATATGGATGGGATGTGGCGAATGCTGCGCATCAGACCAGTAGGAACGAGCGCGGACTGGGTTAATACCCTGGTGCTCGTAGGTGTATATAAGGATGGGAGCTGCGCTATGTGGCAACGCCCTCTGACGAAGTGATGACGAAACGCATCAGGGCATGGCCACGCAGGATCCTATGCCGCCGGACTATCTGTTTACCTAGCCCGGGAACACCGCTTTATGAGAAATCAGCTGAGCGGTGAGAGGTGAACATATGACAGTGACGAGAGATTTAGAAGTTTTATATGCCTGTTACATGCCTTTTTGTATTTTAAACATTGTAAGTGTGCATTTGTAGGGGGATACTTTTACCATTAATACATTTTACTGGATTACGCTATGTGCTCTCTTTTCTTTTGCTTGCTGTGAGCAATACCTAGATGGAGAGACGCAGTGCCTACTGACAGAGATTGTTAAAAACACAAGCGTAATACTTATAGTTGTCTGGTAAGTTCATTACCTTAGGGGATTGTTGCATTTGTTGAATTTTGAAACAGTGTGTGTGGATTTCTTTCTGTAAAGTCTATGTGTTCCAAAATCGAATGTTAAAAGCAAATTACATTTGAAACTACTTTAGAGCGACATTTGTCAAGCCATTGAAAGTACTGAGAATTTCTGTCCAGATTTTTATACACATTTTCGTTCAAAAATCTTCTAGATATAGCTAGCTTTAGTTAAAAGCAGGGAAAAAAAAGATACTACATAAAATAATATTTTCGTAACACCGTACCAGAAGTGTGTCAAATAGGAGTTGCTTCACTATATTAGGAATACCAGCCTGAAAAAAAAAAAAAAACATTATTTTCACAATACTATTTGTAAATTCAAATTGCATTGTTTACATTTTTACATTACAATATATTCCTCAAACATGTTTTTTGCTTTTTTTTTTCCCAAGGTAAACCATCCTTCTCAAAAATATATTACTAAGGTTTGCATGCCTGAGGACTTTGTGGTGAGAACTCATAAGTGGTCACATACAGCTATAATAACCACTCCATTGTTCGCAACTGTCTGTTAAAATATGGAAAGTCAGTAAAAGCTGAAATCTGGGAAAACAAAAATGTATCCTTGCAGTGAATCTACCCTCTGCACTGCAAGGGTTAAATGCTTATTTAGTCTAATTGTGCATGCATTATGTGTAATACTTACCTTATTCCTGGCTCAGTCAGGCTTCCTCCATCTATGCAGCTGCCTCTCTACGGTGCTCTTAGCCACATTCACATGCTCACCTCCTCTGTGTACAATGCAGGGTTTATAGCTCTGCACTGTAAATGATGATGCTGAGGGACTGCTGGCAGCCCGCAGCTTTGAGTAGAAGAGAACGGTGCTGGAACCTACCAGACTGAGGGATAGGGTAAGTAATTTACCTTATCCTTGCGCCCCTAGACTAAATAAGTATTTAACCATTCAGTGTGTGGACCCATACTGCAGGGAGTAGATTTTGTCTGAGGGCCAGTTGATACTAGGAATCGCACATGAATGCACTGCATGTTCCTGTGTGATTCACATGCAGTTCACTGCGGTGCAATTTCAGCCCATTAATTTTGAATGGGCTGAAATCGCACCAAATTTTACAAAATGCACTGTAACTGGATTGCATGCTACTGTACTCTGGTACCATGCAAACCGGTGCAAGCAAATGCACTGCATTTGCGACCTGCGCTTGGGGTGTCATTAACTTAACATTGACACCCAATGCAGATTGCAACTGCAGTGTGTTTTGGTGTGAACAGGGCCTAATTCCAGTAGTTAAGCTATAATGGTAAAATTTGTTTTTTATTTGAATAGAGTAGGGGAGGATTAGTACCCCTGTTGGGTTGGCAGTTGGATAATGTCACTATTTTCACCTAAACCAGTCAGAGGAAGCCTCGTATTCATTGATAAAAATACAAGGCTTCTCTTGAATGGCAGAGTAGCACTCAGCCCGACTCTCTTTAATTTGCCCCTAACGCTGTGTCACTTACTTTATGTAGCTAATACTACTACAGTCCATTACAGCACAAACAGCGGCTGCCTCGTTATGCAATGAAAATAGTTTGTTTGGACCAGCTTAGCCCAAATAAAACCATTAAAACCAGAAAATTACCTGGATTTTCACTTTGAGTTGTCCATACACTGATAGTTCTTTTTCAGGCTGAACAAAAAAGAACTAACAGACTCTGCTATCCACGCCATACAGAGAAGGTGGATGAATCTCCCACTGTGCCTATTGTGCCTGTGGTATTTTGACAATCTTTATCTACAGGAGTATCTATGACCACAATTTATAAAGGAGGGGAAAAGCCCGCTGACTGATCACTGCTTAAAATCCCTCATCTGGGGGTGTGGCATGAACAGACACGCTGACTGAGTGTACTGCTCAGTGATCCCCGGGCTCCAGGAAGATAGACTGTGGTGTTTGGCCTTTTTGTATTTTAAACACTCATGGAAGTAATGAGAGAATGGCAGGTAGAACTAACATTGTATCATATAATGTGAGAGGGCTTTGTTCGATTGGTAAGAGGGGCCGCCTCTGGCATGAACTGCTCCACATGAAGGCAGAGATAGATTTTTTGCAAGAGACGCACTTTGTGGCAGGGTCGACCCCTCGTATGCCTCTTTTTCCATATAATCAATGGTTTCATGCACCTTCACCCATTCCTAGGGCTAGAGGAGTTACAATAGCTATACACAAACAATGTCCCCTAGTACTTACAGAAGTACGAGTAGATTCTGGGGGCCGCTTTCTTTTTGTTAAAGGAAAGATCCAGGGCCAGCGTTATACCCTAGCTACTATATATGCCCCCCATAGCCATACCGTTAACCACTTGCCGACCGCCTAACGCAGATACGCAATACTGCGGCAGAATGGCACGGGCAGGCAAAATCACGTACCTGGTACGTGATCCGCTTCCCCCCGGTGCCCGAGGCGGTCGGCATCGTTAGGGGAGCGATCCATGCTGAGGGGGAGACCACTCATTCGTGGCCACCCCCTCGCGATCGCTCCAAACGAATGAAAATCTTCCTCTGCTGCTGTAATGTAAACAGCGGCAGAGGAAGTGATGTCACCTCTCCTCGCGTTGGTATTTTCCTTTCGGCGCCGAGGAGAGAAGACATCTAAGTAAGTGCACCAACACCACACATACAGTGAAACACACTAGGCACACTTTTCACCCCCCGATCACCCCCCTGTACCCCCTGTCACAGTGACACCAATAGCAGTTTTTTTTTCTTCTGATTACTGCATTGGTGTCAGTTTGTGACAGTTATAAGTGGTAGGGCAATTAGTGGTAGGCCCCCTTTAGGTCTAGGGTACCCCCCTAATAAAGTTTTAACCCCTTGATCACCCCCCGTCGCCAGTGTCACTAAGCGATCGTTTTTCTGATCGCTGTATTAGTGTCACTGGTGACGCTAGTTAGGGAGATAAGTATTTAGGTTTGCGGTCAGCGTTTCATAGCGTCACGGACCCCTATATACTACCTAGTAAAGGTTTTAACCCCTTGATTGCCCCCTAGTTAACCCTTTCACCAGTGATCACCGTATAACTGTTACGGGTGACGCTGGTTAGTTAGTTTATTTTTTATAGTGTCAGGGCACCTGCCGTTTATTACCTAATAAAGGTTTAACCCCCTGATCGCCCGGCGGTGATATAAGTTAAGTTTTAGGGTCAGATAGGGTCTGCATTGCCCCAGGCAGCGTCAGGTTAGTGCCAGTAGCGCTAACACCCACGCACGCACCATACACCTCCCTTAGTGGTATAGTATCTGAACCGATCAATATTTGATCAGATCTATACTAGCGTCCCCAGCAGTTTAGGGTTCCCAAAAACGCAGTGTTAGCGGGATCAGCCCATATACCTGCTAGCACCTGCGTTTTGCCCTCCGCCCGGCCCAGCCCAGCCCAGCCCACCCAAGTGCAGTATCGATCGATCACTGTCACTTACAAAACACTAAACACATAACTGCAGCGTTCGCAGAGTCAGGCCTGATCCCTGCGATCACTAACAGTTTTTTGGTAGCGTTTTGGTGAACTGGCAAGCACCAGCGGCCAAGTACACCCTGGTCGTAGTCAAACCAGCACTGCAGTAATCAGTGGCGTAGCGTGGGTTGTCAGCACCCGGGGCAAGGCAAGTAATTTGCGCCCCCTAACCTGCGGACTTTTAGCTATCCCTGAGTCCCTTCAAATACAATAGTACTGACCTACCTGATTCCTATACTGACCACTACACACTACACTGTCCACTATACTGAGAACTACAATGTCCACTACACTACATTGTCCACTACACTGACCACTATACTGACCACTATACTGTCCACTACACAACACTGTCCACTATACTACACTATACTACACTACACTGACCACTATACTACACTACACTGACCACTATACTACACTACACTGACCACTATACTACACTATACTGACCACCATACTAAACTGTCCACTATACTACACTACACTGACCACCATACTACACTGTCCACTATACTACACTGTCCACTATACTACACTGTCCACTATACTACACTACAATGTCCACTATACTACACTGTCCACTATACTACACTATACTGACCACCATACTAAACTGTCCACTATACTACACTACACTGACCACCATACTACACTACACTGACCACCATACTACACTGTCCACTATACTACACTATACTGACCACCATACTAAACTGTCCACTATATTACACTACACTGTCCACTATACTACACTGACCACTATACTACACTATACTGACCACCATACTACACTGTCCACTATACTACACTACACTGACCACCATACTACACTGTCCACTATACTACACTGTCCACTATACTACACTATACTGACCACTATACTATACTACACTGTTCACTATACTACACTACACTGACCACCATACTACACTATACTGTCCACCATACTACACTACACTGACCACTATACTACACTACACTGACCACCATACTACACTAAACTGTCCACCATACTACAATATACTGACCACTATACTATACTGACCACCATACTACACCGTCCACTATACTACACTACACTGTCCACTATACTACACTGACCACTATACTACACTATACTGACCACCATACTACACTGTCCACTATACTACACTACACTGACCCCTATACTACACTATACTGTCCACTATACTACACTACACTGACCCCTATACTACACTATACTGTCCACTATACTGACAACCATACTACACTGACCACTACACTACACTGACCTCCATACTAAACTACACTATACTGACCACTATACTATACTACACTAACCACTATACTACACTACACTGACCTCCATACTAGACTACACTATACTGACCACTATACTATACTACACTAACCACTATACTGACCACTATACTACACTACACTGTCCACCATACTACACTGTCCACCATACTACATTATACTGACCACTATACTACACTGTCCACTATACTACACTGACCTCCATACTAAACTACACTATACTGACCACTATACTATACTAACCACTATACTACACTACACTGACCACCATACTACACTACACTGACCACTATACTATACTGACCACTATACTACACTACACTGAACACCATACTACACTACACTGACCACCATACTACACTACACTACACTGACCACTATACTATACTGACCACTATACTACACTACACTGACCACCATACCCACACTACACTACACTGACCACCATACTACACTACACTGACCACTATACTACACTACACTGACCACTATACTACACTGACCTCCATACTAAACTACACTATACTAACCACTATACTATACTACACTAACCACTATACTGACCACTATACTACACTGTCTGTTATACTACACTGTCCACCATACTACATTATAGATAGAATATATAGATGGGTGGTGCTGCGCTAATCCTAAATGTAACAACCAAAGTGGTTTAGATGTTGATCATAATTTATATCACCAAAATATATATAAATAAATAAAAGACTGGTAGGATGACTCATACAGGTGATACGTCTCACTGGACTTAATAAAAATAGTATAGGTGTAAACAGATATATATAATATATAATAAAACACGCATATTCCAAACTTAAATCACCATAATAAATATCTAACTCAACGTTACAAAAAACATTTTGAATAAAGTGCAAAGTGATTTAGACTATATGCATATACAGTCCAAAAGTGACAGTGTGCATTGTGCAAACAATGTGTACAATGTAAAAAAGTGGCTATACCTCTAATTAAATACAGTGTAAATAAGCAAACCTTCATATAAAGTGCAGAGTGTGCGACAAACCCCAGAAATAAATACGGTAATTAATGTCCCAAAAAGGATGTGAAGATATATATGATGAAAAAAGAAATTTCACACACAAAAAATGTCCTTTTTAAATGAAATCTGTGACAGCAACGAGCTAGCATGCACACGTAGCAGTTAAAGTGCTTGGTGAATCACATCTCGTGCATCTTCATGAACAAACACTTCAGTGGGTAGTGGCCCCTTACCTTAAAGTAATGGGGCAACAGCATATGACCAAAAGAGCTTTTTTCTCATCCACCCTGGGGGCTCCTGCGCATCCCTCACCGACATAAATCCTAGGATAAGGTTCCCTCAGATGTAGTGCGGGGGGGGGGTTATAAGGATAATAGAGCAGAAAAGAACCCAATAGTGTAATTCCGTTTAAGATAACTTGTTTTTATTAGACAAATGCAGGTACTCACATTAGCAATTGAGAAAAACAGTAGTTGTATCCGACGAGCGGCGAGCTCGTAAGCTTCTCACAGTGTGTACAGCCTATCCCGTCCCTACGCGTGACGTCACACCACACGTGACTTCTTCAGGGGATAAGTATAGGCTGAAAAGAGTGTCCTTAAATAGTTTAATATTGGCCGGCAATGAGCGGCCATTTTCCCGGAGTCTAAGGGATTGTAATATGGCGGCCATTTTCCTAGAGATTTTTAAGGCTCAAGTTCCGTTTATGATGTATGTCAGCTGACTTTTCAGGCCAATAGGCACTATCAGCTAATTTTAGACCGCTTGTACTGTCAGCAGAGGGGGATAAGTACTGCGAGGGAGAGCCGAATTGGGATTTCAGCTAAAATTATAAGGTTGCCTATAAGATAACTGGATAGGATTGGCGCGATGGTTATAACATATCTGTGTACATGGCCAGCATCCACCCTAACTTAAATTCAGGTTGGGCAGAGCTTATAAGATAATATAAGCGATGAGTATGACACTAGAAACGAAGGAAGAGAGAGGCAGCAAACACTGATAGCATGCTTAATGTGCATAATAAATAAAATATAAAAAACAGTACATACAAGTATATAAAAATTGGCTAAAATATCATTATACTTGTTACCAAAGGACCTAAAAAAACTTTTAAAATTATTAAGAGCAGTTGTATATCTTTAATCACATATATATGATGTATAGAGAAATATATATAAAGGGACTCAAAACTTATTTAGTTTCAGGAAAAACGGTTAAAAGTGAAAGAGAGGGAGCTGCAGCGGATAATCTAATGGGGACATTTTAAATGCCTCCATATAATGCAACTAAGTATTGTGGGAATATGGATGGACATTGGGAAAGAAGGGGATATGGTCTTTGCCAAAGTCTCCAGACATTTGGGAGTAGGTGAATAGTTTGTCTGATATATTGCTGACATGAGAGTCTAAACTTAGAGACCATGTCAGACTTTGCATGAATGCGTAGAACACACCCAATGGGCTATTCATTAAAATAAACATAATAAATACAAAAGAATTCAATAATAAATTGATTATTTAAAAAATATGTTTAAAATTTTGAAAAATTAAAAATCACTCAGGAAACAATTTAGGTCAAACTCAATTTTTAGACCACGGGCCAAAAAGTATCCAAGGTGAAGATCCATTTGGATTCCAGTTTACTTAGGGTTCTCACCTTGTGGCCCCCCCCGCCAGTGTTTGATATATGGAGTAATACCCCAGAAACTAAGATGGGTGGGATCTTTGTTATGGCAAGTGAGAAAATGTTTTGACACACAATGTTTATCATAGCCGTTAAGGATATTTTTAACGTGTTCCTTAATACGGACTCTCAGGGGTCTTTTAGTGCGGCCTACATACTGAAGGCCACAGCTACATTCAAGTGCGTATACTGCCCCTTCAGTATTGCAACAAATGAAATCTTTGATTTCATGGTTCTCTCCAGTGCTGGTTGAAGTGAAATTAAACACTTTCTTGTTTGGACGTTTAGTCCTTAGGCAAGCAAAACACCTTTTGCATGGAAAAAAACCATTGCCGGAAAAGAAAGAGAACAGTTTTTTGGGTGGGTCTACAACATTTTTTACTACTATATCCCTAATCGTGGGTGCCATTTTATATATGAATTTCGGGTGCTTAGGGAGAATATCTTGTAAGTGCTTATCCGCCAGTAGGATATGCCAGTGGCGCTTGATTATCCTTTCTCTTTTCTTGTGTTGTACGTTGAAATCTAGGATAAAAGGTATTCCTTTGATTGTATTTTTTCATTGTGTGGTTTTTTCTTCAATCAGTTGGTTCCGGTCAAATTTAGAAACTTCAGCAATTTTGGTCTTAATAAATTTCCGGTCATAGCCTTTTGCCATAAATCTCTCGCCCATCTATTTTGGTGCAGTTTCTCTTTATCCGCATCAATTGCCCTTTCGGGATATTGAAAATCCAGTTTTTATGGTGGCAACTTGTGGTTGGGAGGTAACTGTTCCTATCCACTCCCTTAAAGTGCGTTTTTGTGCTAAATATGGAGTTATCTAGTGAAATCTCTAGATCTAGGAAGTTGATTTTTTCTGAACTGACATCCCAAGTGAGTGAGATGTTTCTATCATTGTTGTTAAGTTTCACAAGGAATTCAATTAGTTGTCCTTCTTCTCCATCCCACAATATAAAAATGTCATCGATATATCTTTTGTATATGACGAGCTGACTTGGGCGCTCACTAAAAACGTTGTATTCTTCCCACTGTGCCATGAACAGGCCGGCTATGCTCGGGGCAAACCTGGCACCCATGGCCACCCCAGTCTGTTGATGGTAATACGACTTATCGTACCAAAAATAGTTGTTTTTGAGGCTGAATTCTAGACATTTGATCAGGAACTTCCTCTGTATACACGGGAGTTCAGTGTATTTTCTTAAACCCCATTTTGCTGCTTCACACGCCTTATGATGAGGAATAATTGTGTATAACGCCGACACATCGGCAGTGGCCATAACCCATGATCTGTCCTCTCCCTGAATGTTTTCTATGACCCGTAACATCTCTTTGCTATCTTTCAGGTATGCTTCAGTTTTCTGAACCGCCGGCTGTAAAAAAACGTCTATATACTGGCCCATCCTTGCTGTTATTGACTCGATGCCATTCACTATTGGCCTAGGTGGTGGGTCAGTTCTATTTTTATGTATTTTAGGTACTGAATAGATAATTGGTGTGCGACAGGATTCTGGTATGAGGAATCTTGCTTCTTTTTTATTCAGTATCGCCTTCTTTACTCCCAGATGGACAACTTGCTTGAGCGCTTTACGACACCCAAATACTGGGTTCTTTAGTAGTTTTGTATATGTATTGTTATCATTCAGCATAAGGGTCATTGTATTGTGATATTGTTCTTTAGAGAGTATCACAATCCCTCCTCCCTTGTCGGCTGGTCGAATGACAATATCTCGCCTCTTGGTTAACTTGCGGATCCCACTTTTAATATAATTAGGTTCTTCTTTTTTCTTAATTTGCACATCTTTTATTTCATCTAAAACAATTTTTTTAAAAACATAAATGTGTTTATTATCTTTTGCTGGCAGATTAAAAACAGATTTGTTCCTGAGTGAACTATGTAAAATCCCATTGTCTGGTGGCTGTATTATTCTGGGCATTGGGGGATTTCCTACCATATATTTTTGTATATTTAGCTTTCGTACAAATTTTTGGATTCCAATGTAGGTCTCGGATTTGTTAAGGTTTTTTGTGGGTGCGTATTTCAACCCTTTATCGAGTACCCCAACTTCTTCATGTGTCAATGCCCGCCCACTAAGATTAAAATCCCCTCTCCTTTTACTCTCTCTTTCTTTTGTTGTCTCTTGCCGGATCTTCTTCCTCTCTTCTTTCGGGGCTTTTTCTGAAACCCCGCATCTCGTCTGGATTTCTCACCGGATGATTCTCTCTGCTCCGGTCTAAAAAAGGCCTGTTTGATTCTTGGTCTCCATATGGTGGAGGGTAGGGTCTGGCTGATCTTTCTTCTCCTTCTCTATTTGCCAGAGAAGCGTAATAATTGTAAGTGGGGATTGGGTTGCGTTCGCCCGGCCGATAGTTTCTCTGTGGTGGTCCTCTTCTGTCTTCATATCTATATACTTGTATGGGACTTCTGTCTCTTGGTCTATAATATTCCAAATCTCTATTCTCTCTATATTCTTGCATAGGTCTCCTTTGGTCTCTGTATTGATATGGTGGGCCTCTATATTCTCGTTCTTCGTATGGGGGTCTGTACCAGTTATTCCGATTATAGGGTCTTCTGTTGTTCTTCCCATAGTATGGTTTTCTTCCTCCATTTCGTGGTGTCCGATTATTTCGTTGAGGCCTCCTTTCATTTCGGTATGGAGTATAGCTTTGGTATTCGTTGTTTCTTCCATCGTTCTCTCTTTGCCTAGGGGTCATAGTTCTATTTTCTTCTCTAGGATCTTGGTGGCCTCTATTTTCCGTAACTGGCCTGGGTGGTTCATTTTGAGGCTGAGGATACAGTCTTACCGTTTATTCGGGTGTGGAGTATGTAGATGGACATTCCATTTTTCCCAATTGGCTTTGCCATTTAAACACTTGGTCATTGCGAAAATCGTTTGTGTCTCTCGTATGTTTCTTACTTTTCCTTTGTTGGACTTCTTTATCTTTTTTAGCAAGGTCTTTATTCAATTGGGTCATTAAAGTTTTATATTCAATCGTATCTTTGTATTGTTCTATTTCTCCTTTGAGGTCCGCAATATTCTGGTCTATTATCTTGTTTTTCCTCCTTTTTCTAGGCCTTTATCATTAAAAAATTTGTACCACTCATCATTCGATTCCTGGTCAGTGAGTCCATCATTTGGGAGGAAATCCCACCTTAACCTTCTAGGGACAATGCTTTCTTTGAGGTATGTCTCAAAGGTGCAAATGTCCCACCAGAGGCGCACTTTCTTTTCCATATTGTGTCCTAGCTTGCGCATTAGGCTTTCAAGGTCTAGGTTACCATTAGTTTTAGTTTTGGTGATATTGAATACTTCTTCTAAGTTCACTTGCCTTTTTTCCATATACGAGAAAACATCCATGATTGGAATGGGGAGTGTATATAGTAGACCGATATTTAAGAGAAATATTCCTGCGCTATCAAATATGGAGGAGGCTGGAGGTGGAAAAGCTGCATGCACCTATTCAGGTAAATACCTGACCTTTTAGTTGAATATATAGATAGAATATATAGATGGGTGGTGCTGCGCTAATCCTAAACGTAACAACCAAAGTGGTTTAGATGTTGATCATAATTTATATCACCAAAATATATATAAATAAATAAAAGACTGGTAGGATGACTCATACAGGTGATATGTCTCACTGGACTTAATACAAATAGTATAGGTGTAAACAGATATATATAATATATAATAAAACACGCATATTCCAAACTTGAATCACCATAATAAATATCTAACTCAACGTTACAAAAAACGTTTTGAATAAAGTGCAAAGTGATTTAGACTATATGCATATACAGTCCTAAAGTGACAGTGTGCATTGTGCAAACAATGTGTACAATGTATAAAAGTGGCTATACCTCTAATTAAATACAGTGTAAATAAGCAAACCTTCATATAAAGTGCAGAGTGTGCAACAAACCCCAGAAATAAATACGGTAATTAATGTCCCAAAAAGGATGTGAAGATATATATGATGAAAAAAGAAATTTCACACACAAAAAATGTCCTTTTTAAATGAAATCTGTGACAGCAACGTGCTAGCATGCACACGTAGCAGTTAAAGTGCTTGGTGAATCACATCTCGTGCATCTTCGTGAACAAACACTTCAGTGGGTAGTGGCCCCTTACCTTAAAGTAATGGGACAACAGCATATGACCAAAAGAGCGCATCCCTCACCGTCCTAAATCCTAGGATAAGGTTCCCTCAGATGTAGTGCGGGGGGGGGGGGGGGGTTATAAGGATAATAGAGCAGAAAAGAACCGAATAGTGTAATTCCGTTTAAGATAACTTGTTTTTATTAGACAAATGCAGGTACTCACATTAGCAATTGAGAAAAACAGTGGTTGTATCCGACGAGCGGCGAGCTCGTAAGCTTCTCACAGTGTGTACAGCCTATCCCGTCCCTACGCGTGACGTCACACCACACGTGACTTCTTCAGGGGATAAGTATAGGCTGAAAAGAGTGTCCTTAAATAGTTTAATATTGGCCGGCAATGAGCGGCCATTTTCCCGGAGTCTAAGGGATTGTAATACGGCGGCCATTTTCCTAGAGATTTTTTAGGCTCAAGTTCCGTTTATAATGTATGTCAGCTGACTTTTCAGGCCAATATGCACTATCAGCTAATTTTAGACCGCTTGTACTGTCAGCAGAGGGGGATAAGTACTGCGAGGGAGAGCCGAATTGGGATTTCAGCTAAAATTATAAGGTTGCCTATAAGATAGCTGGATAGGATTGGCGCGATGGTTATAACATATCTGTGTACATGGCCAGCATCCACCCTAACTTAAGTTCAGGTTGGGCAGAGCTTATAAGATAATATAAGCGATGGGTATGACACTAGAAACGAAGGAAGAGAGAGGCAGCAAACACTGATAGCATGCTTAATGTGCATAATAAATAAAATATAAAAAACAGCACATACAAGTATATAAAAATTGGCTAAAATATCATTATACTTGTTACCAAAGGACCTAAAAAAACTTTTAAAATTATTAAGAGCAGTTGTATATCTTTAATTACATATATATGATTAAGCAATAGAGAAATATATATAAAGGGACTCAAAACGTATTTAGTCGCAGGAAAAACGGTTAAAAGTGAAAGAGAGGGAGCTGCAGCGGATAATCTAATGGGGACATTTTAAATGCCTCCATATAATGCCACTAAGGCCCCTTTCACACTTATACGACTTGTCCCACGATTTTGTACTGCAAAATCGTATGACAAGTCATTCTCCATGCTTTTCAATGACTACCATTCATATTGGCACGACTTTAAGTCGTGCCGACTTGAAAGTAGTCCCTGCACTACTTTGGTCCAACTTCTATGCGAGTTGTACTCCATAGACCTCAATGTTAAACCCTGAAGTAGCATGCAAGTCGTGCCTGAAAAATATATAGACACGACTTCAGCACGACTTTGTAAGCACAAGCCTGGCTCCCTGATCGGGAAAGGAAAACTTTTTTTTCCTTTCCCGATGAGCGACAGGCAGTGCTGACAGCTGTCTGGTATGAATCCAGAGGGGGAACTCCACGCCAAGTTTTAAATGAAAAAAACGGCGTGGGTTCCCCCCCCCCAGGGGCATACCAGGCCCTTAGGTCTGGTATGGATCTAAGAGGAACCCCCTACGCCGAAAAATTGGCGTGGGGTCCCCCCAAAATCCATACCAGACCCTTATCCGAGCATGCAGCCCGGCCGGTCAGGAATGGGGGTGGGGACGAGCGAGCGCCCCCCCCCCCTCCTGGACCGTACCAGGCCGCATGCCCTCAACATGGGGGGGTGGGTGCTTTAGGGCATGGGGGGCACCCTGCCGGCCCCCCCACCCCAAAGCACCTTGTCCCCATGTTGATGAGGACAAGGGCCTCTTCCCGACAACCCTGGCCGTTGGTTGTCGGGGTCTGAGGGCGGGGGGCTTATCGGAATCCGGGAGCCCCCTTTAATAAGGGAGCCCCCAGATCCCGCCCCCCCACCCTATGTGAATGAGTATGGGTTACATGGTACCCTTACCCATTCACCTAGAGAAAAAAGACAATAAAAAACACAGTACACAGGTTTTTAAAATAATTTATTAGGCAGCTCCGGGATCTTCTTCCGACTTCGGGGGTCCTCTTCCGACTTCGGGGGTCTCTCCGCCGTCTCCTCCCGGTGCCCGCATCTTCTGCCGGCTCCTCCGCTATCTTCTGCAGCTCAATTGCTAGCGGTGGTCCGGACTTCTGCCTTCTGCCTTCTTCTTTTCTTCCAGAGATGTTGACACGACGCTCTCTACAGCTGGAATGGTCTCTGAACGCTCCGCAACAGACTTTTATAGGCGGTGACTCCGCCCCCCTATGAGGTCACTGTCCCGGGGCATGCTGGGACTGTGCCGTCATAAGGGGGCGTGGTCATCACCCGGTGACCACGCCTCCTAAACCGTCACAGTCCCAGCATGCCATGGGACTGTGATGGCATAAGGGGGCGGGGTCACCGCCTATATAAGTCCGTTGCGGAGCGCACAGAGACCATTCTGGCTGGAGAGAGCGTCGTGTCAACATCTCTGGAAGAGAAGAGGGAAGAAGACGATCCAGAAGTCCGGACCACCGCTGGCAAAAGAGCGCCAGAAGATAGCGGTGGAGCCGGCAGAAGATGCGGACACCGGGTGAAGACGCCGGAGAGACCCCCGAAGTCGGAAGAGGACCCCCGAAGTCGGAAGAAGATTCCGGAGCTGCCTAATAAATTATTTTAAAAACCTGTGTACTGTGTTTTTTATTGACGCTTTTTTCCCTAGGTGAATGGGTAGGGTTACCATGTACCCCATATTTATTCACATAGGGTGGGGGGCCGGGATCTGGGTGCCCCCTTATTAAAGGGGGCTCCCAGATTCCGATAAGCCCCCTGCCCGCAGACCCCGACAACCAACGGCCAGGGTTGTCGGGAAGAGGCCCTTGTCCTCATCAACATGGGGACAAGGTGCTTTGGGGTGGGGGGGCCGGCAGGGTGCCCCCCATGCCCTAAAGCACCTACCCCCCCATGTTGAGGGCATGCGGCCTGGCACGGTCCAGGAGGGGGGGGCCGCTAGCTCGTCCCCACCCCCATTCCTGGCCGGCCGGGCTGCGTGCTCGGATAAGGGTTCCCCTTACAATCCATACCAGACCTAAGGGCCTGGTATGCCCCTGGGGGGGAACCCACGCCAGTTTTTTTATTTAAAACTTGGCGTGGAGTTCCCCCTTATGATTCATACCAACTACTGTATGTTTTCATTTGTTAATGCCAAAAACGTGGCAAAGTACTACTGCTCCCAAATCGCGGTAAAATCGCGGCAAATCGCGTTAAAATCGCGGCAAAATCGCGGCCGCGAAATCGCGGTAAAATCGTGCGACTTTGAAGTCGTATAAGTGTGAAAGGAGCCTAAGTATTGTGGGAATATGGATGGACATAGGGAAAGAAGGGGATATGGTCTTTGACAAGGTCTCCAGACATTTGGGAGTAGGTGAATAGTTTGTCTGATATATGGCTGACATGAGAGTCTAAACTTAGAGACCATGTCAGACTTTGCATACTACATTATACTGACCACCATACTACACTGTCCACCATACTACATTATACTGACCACCATACTACACTGTCCACTATACTACACTGTCCACTATACTACATTACACTGACCACCATACTACACTATACTGACCACCATACTACACTGTCCACTATACTATACTGTCCACTACACTACACTGACCTCCATACTAAACTACACTATACTGACCACTATACTATACTACACTAACCACCATACTACACTATACTGACCACCATACTACACTACACTGACCACTATACTACACTGTCCACTATACTGACCACCATACTACACTACACTGACCACTATACTATACTGATCACTATACTACACTACACTGACCACTATACTACACTGTCCACTATACTGACCACCATACTACACTACACTGTCCACTACACTATACTGACCACTATACTGTCCACTACACTAAACACCATACTAACCACTATACAACACTGACCTCCATACTAAACTACACTATACTGACCACTATACTAACCACTATACTATACTACACTAACCACTATACTGTCCACTATACTACACTATACTGACCACCATACTACACTGTCCACTATACTATACTGTCCACTACACTACACTGACCTCCATACTAAACTACACTATACTGACCACTATACTACACTATACTGACCACTATACTATACTGACCACTATACTATACTGACCACTATACTACACTAACCACTATACTACACTGTCCACTATACTGACCACCATACTACACTACACTGACCACTATACTACACTACACTATAGTGACCACTATGCTAACCACTATACTATACTACACTGCCCCCCATACTGACCACTACACTACACTGACCTCCATACTAAACTACACTATACTAACCACTATACTACACTACACTGTCCTGCCTACAGTCTCTCCCCCCCCCCCCGGCCAGTAACAAGACTCTCACTCACCTTCTTATCCTGGCCTGCATAGATCCGGATGAGGAGAAGACAGCGGCGGCTCACATTCTTCTCTCCCCTGCGCTCTGCCTGCTGCCATGTTCAGTGTCCGGCGCCCTGTGATTGGGCGTATGGGGGGGTCATGTGTGGAGGCGGGACTTCAGGAGCGATCGAGGACAGGCCAGCCCTACGCCTCACATGACCCCCATACGCCCAATCACAGGGCGCTGGACACTTAACATGGCGGCCGGGCCGGGGACACAGGATCGAGAAATTAGGAGGAGGCAGCCAGTGACACATACTGGCGCAGTGGCGCCCCCCTAAATTTCGCGCCCGGAGCCACGGCACCCCCTGCACCCCCCCACGCTACGCCACTGGCAGTAACACTTGGTGACATGGCGAGTCCCATAAGTGCAGTTCAAGCTGGTGAGGTGGCAAGCACAAGTAGTGTCCCGCTGCCACCAAGAAGAAGACAAACACAGGTCCGTCGTGCCCATAATGCCCTTCCTGCTTCATTCGCCAATCCTAATTGGGAACCCACCATTTCTGCAGCACCCGTACTTCCCCCATTCACATCCCCAACCAAATGTAGTCAGCTGCATGAGAGGCATTTTCTTTATGTCCTCCTGAGTACCCCTACCCAACGAACCCCCCCAAAAAAGATGTTGTGTCTGCAGCAAGCGTGGATATAGGAGTGACACCCGCTATTATTGTCCCTCCTGTCCTGACAATCCTGGTCTTTGCATTGGTGAATGTTTTGAACGCTACCATACACTAGTTGAGTATTAGCGTAGGGTACAGCATTGCACAGACTAGGCACACTTTCACAGGGTCTCCCAAGATACCATCGCATTTTGAGAGACCCGAACCGGGAACCGGTTACAGTTGTAAAAGTTACAGTTACAAAATAAAGTGTAAAAAAAAAAAACACAAAAAATATATGAAATAAAAAAAACAAAAATAGTTGTTGTTTTATTGTTCTCTCTCTCTCTCTCTATTCTCTCTCTATTGTTCTGCTCTTTTTTACTGTATTCTATTCTGCAATGTTTTATTGTTATCATGTTTTATCCGGTTTGCTTTTCAGGTATGCAATTTTTTATACTTTACTGTTTAGTGTGTTTTATTGTTAAGCATTTTTTTGTTTTTAGGTACGCCATTCAGCTGCAGCGCAGATTTACTTATCTTGACAGCAATAGCGTTTGCTCCCATGATACATAAAGCCGTGACTCTAGCGCTGTCGGAGGTGATATATGCAGAAGCATGGGGGCAGCAGGGGCGGAGGAGCGATTTGCTCCTAACTTTTGGGGTGGAGGCCCCCATGCTTCGGCATATATAACCGGTGCATGTATGCCCATCATTAGAAGTGGGTGGATGAAGGGAGGTATTCTAATGGTGGGCATACCCACCAATCAATCTCTTTTTTTCGTTCAGCCCACAGGCAGCATGAAAAAAAGATTACAATATATGCCCAACAAGGACCAGCAACATACTGGTATGTTGCTGGACTTTGAGTGGTTATACCAGAATGATGCCTGCAGGTTTAGGTATCATCTTGGTATCATTCTTTTCAGCCAGCGGTCGGCTTTCATGTAAAAGCAATCCTAGCGGCTAATTAGCCTCTAGACTGCTTTTACAAGCAGTGGGAGGGAATGCCCTCCCCCCCCACCGTCTTCCATGTTTTTCTCTGGCTCTCCTGTCCCAACAGGGAACCTGAGAATGCAGCCGGTGATTCGGCCAGCTGACCATAGAGCTGATCAGAGACCAGAATGGCTCCAATCATCTCTATGGCCTAAGAAACCGGAAGCTACGAGAATTTCATGACTTAGATTTCGCCGGATGTAAACAGCGCCATTGGGAAATTGGGAAAGTATTTTATCACACTGATCTTGGTGTGGTCAGATGCTTTGAGGGCAGAGGAGAGATCTAGGGTCTAATAGACCCCATTTTTTTCAAAAAAAAGAGTACCTGTCACTACCTATTGCTATCATAGGGGATATTTACATTCCTTGACAAAACAATAAAAATGATAAAAAAAAAAAAAAAATGAAAAGGAACAGTTTAAAAAAAGATAAGAAAGCAAAAAAAAAAAAAAAAGCACCCCTGTCCCCCCCTGCTCTCATGAAAAGGCAAACGCAAGCGTTGGTCTGGCGTCAAATGTAAACAGCAATTGCACCATGCATGTGAGGTATCACCACGAAGGTCAGATCGAGGGCAGTAATTTTAGCAGTAGACCTCCTCTGTAAATCTAAAGTGGTAACCTGTAAAGGCTTTTCAAAATGTATGTAGTTTGTCGCCACTGCATGTTTGTGCGCAATTTTAAAGCATGTCGTGTTTGGTATCCATGTACTCGGCCTAAGATCATCTTTTTTATTTCATCAAAAATTTGGGCAATATAGTGTATTTTAGTGCATTTAAATTAAAAAAGTGTGTTTTTTCCCTAAAAAATGCGTTTGAAAAATCGCTGCGCAAATACTGTGAAAAGAAAAATGAAACACCCACCATTTTAACCTGTAGGGCCTTTGCTTTAAAAAATATATAATGTTTGGGGGTTCAAAGTGATTTTCTTGCAAAAAAAAAATATTTTTTCATGTAAACAAATAGTGTCAGAAAGGGCTTTGTCTTCAAGTGGTTAGAAGAGTGGGTGATGTGTGACATAAGCTTCTAAATGTTGTGCATAAAATGCCAGGACAGTTCAAAACCCCCCAAATGACCCCATTTTGGAAAGTAGACACCCCAAGCTATTTGCTGAGAGGCATGTCGAGTTCATGGAATATTTTATATTGTGACACAATTTGCGGGAAAAAGACAAATTTTTTTTTTTTTTGCACAAAGTTGTCACTAAATGATATATTGCTCAAACATGCCATGGGAATATGTGAAATTACACCCCAAAATACGTTGCTTCTCCTGAATACAGGGATACCACATGTGTGAGACTTTTTGGCAGCCTAGCCGCATACGGGGCCCCAAAAACCAAGCACCGCCTTCAGGGTTTCTGATGCCCCGTACACACGGTCGGACTTTGTTCGGACATTCCGACAACAAAATCCTAGGATTTTTTCCAACACTTGTTGGCTCAAACTTGTCTTGCATACACACGGTCACACAAAGTTGTCGGAAAATCCGATCGTTCTAAACGTGGTGACGTAAAACACGTACGTCGGGACTATAAATGGGGCAGTGGCTAATAGCTTTCATCCCTTTATTTATTCTGAGCATGTGTGGCACTTTGTCTGTCGGATTTGTGTACACGCGATCGGAATTTCCGACAACGGATTTTGTTGTTGGAAAATTTTATATCCTGCTCTCAAACTTTGTGGGTCAGAAAATCCGATGGAAAATGTGTGATGGAGCCTACACACGGTCGGAATTTCCGACAACAAGGTCCTATCACACATTTTCCGTTGGAAAATCCGACCGTGTGTACGGGGCATAAGGGTGTAAATTTTTGATTTCACTCCTCACTGCCTATCACAGTTTTGGATGCCATGGAATGCCCAGATGGCACAACCCCCCCCCCCAAATTACCCCATTTTGGAAAGTAGACACCCCAAGCTATTTACTGAGAGGTATGGTGAGTATTTTGCAGATCTTGCTTTTTGCCACAAAGTTTTGAAAATTGAAAAAAAAATACATTTTTCTTTTCTTTCTTCATTTTCAAAAACAAATGAGAGCTGCAAAATACTAGTTTGTGGACTCTATAACTTTTGCGCAAACCAATAAAAATACTCTTATTGACATTTTTTTTACCAAAGACATGTGGCTAAATACATTTTGTACTAAATGTATGACTAAAATTGAGTTTTTTTGGATTTTTTTTATAACAAAAAGTAGAAAATATAATTTTTTTCCCAAATTTTCAGTCTTTTTCCGTTTATAGCGCAAAAAATAAAAACCGCAGAGGTGATCAAACACCATCAAAAGAAAGCTCTATTTGTGGGAACAAAAGGATGCAAATTTTGTTTGGGTTCAGCATTGCATGACCGCGCAATTATCAGTTAAAGCGACGCATTGCCAAATTGTAAAAAGTGCTCTAATCAGGAAGGGGGTAAATCCTTCCGGGCTGAAGTGGTTAATCTAAAACTTTGGATATCCTGGGGAAGTTTCGGGAAGATCTATTGGCTATGGGAGGGGATTTTAACATTACCTTGGACCCTAGTCTAACTAGACACCTCTTCGGGGAAAACCTCTGTGTCTCATAAGGCGTTAAAGCGGAGCGCCGCCGAAATTTTTTTTTTTAAAAGTCAGCAGCTACAAATACTGCAGCTACTGACTTTTAAAACATGGACACTTACCTGTCCAGGGCGCCCGCGATGTCGGCACCCGAGGCCGAACCGTCTCTCCGTCCTCGGGTGCTGCCGCCTCCATCTTCGGTAAGGGAATCAGGAAGTGAAGCCGTGCGGCTTCACTTCCCGGTTCCCTACTGCGCATGCGCGAGTCGCGCAGCGCAATACAGATGGTCCCTGCTGCCTCTGGGACCAGTGTGTTTCCCAGCAGGCAGCGGGGAGGGAGCAGGAAGTGGCGTAAATAACCGCAGATTCTGCAGCTATCTATGCCGGAAGTGGGTACAGATACCTGTAATATACAGGTATCTGTACCCCCCTCCCCCCTGAAAGGTGCCAACTGTGTCACCGGAGGGGGGGAGGAATCTAATGAGTGGAAGTTCCACTTTTGGGTGGAACTCCACTTTAAGATATGTTAAACAGCGCCTTCGCTCTCTGCATTTGGTGGTCAGTTGGAGGGTACTGTATGAGCGAGACAAGGATTTCAGTTATTATTTCAAAATACACAATGTATATTCAAGGATCGATATGTTGTTAACCGATCAATATTATCTGAAATATGTAAATTCATCAACTATTGAGTCAATCACTATGTCAGACCATGCTCCAATAAGTTTAACAATATGTCTGGCATCGATTAAGGGCCTGGAAATAACATGACGATTGAATAAGTCTATTTTGGATGATAAACAGAATGTGGAATCCTTGTCCAGCACATTAGCATTATATTTTGAGACCAAATACAGTCTCTCACACAAGTGAGTACACCCCCTAATATTTTTGTAAATATTTTATTATATCTTTTCATGTGACAACACTGAGGAAATGATACTTTGCTACAATGTAATGTAATGTAATGAGTGTACAGCTTGTATAACAGTTTAAATTTGCTGTCCCTTCAAAATAACTCAACACACAGCCATTAATGTCTAAACCTCTGGCAACAAAAGTGAGTACACCCCTAAGTGAAAATGTCCACATTGGGCCCAATTAGCCATTTTCCCTTCTCCGTGTCATGTGACTCATTAGTGTTACAAGGTCTCAGGTGTGAATGGGGAGCAGGTGTGTTAAATTTGGTGTTATCGCTCTCACTCTCAGGAGTAGAAGAGGACTCCAGTGGCAACCTTATTGAGGTTGAGTTAAATAAAAAATAACTTAATATAATAAACTTAGGCCTTAAGTGTGCACCTAAGAAAACTATGAATAAGTTTGAGGTATACATTGACACGCATAAATTTATTAGGACTCTAAATATGAAGAAGTATTTTTTGAGTCATCCTGTTGAATCTGCAATTAGAACCAACACTGTGCCAGAAAGAATAGATAGTGGTTTGAAAAACAAATCGATATTTGAACCCCAGATCTCCAATAACCATTTTATTGAGGTGTTTAAGCATTTGGTCTTGAAAGACATTGAAGAACTCCTCTCAAAAAAGAGAGTTAACCCAGATTATATTAAAGAAGGAGTGAGATCTTTAGAGGATAACAAAAACATCATCATTCGACCAGCGGATAAGGGGGGGGGGGGGTGGTTGTGATGGATAAAGCGTTTTACCACAATCAGCTGATGGAACTGTTGGGAGATTGGAATACATACAAGAGATTGGGATCTGACCCAACAGAGGTATACAAAACACAGCTGAATTCATTGATTGAATGGGGTCATCACATTAATGCTTTAATTTCCAAAGAAAAAAGATATTTTGTCCCCTCTGCATGCAGGATCCCGGTAATTTATACATTACTGCAAATCCATAAAAACATACAATCACCACCAGCACAACCAATTGTCAATGGAATTGGGTCAATAACAGCGAGATAGGGAGAGTACTTGGATAGATTCCTCCAACCAAGTGTTAAAATCACAAGGGCCTATTTAAAAGACACGTCAGACCTCTTACAACGATTGAAGAGAGTGGAAATGGATCGCGACTCTGAAACATATTTAGTGACTGCTGACGTGTCTTCGTTGTACATTATACAACACGAGGATGCCTCACTGGCATTAAATTGGGCACTGAGCAGGGGGGGATGATATCCCACATATGCAAAAACAGTTTTTGGGACATGTTCTAGACTTTTGCATGTCACACAACTATTTTTGGTATAACGTTTTTTTCTTTTCACAGCAGGTTGGCGTGGCTATGGGGGCACAATTTGCCCCTAGCCTAGCCAACCTGTTTATGGCAGAGTGGGAGGACAAGCATGTTTTCAGCAGACAGAGACCCCAATTGAGGTTCTACTGCAGATTCATAGACGATCTCCTATTTATTTGGGAAGGATCGAGGGAATCTGTGGTGGAGTTTTTGGAATATCTGAATAACAATTCCAATAATATCAGACTGGACTATCAAATCAGTGACATAACTGTCAACTTTCTTGATGTGACCATTGAAAAGAAGCTGAATGGGTGAAGTACTAGGGTTTACTTTGAACCCACGGATCGAAATAGCTACTTGTCGATTAAGAGTGGACGTCATCCTGCTTGGATTAAAAATATCCCTAAAGCACAAATGCTCAGAGTACCGCGTAATTGTACCGAACAGGAGGATCATCATGTACAAGCCAATATATTGAAAGAGAATTTTATACAGAAGGGATATCGAGAAGATAATCTGAAGGTGATAATCCAGGAAGTAGCTAATATCCCAAGAGACCAATGCTTTAAGAAGAAAGAAGTCTCAGGATCAACTAATCAACACCAATGGGGATTTGTAACAGGCTTTCATTTTCAGTATAGAGAAATTGAAACTTTTTTTAGAAAACACTGGCACATTTTAAGTAGAGACAGACATCTGGGGGACGTCCTACTGAAACAACCTAAATTTATATACAGGCGAACCCCTAGTTTTAGGGATCAGGTGGTAAGAAAAATTCTGGATCCACCTGGGCACCAAACACTAAAAATTTACTTAAAAGTGTTCTACCCATGCAGAAAATGCATATGCTGTTGAACGGTAAAGGTGAACAATAGGGGTATGTCTAAAGTCACCAACGCCGATCAAGATACCTTTGAAATAAAGGAATTCATCACCTGCAATTCCTGGCATGTTTTGTATTTGTTATGGTGTCCTTGTGGATTGTTCTACGTGGGGAGACCAAAAAGATTGCTAAAAGTTTGTTTGCTGGACATTTGACAAACATCAAAAATGGATTCAAATACCACAGTGTATCATTACACTTTAGGGATAAACACAATCACGACCCCTCTCTGGCTCAATTTTGTGGGATAGATTGCGTGCATCCATCTTGGAGGGGTTCTAATCAGATGAGGGACTTACCACAAAGGGAGACCCAATGGATATTTCTTTTGAAATGTCTTTCCCCTAGGGGACTCAATATTGAGGTAGACCTCAACTGCTTTATAAATAATTTCTACTATCATATAGTAGCTTTTAGTAGTATTTAGAAATTGATCTTTTTTTTTTCTTTGTAAATCATATACATTATCATTGTATAGAAGGTACATATTATACATGTGAATAGTGTATGGAGAAGAAGAGTGGCATTTTCATATATGCTTACTCTACTCCACTACATCTCTTTCTTTTCTTGCAGAAAATTTATGAAATGGGGAATATTTAATTACTGTATCATTTTGGATTATGATACTTCCTTGAGTGGATATAGATTAATAAGATGTATATGTTATGTATTGGTGGTTATAGCTAATTATTCAATTTAATCTTTGATTCCTGATATGTATTTTATTATTAGAGAGATTTAATTATTTTAAAATCAGCCAGTTCTCCATCATATTTTAGTTTTTAGTTTTAAATTTATCTGTGTATTATAGCTGATATATTCTCGGAGAGATGTGCTATACAATGGGGACGCAAAGTATTCAGACCTCTTAAATTTTTCACTCTTTGTTATATTGCAGCCATTTGCTAAAATCATTCAAGTTCATTTTTTTCCTTATTAATGTACACACAGCACCCCATATTGACAGAAAAACACAGGATTGTTGACATTTTTGCAGATTTAAAAAAAAAGAAAAACTGAAATATTACATGGTCCTAAGTATTCAGACCCTTTGCTCAGTATTTAGTAGAAGCACCCTTTTGATCTAATACATCCATGAGTCTTTTTGGGAAAGATGCAACACGTTTTTCACACCTGGATTTGGGGATCCTCTGCCATTCCTCCTTGCAGATCCTCTCCAGTTCTGTCAGGTTGGATGGTTAACGTTGGTGGACAGACATTTTTAGGTCTCTCCAGAGATGCTCAATTGGGTTTAAGTCTGGGCTCTGGCTGGGCCATTCAAGAACAGCCACTGAGTTGTGAAGCCACTCCTTTGTTATTTTAGCTGTGTGCTTAGGGTCATTGTCTTGTTGGAAGGTAAACCTTCGGCCCAGTCTGAGGTCCTGAGCACTCTGGAGAAGGTTTTCGCCCAGGATATCCCTGTACTTGGCCGCATTAATCTTTCCCTCAATTGCAACCAGTCGTCCTGTCCCTGCAGCTGAAAAACACCTCCACAGCATGATGCTACCACCACCATGCTTCACTGTTGGGACTGTATTGGACAGGTGATGAGCAGTGCGTGGTTTTTTCCACATATACCGCTTAGAATTAAGGCCAAAAAGTTCCATCTTGGTCTCATCAGACCAGAGAATCTTATTTCTCACCATGTTGGCGTCCTTCAGGTGTTTTTTTTAGCAAACTCCATGCAGGCTTTTATGTGTCTTGCACTGAGGAGCAAAAAGGGGGGGGCTGTGTAGCAGCCCGGGTGGGACTTTAAATGAGGCGCACATTAAGTGTGCCTACATCCCCAATACAAAATAATTAATAAAAAGGGGATTTGGGACTTTAAATGAGGTTCAAGGCAAGGTGGAGAAGTGTTTGAAAAAAAATCACATGTTTATTGGCATGGAAAGTGTATGAATATATGGGTCATAGGATTGTGCATAGATACAAATACAGCATGAACATAAGAGACATAATCATATCAACTTGGAAGCTCATGACAATATGGCAGTGCATATATCTAACATGGTACATCAAGGATGCGAAATAATGTCAACTTACAAATACATGACAATAATAGAGATCAGTGAGCAATTCCCATGTGTCCATATATATAACACATTAGTAGAAGCGGCATAATGCATTGAAGTGGCATGATATCAATAGGTAAAAACACAATTGTTTGGACTTGGTTGGATGCTGGTGGTGATGTGTGTCGGCATCCTAGATTGACCGACGCGTTTCGTGTTTACACATTCATCAGGGGCGGATGCTCCCAAGTATCTAAAAAATTAGAATATTAAATCTAGTAAAGCACTAGTGATAGGAAACAAAGGCAATTGCCTTTGTTTCCTATCATTAGTGCTTTACTAGATTGAATGTGATTTTTTCAAACACTTCTCCACCATGTCTTGAACCTCATTTAAAGTACCAAATCCATTTTTTTTTAATTATTTTGCACTGAGGAGAGGCTTCCGTCGGGCCACTCTGCCATAAGGCCCCAACTGGTGGAGGGCTGCAGTGATGGTTGACTTTCTACAACTTTCTCCCATCTCCCGACTGCATCTCTGGAGCTCAGCCACAGTGATCTTCGGGTTCTTCTTTACCTCTCTCACCAAGGCTCTTCTCCCCCCGATAGCTCAGTTTGGCCGGACGGCCAGCTGTAGGAAGGGTTCTGGTCATCCCAATTGTCTTCCATTTAAGGATTATGGAGGCCACTGTGCTCTTAGGAACCTTAAGTGCAGCAGAAATGTTTTTGTAACCTTGGCCAGATCTGTGCCTTGCCACAATTCTGTCTCTGAGCTCTAAGGTCTTATATAGACAAGTGTGTGGCTTTCCTAATCATGTCCAATCAGTATAATCAAACACAGCTGGACTCAAATGAAGGTGTAGAACCATCTCAAGGATGATCAGAAAAAATGGACAGCACCTGAGCTAAATATATGAGTGTCAGTTTTATCAAGTTGCCTGTGAGAGATGCAATAAAGGTGGATATTGAGTTCCAGAAACTGGTCAGATTTTTACAACTCCATAAAATGTGGAATAAGGAACCAACTTGATCCGTACAATGCCAGCATAATGGTGATGTAGATGGATATATTTTAGCTAATTTGTAAGGAGTTAGGTACCATCTATTCAATATTTTCTGAGAGTTGTCCCAATGCTCTAAGCAGGATGTTGCAGTTTGGTTTATTCTCATAGCATTGTACCAACATTCGCCTGAAAAGGATTGTCCTAAATCTTTTTCCCATTTATACATATTAGGGTTTTGCTCATATTTAGGATACTGAGAAAAAACTTCATAGAAGAAAGCTATACTTTTATATTTTACAGGTTTGTTAATGGTGAGGTGTGACCAAATTAAAGATGGAATTTCAAAATCTTGATGTGGATTAAAGCTTTGCAGATGATTAAGGTTATTTAACTTATCATCAATCGTGGCTTTGTATGCTGAGGGAAGGTGTACGTAAAAGTTAAAGCCCTCAGCAATCCATTTGTTCATCGAGAGTCGGCCTCTACAGTAGTCAAGGGCTCTAAGTGGTATAGGTATCTTTTGTAAATGCCCTAGAGCATGGAAGTTTGAGACAATAAACTTCCATGCTAACAGGGTAGCTTTAATGGAAAGCAATTTAGGAACTATGACCTTAGGGAATACCATGTAAGCCACTGACAGGGCAAATAAATAATTTCCCTTGGTGATTTCTCTTTCAATGGATAAGCACAGCTTATCGTCATTTGGGAAGAACGAGGATTTCATTTGATCCAAAAGTGTTGCGTAGTAGTATTTATGCATATCAGGTAAGTTAATACCCCCTTTGTTTTTAGAAGATGTTAAAATAGATAAAGCTACCCTTGGTTTTTTGTTATTCCAGACCAGGCTTCTCAATTTAGTATTTAGAATCTTGAATAACAACTCCATGCCCAAGAGGGTTAAGGCAGTGCTGGAAAATAATGGTGGCCACACAAAATATTGACACTTTGGGCCCTATTTTGATATTTGCATCTAGGGGTGTACTCACTTTTGTTGCCAGGGGTTTAGACATTAATGGCTGTGTGTTGAGTTATTTTTAAGGGACAGCAAATTTACACTGTTATACAAGCTGTCAGGTCACCTTGAGGCTAGGTGACAGATGCACACCGTTGGGATCAGGAGTGCACCGCAAGGTAGTGGACCCTACAGCTGACTGCTGCAGATGGGAGTCAGAGTGGTAAAGAAGGCAGGGCCGCTGGAAAACCAACGCGGATCCCACCGGGGTTAGAGCGTAAGATTCCCTAGGGCGCGGAGTCTAAGAGCCAGCAGGTG
Source organism: Lithobates septentrionalis (assembly GCA_037952835.1). Taxonomy (NCBI): domain Eukaryota; kingdom Metazoa; phylum Chordata; class Amphibia; order Anura; family Ranidae; genus Lithobates; species Lithobates septentrionalis. The sequence continues at coordinate 1,701,623 of JBBDGP010000590.1, read as the reverse complement.
TTCACCAGAGCCTCTAGTGGTGAGGATGGACTGGGCTGCAACTGGCTCCAGGTCGCGACTGCCAGGGTTCCCCAGCTCACGCCCACAGTAGGCAACAGATAGGGATAGTAAGGGACAAGCCAAGGTCGGGCCCACAAGCAGACAAGGACAACAGAGTTCACACCAAAGGCTCAGGGTCACAGGCAAACAGGGATAGTCGGGGACAGGACAAAAGGTCAGGGTCACGAGCAGACAGGAATAGTCGGGAACACGCCAAGGTCAGTAACAGAGACAAACGAAGAGCACATGGCAATCAGGAACCAGGAAGCCAAACTAAAAATGAATACACAATGGTTGATCAGCACTGGCTTGCAGTGCACAGGTTAATATAGGGTTCCCTGATAGGGCCTGGGGTGGGGCCATGCTTAGACGAGAGGTTATAAAACCAGCCAGGTGTTAGTGGCTGGCCTCTTAGTCTGAACACATGAGGAGAAGGTAAGCTGACAGAGAAGATTACTGCATAACCATGACACAAGCTGTACACTCACTACATTACATTGTAACAAAGTATAATTTTCTCGGTGTTGTCACATGAAAAGATATAATAAAATATTTACAAAAATGTTAGGGGTGTACTCACTTTTGTGAGATACTGTATCAGAGGAGGTGTCTGACCAAGTGGTATGGGAAGCCCACAAGGAGGTCATCAGTGGGGAGTTATTTTCAATGGGTTCGCGTATTAAAGAAGAGAGACGAGAGGAAATGGTCGGGCTCTTAGAGGAAATACATAAACCTGAAATTAAACATAAGGCCCATTTAAAACCTGGGGACGGGCAGAGACTGGAGAAACTGAGGGCAGACTTAAAACAGCTTCTGGATCGAAAAGTTCAAAATAAACAGAGATACTTTGCCCACCGATTCTATGAACAGGGGAATAAGGGTGGGAGACTATTGGCTAGACAACTAAAGAAACAACAGGATTCACGCCATGTTCACACTATAAAGACAGGCGATAAGCAGATAGTGGACTCCCAAGCAATAGCGGCTGAGCTTCATCGCTTTTATGCATCTCTATATAACAGACTCAGTTCATGTGGGGGCGGAGGAGGGTGGACGTTTGGATAGAATTCGGGAATATCTTGAGGCCTCAGGGCTACAGGCCATTCCATCTGTGGCCTTGGAGGAAATGGAAAAAGCAATCTCCATTGAAGAACTGGGCGGGGCGATTGCGGCTTTGCCATTAGGTAAAAGCCTGGGACCTGATGGTTTCACAAATATGTATTATAAAAAATTTTCCTCAATCCTGTTGGTTCCTCTTTGCAGATACCTTAACTTTATCTTGGTCTCTAACCCATTGCCTCCAGAGGCACTGTTGGCTTATGTGACGGTTCTCCCGAAGGTAGGGAAAGACCCTCAGTGCTGTGCCAGCTACAGAATCATCTCCCTCCTTAACTCTGACACTAAGCTCCTGGCTAAAATTCTGGACCTAAGGCTACAAGAACATATAGTTAAATTGATTCACCCAGATCAAACAGGGTTTATGAAGGGCCAAGAGATAATACTATTCGGGCCCTGCATATATTGCATTGGATGCCTAATGGACCGAACTATACCCCGAGTGTAGTAATTTCTATGGATGCTGAAAAAGCATTTGATAGGGTGGGGTGGGAGTTTATGGTCGGAGTTTTGAGGGAGATGGGTCTGAGAGAGCGGATGATGGGATGGGTGACGGCACTGTATGCAGATCCTAGAGGAAGGGTTAAAGTTAAAGGTAGACTACCAGATTATTTTGAGATACGGAATGGGACTAGGCACTGTCCCACAAGCAGACAAAGACAACAGAGTTCACGCCAAAGGTTCAGGGTCACAGGCAAACAGGGATAGTCGGGGACACGACAAAAGGTCAGGGTCACGAGCAGACAGGAATAGTCGGGAACACGCCAAGGTCGGTAACAGAGACAAACGAAGAGCACATGGCAAACAGGAACCAGGAAGCCAAACACACAATGAATACACAATGGTTGATCAGCACCGCTGACTTGCAGTGCACAGGTTAATTTTTGCTATGGTGCTGAAGCCCTTTCTGCGCACGATTAGGGGAAATAGGAAGATCAAAAGGATTTTATTGGATCAACGGAACATAAGATCTCAGCTTACGCAGATGATCTACTGTTGTACCTCTCCTCTCCTCAAGAGTCTTTGACGGAACTGATGTTGGAAAAAGACAGGTTTGGCCTTATATCTAATTTTAAAATAAATATTGAGAAATCAGTGTTGATGCCGAGCCATGTGCCTTTGAGGATGAAGACCACCTCGCAACAATCTTTTCCTTTTCTTTAGTGCCTTGATTCTATATTTTATTTAGGGATCTATATCTCTTCAGATATAAAGCGCCTATATGATCTGAACTATGGACCCTTGATGGTATCCATAATAAAAGACTTGCAAAAGTGGAGAAGTCATACTCTGACATGGTTTGGCAGGGTAAACGCGCTTAAAATGAGTGTAATTCCCCGGCTTATTAATGTTTTACATACTATACCCATAACACTCCCACAGACATTCTTTAAAACATATACGAAGGGCTTTTATGACCTTTGTGTGGGGAAATAAACATCCCAGGTTGGCACACAAGATTTTGAGGAGACCAAAACAGGAGGGTGGGACTCCCGGATATAGCATTTTATTACAGAGCCATGGCCCTGGTTCGTATAATGAACTGGTGCCATGACTCTGCTAGTAAAATTTGGGTGCCCTTGGAGAAAACATTAGCAGGTAGGAACTTGGCCGGAGCCCCCTGGATTTCGGTTTCTTATGGGGGGTTGTCGGAATATGCATCACCACTGACGAAGACAACACTATCCATTTGGAATAGAATGAACAGTACGGGAAAGCCCCCCCCCCCCCAATATCCCCGTTAACACCATTGGAAAGATTTCCCTGGTTTTCCCCGGGGGCAAGAGAAAGGGAGTTTAGATCGCTGGGGAATGGAAGGGAAGTGTAATTGTGCTGGCGTAGCCTCACAGGGTAAATTGCTTACATTGGTGGATTTGGTTTGAATACTGGGGGAAGTAACAATGGCTGTATGGATATACCGTCAACTGACAGACTTCTTCAATAAGTGGAAGCACCAGGTTAGGCCAGCGAACCCGCTTACTACTTTTGAGGAATGGTGTATTAACTTATCAGAGCCGGGTCGTATGTTGTCTCGAATGTATAGGCTGGTTCTGAGAGCCCAGAATATGAAAACTCCCTATTTCATTTGAGAATGGGAAAGAGAACTGGGCTATAATTTTATATCAGAGCAGATTAAAAGGGTCATCGGAGCGACACACCATACTTTAATAAGTTCCCATATACAGGAGATGTTTTATAAGTTTCTGACAAGATTGTATCGTACACCGGTTCGATTGGCTCAGATATATCCATCGGCGGATGTTAACTGCTGGAGGGGTTGTAACCAAAGGGGTTCATTTCTGCATTTATGGTGGCATTGCCCAAAGATTACATTTTTCTGGGAGGAGATAGCCCTTTGGATTAAGAAAATGACACTCAGACCTATAGAATTCTCTCCATTACAGTTTCTTTTTCATGGGATGCCATCATCTGCTAGGTTTTATAAGAGAAGCATTACTCCCCATTTGCTAAATGCAGCCAAAATATTGATACCTTGATTTTGGAAACAGTCTGGATGTCCCACTATAATGGATTGGAAAAGGGAGGTAGATAAAATAATGGAAGCAGAGAGATGGATACATATGGTTAACCACTTGACGACCGCCGCACAACGATGTACGTCGGCAGAGTGGCACGGGTAGGCAAAAGGGCTTACATGTACGTCCTTGCCTTCCCGCGGGTGGGGGGTCCGATCAGACCCCCCCCCGGTGCCAGCGGCGGTTGGATTCAGGTCAGGGGCGATCAAAGGTGAGGGGGGAGGCCACTCATTCGTGGCTCCCCCCCTCGCGATCGCTCCCGGCCAATGACAGACTTCCTCGGCTTCTGTAATGTAAACAGAAGCGGAGGAAGTGATGTCACCTCTCCTTGAGCCGGTCTTTTCGTTCCGGCGCCGAGGAGAGAAGACATCCAAGTAAGTTTGCACCAACACTACACTAACAGTAGAACACGCAGGCACACTTGTCACCCCCCCATCACCCCACAGTCACACCCTGATCACCCCCCTGTACCCCCTGTCACACTGACACCAAAAGCTGTTTTTTTTTTCTGTTTATTGCATTGGTGTCAGTTTGTGACAGTTATAAGTGTTAGGGCAGTTAGGGTTAGCCCCCTTTAGGTCTGGGGTACCCCCCTTTAGGTCTAGGGTACCCCCCTAACCCCCCCAAATAAAGTTTTAACCCCGTGATCACCCTCCGTCGCCAGTGTCACTAAGTGTCACTAAGCAATCGTTTTTCTGATCGCTGTATTAGTGACACAGGTGACGCTAGTTAGGGAGGTAAGTATATAGATTCGCCGTGTTTTATAGCGACAGGGACCCCTATATACTACCCAATAAAGGTTTTAACCCCCTGATTGCCTCCTATTAACCCTTTCACTGGTGATCACCATATAATTGTTACGGGTGACGCTGGTTAGTTAGTTTGTTTATTATAGTTTTAGGGCACGCGCCGTTTATTACCTTATAAAGGTTTAACCCCCTGATCGCCCGGCGGTGATATAAGTTAAGTTTTTAGGGTCAGATAAGGTCTGCATCGCCCCAGGCAGCGTCACGTTAGCGCCAGTACCGCTAAAACCCACGCACGCAGCATACACCTCCCTTAGTGCTATAGTATCTGAACGGATCGATATCTGATCCGATCAGATCTATACTAGCATCCCCAGCAGTTTAGGGTCCTCAAAAACGCAGTGGTAGCGGGATCAGCCCAGATACCTGCTAGCACCTGCGTTTTGCCCCTCGGCCCAGCCCAGCCCACCCAAGTGCAGTATCGATCGATCACTGACACTTACAAAACACTAAACACATAACTGCAGCGTTCGCAGAGTCAGGCCTGATCCCTGCAATCGCTAACAGTTTTTTGGTAGCGTTTTGATACAGTCGCTGACAGTCAGGAGCTTTTTTGCCTGTGAGTCTCACTAGTGTACCCCTAAATTTAGAGCCCAAAATGGCAAATCGAAGGTACACTAGTGAAGAGGCCTACACGTTTCTGAGCATGACAGATAGTGAAGAGGAAGTCACTCATCTGTCAGATTCAGGCTCAGAATACGAACCTGTAGATTGCTCTGGCGACGGAGTTGTGGTCCCTGCCAAGGTCAGGCGTACCAGACCCCGAACTTCTTCTTCTGTCCTTGAAGTGCAAGAACCGCAGGGCTCTCGTATGGAGCAGAGAAGTACTAGCGCCGCTATTCCTTCTGGTGAACTGGCAAGCACCAGCGGCCTAGTACACCCTGGTCGTACATCCAGCACTTCAGTAACACTTGGTGACGTGGCGAGTCCCAGAAGTGCAGTTCAAGCTGGCGAGGTGGCAAGCACAAGTAGTGTCCCGCTGCCACCAAGAAGACAAAGACAGGCCCGTCGTGCCCATAGTGCCCTTCCTTTTGCATTCGCCAATCCGAATTGGGAACCCACCACTTCTGCAGCACCCGTACTTCCCCCATTCACTGGCAAACCCTGAATTCAGGTGGAAACAGTTGATTTTACGCCACTGGATTTTTATTCACTGTTTTTCACCGAAGATCTCTATAGATCTATTGTGGACCAAAGCAATTTATACGCTGGTCAACACATCGCTGCTAATCCCCAGAGATTGCCAGAGATTGGAGACCAATTACGGTCCCCGAATTTAAGCTCTTTCTGGGCCTTTCCCTCAACATGGGCATAAATAAAAAGGGTAAGTTGTGGTCATATTGGTCCACTGACCCAATTTACCATACGCCTGTGTTCTCTGCCTCCATGGCCAGGGCACGATACGAGCAGATTTTGCGGTTCATGCACTTCAACGACAATGAACTCTGTCGTCCTCGTGGAGACCCTGGATACGATCGGCTCTACAAAATTCGGCCCCTCGTAAACCACTTCAACCAGCGTTTTGCAGACTTGTTTACTCCCCATCAAGTTGTCTGCGTTGATGAGTCCCTGACTTTCTGGCCGCTTGTCATTCAAACAGTACCTTCCCAGCAAGCGTGCCAGATAGGGGTCAAGATGTATAAGCTCTGTGACAGGGCTACAGGCTATACATGTAGTTTTATGGTTTACGAGGGCAAAGATAGTCACGTAGAGCCGACAAACTGCCCTGACTACATAGGAAGTGCTGGCAAGATAGTGTGGGACTTGGTGTCACCCTTATTCGGAAAGGGGTACCACTTGTACGTGGAAAATTATTACACGAGCGTGCCACTTTTTAGTCACTTGTTTGATCAGCAGATTGGAGCATGTGGCACTGTGCGACCTAATCGCCGGGGCTTTCCCCAGCGGCTTGTGGATTCCCGTCTTAGGCTGGGGGAGAGAGCCTGCTTGCAGTGTAATAATTTGCTTGCTATGAAGTGGAGGGATAAGAAGAATGTTTTTGTTCTCACCTCCCTTCATGCAGACACGACGGCCCAAATTACTATGGCGACTGGTGTTGTGGAGAAACCCCTCTGTGTCCACGAATATAACCAAAATATGGGAGGGGTGGACCTCAACGACCAGTTGTTGGTGCCGTACCTAGTTGCCCGTAAGGCCAGGCGCTGGTACAAAAAAGTGTCTGTTTATTTATTTCAATTGGCTTTGCTGAACGCTCATGTGCTATACAGAGCTTCAGGACGGACTGGATCCTTCCTTACATTCCAGGAAGAGATCGTCAGAGCCCTTCTGTTTCCAGACGGTGCTTCACCTCACCTTCCCCAACCAAATGCAGTAAGCCGGCTGCATGAGAGGCATTTTCAATATGTCCTCCCGAGTACCCCTACCCAACGAGCCCCCCAAAGAAAATGTTGTGTCTGCAGAAAGCGCGGATTTAGGCGTGACACCCGGTATTATTGTCCCTCCTGTCTTGGCAATCCTGGTCTTTGCATTGGTGAATGTTTTGAGCGCTACCATACACTAGTTGAGTTTTAGCGTAGGGTACAGCATTGCACAGACTAGGACACACTTTCACAGGGTCTCCCAAGATGCCATCGCATTTTGAGAGACCCAAACCTGGAACCGTTACAGTTTTAAAAGTTACAGTTATAGAAAAAAAAAATGTAAAAAAAAAAAAAGTAAAAAAAAAAAAATAAATACACAAAAAAAATATAAAATAAAAAAACCAAAAACAGTTGTCATTTTATTGTTTTCTCTCTCTCTATTTTCTCTCTATTGTTCTGCTCTTTTTACTGCAATGTTTTATTGTTATGTTTTATCATGTTTGCTTTTCAGGTATGTAATTTTTTTTATAGTTTTCTGTGTTTTAACCATTTTTTTGTTTTCAGGTACGCCATTCAGTTGCAGCGCGGATTTATTTATCTTGACAGCAACAGCGTTTGCTCCCACGATACATAAAGCCGTGACTCCAGCGCTGTCGGAGGTGATTTCACCACCACAGTTACATACTTCAGCATATATGCCGAAGCGTGGGGGCAGCAGTGGGTGGAGGAGCGATTTGCTCCTGCCTTTTGCGGGAGGATGCCCCCATGCTTCGGCATATATAAAGGTGCATGTATGCCCATCATTAGAAGTGGGTGGATGAAGGGAGGTATTCTAATGGTGGGCATACCCACCGATCAATATCTTTTTTTCGTTCAGCCCACAGGCTCCATGAAAAAAAAGTTTACAATATATGCCCAACAAGGACCAGCAACGTACTGGTATATTGCTGGATTTTGAGTGGTTATACCAGAATGATGCCTGCAGGTTTAGGTATCATCTTGGTATCATTCTTTTCAGCTAGCGGTCGGCTTTCATGTAAAAGCAATCCTAGTGGCTAATTAGCCTCTAGACTGCTTTTACAAGCAGTGGGATGGAATGCCCCCCCCCCCTCCCCACCGTCTTCCATGTTTTTCTCTGGCTCTCTGTGCCGGTGATTCAGCCAGCTGACCATAGAGCTGATCAGAGACCAGAATGGCTCCAAACATCTCTATGGCCTAAGAAACTGGAAGCTACGAGCATTTCATGACAGATTTCGCCGGATGTAAACAGCGCCATTGGGAAATTTTATCACACCGATCTTGGTGTGGTCAGATGCTTTGAGGGCAGAGGAGAGATCTAGGGTCCAATAGACCCCAATTTTTTCAAAAAAGAGTACCTGTCACTACCTATTGCTATCATAGGGGATATTTACATTCCCTGAGATAACAATAAAAAGGATTAAAAAACATAAAAATGAAAGGAACAGTTTAAAAATAAGATAAAAAAAAATCAAAAAAATAATAAAGAAAAAAAAAAAAAAAAAAGCACCCCCGTCCCCCCCTGCTCTCGCGCAAAGGCGAACGCAAGCGTCAGTCTGGCGTCAAATGTAAACAGCAATTGCACCATGCATGTGGTATCACCGCGAAGGTCAGATCGAGGGCAGTATTTTTAGCAGTAGACCTCCTCTGTAAATCTAAAGTGGTAACCTGTAAAGGCTTTTAAAGGCTTTTAAAAATGTATTTAGTTTGTCGCCGCTGCACGTTTGTGCGCAATTTTAAAGCATGTCATGTTTGGTATCCATTTACTCGGCCTAAGATCATCTTTTTTATTTCATCCAACATTTGGGCAATCTAGTGTGTTTTAGTGCATTAAAATGTAAAAAAGTGTGTTTTTTCCCCAAAAAAATGCGTTTGAAAAATCGCTGCGCAATTACTGTGTGAAAAAAAAAATGAAACACCCACCATTTTAATCTGTAGGGCATTTGCTTTAAAAAAATATATAATGTTTGGGGGTTCAAAGTAATTTTCTTGCAAAAAAAAAATAATTTTTTCATGTAAACAAAAAGTGTCAGAAAGGGCTTTGTCTTCAAGTGGTTAGAAGAGTGTGTGATGTGTGACATACGCTTCTAAATGTTGTGCATAAAATGCCAGGACAACTCAAAACCCCCCCAAATGACCCCATTTTAGAAAGTAAACACCCCAAGCTATTTGCTGAGAGGCATTTCAAGTCCATGGAATATTTTATATTGTGACACAATTTGCGGCAAAAAGACATTTTTTTTTTTATGCACAAAGTTGTCACTAAATGATATATTGCTCAAACATGCCATGGGAATATGTGAAATTACACCCCAAAATAAATTCTGTTGCTTCTCCTGAGTACGGGGATACCACATGTGTGAGACTTTTTGGGAGCCTAGCCGCGTACGGGACCCCGAAAACCAAGCACCGCCTTCAGTCTTTCTAAGGGCGTAAATTTTTTATTTCACTCTTCACTGCCTATCACAGTTTCGGAGGCCATGGAATGCCCAGATGGCAACACCCCCCCCCCAATGACCCCATTTTGGAAAATAGACACCCCAAGCTATTTGCTGAGAGGAATAGAGAGTATTTTGCAGACCTCACTTTTTGTCACAAACTTTTGAAAATGGAAAAAAGAAAAAATATATATATTTTTCTTGTCTTTCTTCATTTTCAAAAACAAATGAGAGCTGCAAAATACTCATCATGCCTCTCAGCAAATAGCTTGGGGTGTCTACTTTCTATAATGGGGTCATTTTGGGGGGTTTTGTGCTATCTTGGCATTTTATGGCCTTCGAAACTGTGATAGGTAGTGAAGAGTGAAATAAAAAATTTACGCCCTTAGAAATACTGAAGGCAGTGATTGGATTCGGGGCCCCGTATGAAGCTAGGCTCCCAAAAAGTCCCACACATGTGGTATGCCCGTACTCAGGAGAAGTAGCAGAATATATTTCGGGGTGTAATTCCACATATGCCCATGGCATGTTTGAGCAATATATCATTTAGTGACAACTTTGTGCAAAAAAAAAAAAAATGTGTCACTTTCCCGCAACTTGTGTCAAAAAATAAAATATTCCATGGACTCAACATGCCTTTCAGCAAATAGCTTGGGTGTCGTGTCTACTTTCCAAAATGGGGTCATTTGGGGGGGGGGGGGTTGTGCCATCTTGGCATTTTATGGCCTTCAAAACTGATAGGTAGTGAGGAGTGAAATCAAAATTTTATGCCCTTAGAAATCCTGAAGGCGGTGCTTGGTTTCGGGGCCCTGTATGCGGCTAGGCTCCCAAAAAGTCCGAAACATGTGGTATCCCCGTACTCAGGAGAAGCAGCAGAATGTATTTTGGGGTGTAATTCCACATATGCCCATGGCATGTTTGAGCAATATATCATTTAGTGACAACTTTATGCAAAAAAAATAAAAAATAAATGTGTTACTTCCCACAACTTGTGTCAAAATATAAAATATTCCATGGACTCAACATGCCTCTTAGCAAATAGCTTGGGGTGTCTACTTTCCAAAATGGGGTCATTTGGGGGGGTTTTGTGCCATCTTTGCATTTTATGGCCTTCAAAACTGTGATAGGTAGTGAGGAGTGAAATCAAAAATTTACGCCCTTAGATATCATGAAGGCGGTGCTTGGTTTTCGGGGCCCCGTACGCGGCTAGGCTCCCAAAAAGTCCCACACATGTGGTATCCCCATACTCAGTAGAAGCAGCTAAATGTATTTTGGGGTGCAATTCCACATATGACCATGGCCTGTGTGAGCAATATATCATTTAGTGACAACTTTTTGTAAATTTTTTTTTTTTTTTTGTCATTATTCAATCACTTGGAAAAGAAAAATATTCAATGGGTTCAACATGCCTCTCAGCAATTTCCTTGGGGTGTCTACTTTGCAAAATGGGGTCATTTGGGGGGGTTTTGTACTGCCCTGCCATTTTAGCACCTCAAGAAATGACATAGGCAGTCATAAACTAAAAGCTGTGTAAATTCCAGAAAATGTACCCTAGTTTGTAGACGCTATAACTTTTGCGCAAACCAATAAATATACGCTTATTGACATTTTTTTTACCAAAGACATGTGACCGAATACATTTTGGCCTAAATGTATGACTTTAATTGAGTTTATTGGATTTTTTTTATAACAGTAGAAAATATCATTTTTTTTCAAAATTTTCGGTCTTTTTCCATTTATAGCGCAAAAAATAAAAACGGCAGAGGTGATCAAATACCATCAAAAGAAAAGGACGCGAATTTCGCTTGGGTACAGCATTGCATGACCGCACAATTAGTAGTTAAAGCGACGCAGTGCCAAATTGGAAAAAGTCCTCTGGTCCTTAGGCAGCATAATGGTCCGGGGCTGAAGACCAACAGAATAAATTTAAAGATACATGGGCAGGGTGGCTGTATTACTCCTCAGATATAGGGGTGGATTAAACCCTTTTGGGGGCAATGCTGCATTATGGATCGGATAGTCAGTGAGATGCACCTGGTGGGGGGAAATTGGGAGGAGGTGGGGTTTTATTTTTTTTTTGTGTTGTTTCTTTTTTCCTCCTCTGGGAGGCACAGTGGAGAGATGATTGATGTCATTAAGGAAGAGGATAGGTTATATTAGTAAATTAGGCACGGGATGGGCAACACGTAACGGAATCACATAAAGAAGGGTAGATTGAAATGAAAGGTGGAGAGGTATAAAAATGAAATAGTAGAGTGAGATTATATTGAATTAAAACACAAAACATAATAGGACACGAAAATAGTAATTCAAAATTATCCCCCTTTTTTATGTTTTTTTTAATTTATTTATATATATATATATATATATATATATATATATATATATATATATATATATATATATATATATATATATATATATATATTTTATTACTTTTTTTTTTTTGCATTGTTGGTTGTTTGACACATGTAATAGGGCGCTGTAAAGCCCCCTTCTTAAAAATACTTTGAAAAATGTTTTGCACAAATTCAGTTTTGGTTTTGGGTAGGCAAGTGGGTGGGCTTTTTTCTATTTTATTTATTTTATGCATTTATTTCTCTCTTTTTTTCCCTTTCTCTTTTTTGAAGAGGACATGATCAAGGATCCGGTGTGTTTTCTTGGGGTGGGGGGGGGGGGGGTTAGTGTGGTATATGTTAATGAAAAGATTTATATAGATATATTGGGCAATGTGTATTTCTATGCTGTATGTTGAAATTTGTCTTAATAAAGAAAAAGTGATTATAAAAAAATAAATAAATCACTCATCCACCTTGGTGACTTCTTTTTCCATCTTACATTGTACTGCTGGAGCTCAGTGTTTGTAGCCCACCCATTTTTTTCTGTTTATCAATTGGTAGCGTTTAATGGTTTTTATCTTATAGTCATGCTGCATTGATTCACAAAATGCCACAGAGTAAGGTGATCTATGAACAATTTACATTAAAACAAGTCCGTACCTTTTCTGTGGTATTGTAAGACACATCAGCTCTGTTTTGAGATTTGACCTATTGCCATATATTTTTACATTTTTATTTATATCTTAATGATTTTTTGTTCCCTATCATGTGATCACATGCAGGCCATAGAGACTTCATTGATAAAATAAGTTTTCCACCTGCAGTTTTCATTCATTTCAGGATACCATTCATCTGATATAATTACTGTATTAAAATTATAATAGATTCAGTTGTAAAAATATATATATTTTTTTAGACATATTTGCACATAGTCACCCTATGATAAAAAAAGTATTTTTTTTTATTATAACAGCATACCAAACACATGTATTATAAGTCCCTAAAATCTAAATATAACATATTAAGTAGGCAAATTATTTATATAGTTATTGTCAAGTTAACCAATGCATGCTAATGTTGCTAAATTTGGGCTGGGCATCTAGGTATAATTGACCCCTGGTCTTGGAAAGGTTAAAGTGAAGCTGTGGGGATTTGGAGCCCAATTATAGTGCATGCAATTCTTCTTTAAGTTATTTAGTAGCTAGGGAGAACTAAATCTGTAACTACTATTACTGACTGTTTATGTTAGAAATACCATAACCACATAACTCCAAAGGACTAAACAGACAAATTATGAGACAGATTTGTTAGTTTCATAGTTTAATCACCTCACATCCCGGCTATAGTCAAACAACGTCTGCAGATGGGATCTCCCATCCTGGGCCGGCGTCATATGACGTCCTCAGCTTCGCGCCGGTATAGGGTGCGCGAGCCCACCGCGTCACTAAGGAGCCGATGCCCGGCGGCCACGATGTCCGCAGAGCACCCACAATCGTTTGTGACAGAGCAGGAACGTGGATGTGTGTGTGTAAACACACACATCCACGTCCTGTCAGGGGAGAGGAGAAAAATCGTGTGTTCCTAGTATATAGGAACACAGATCGGTCTCCTTCCCCAGTCAATCCCATCCTCCCACAGTTTGACCACACAGTGAGGGAACACAATTAACCCCTTGATCGCCCCCTAGTGTTAATCTCTTCCCTGCCAGTGACATTTATACAGTAGTCAATGGTTTCAAAAAAGTGTCCGATCTGTCCGCTGCAATGTCGCAGTCACGATGAAAATCACAGATCGCCACCATTACTAGTAAAAAAATAATAATAAAAATGCCATAAATCAATTACCTATAACTTTTGCGCAAACCAATCAATATATGCTTATTGCAATTTTTTTTACCAAAAATATGTAGAAGAATACATATCGGCCTAAACTGAGGAAAAAAATAGTTTAAAAAAAAAAAAGGGATATTTATTATAGCAAAAAGTAAAAAATATTCATTTTTTTTCAAAATTGTCGCTCTTTTTTTGTTTATAGTGCAAAAAATAAAAAACGCAGAGGTGATCAAATACCACCAAAAGAAAGCTCTATTTGTGATGAAAAAAAGAACGTCAATTTTGTTTGGGTACAACATCACGACACAGAAGTGGCATAGGAAAAGGTAGAGGGATCTTCATGCATGATAAGATTTTTACAGGAAACGTATGCTGGGAAGTGTTGGATTGAGATGTTAGGGGTTGTTTTAATCTTGAGTACTCTCTCTGTTGTGGATAGCTTTTCACTTTCCTCGGCTGCCACCATTGCCTTATAAAAATACTCTATACTTTCAGGTATGTAACCCTTTCCCTTTCCTCCCATAATTCAGTGCTGGATGCCTGAATGGCAAATCAGCAGGCGTTAGCAATGTCACATGGAGGCACCAGGAAGGTCCTTAGCCCAGGTAAGTTCAAACACAGGCTGGCACTTGTGGGCAGGTATACATTAGTTAATTTGTCCGCTGCTAAATGTTCCAAGGATAGTATGGCAAAGGGAAGGTGTAATTAGGTGTTATCTCCCCTTTTGGTTCGGTTGCATCCAGAACATGCGAACGGACCGAAAGTTTGCGCGAACATTCGAACACCGTTAAAGTCTATGGGACTCAAACATGAGAAATCAAAAGTGCAAATTTTAAAGGCTAACATACAAGATATTGTCCTAAAAAGGGTTTGGGGACCCGGGTCCTGCCCCAGGGGACATGTATCAATGCAAAAGAAAGTTCTTAAAATGGCCGTTTTTTCGGGAGCAGTGATTTTAATGATGCTTAAAGTGAAAAAATAAAAGTGAAATATTCCTTTTAATATCGTACCTGGGGGTGTCTATAGTATGTCTGTAAAGTGGCGCGTGTTTCCCGTGTTTGGAACAGTCCCTGCACAAAATGACATTTCTAAAGGAATAAAAGTCATTTAAAATTGCTTGCGGCTGTAATGCAATGTCGGGTCCCGGCAATATGGATGAGATTATTGAGAAAAACGGCATCGGCAACCCCCCAGCCCATTACCAGGCCCTTTGGGTCTTGTATGGGTATTAAGGGGAACCCCGCACCCAAATTAAAAAAAGAAAAGGCGTGGGGCTCCCAGGCCCTATATACTCTGAACAGCAGTATACAGGCGGTCCCCAGGTTACAAACAAGATAGCGACTGTAGGTTTGTTCTTAAGTTTTTTTCTTAAGCTTTTTGGATAACATAGGGAAGGGTTATCATCACCCCTGTAACATTTGTTTTGCTGTCTGTGCCCCTGTTCAGAAGATTTCAACTCACTTTCTGTCCCAATGACAATTGGATTTTGAAAATTTTGGGTTTTTAGGGAAACAAGGATTGGTGATAATAAAGCATCAGTGGAGACACCTTTTCCCATATTAATTCTTACAGGAGAGAATTTCCCTTCCTAGGGGTAGATTTCCTCTCACTTCCTGTTGTCCCCCTCCGTTTGTAAGTAGAGTCATTTGAAATTGGATGTTTGAAAGTAGGGGACCGCCTGTATATACTTTACGGCCTGCCCTTTATACTCTGCAGAAATTTGGGCCTTAGGTGTTGGTGGTACCAGAACACTGTAAGCCCTCACAGTTACTCTTGGTGGGCACTGGAACGGGCCCTGCTGTGAAATATTATATCAAGAATTGTAATTACATGCCCCTGTTGAACAGGGTCAGAAAAATTGGGCCATTGGTGGTGGTGTGGTGGTGTTGCCATAACACTGTAAGCCCTCACAGTTACTCTTGGTGGGCGCTGGAATGGGCCCTGCTGTGAAATATTATATCAAGAATTGTAATTACATGCCCCTGTTGAACAAGGTCAGAAAAATTGGGCCTTTGGTGGTGGTGTTGCCACAACACTGTAAGCCCTCACAGTTAATCTTGGTGGGCACAGGAACAGGCCCTGCTGTGAAATATTAGATCAAAAATTGTAATTACACGCCCCTGTTAAGCAGGGGCAGAAAAATTGGGCCTTAGGCACTGGTGCCACAACACTACAACCTCTCACAGATACGCTAGTTGAGCGCAGGAACGAGGCCTGCTGCAAAATATTACAGCAAAAATTGTAATTACACGCCCCTGTTAAACAGGGGCAGAAAAATTGGGCTTTAGGCACTGGTGCTGATGCCCAGAATCAAAAATGTTCTTAGAAGCTATCAACATGAACATTGAGGAGGAATAGGATAGTCACTCAGCATAACAGGATAGTCACTCAGCATCAGCATAGGCAGTTTTGAAGGGATCTCACATTCATAAAAAAATTTAATCGGTTACATCAGTTTCAGGTGCTTGGTAGCTGGTGATCAGGGGCGGACTGACAACTCATGGGGCCCCCGGGCAATAGGAGACCATGGGGCCCCCCTGTGTCCCTGCCACACTGCCCATATTACATACATTGGTCTCTACCCCCTTTAGCTGCAGAGGCAGCAGCTCAGGATGTACACATGCTGCGGCAGGAATTATACCCCCTGTTGCTTTTGGTGGGTGATCGTGACCCAATCAAGTAAATAGGGCCACTCTGCAAACACCCAGGAAACATGTGTAATGGCAGCATGCTAGTGTGGGATCCAAGGGCTTAAAGCAGGTTATGTGATGAGGCAATACAACACCTCCTTATAGCCTGCTTTAGCCGCTTGGTCGCTGTACTGCATAAGGTTGCACAACCTTTGCAGAGCAAGCCCCATGCCAAGCGTGACAGGGTGTATAATTTCTGCTGAGGCTGCAACATGTGTACACCCCTGGACCCCTAGGATGGAAGCAGAGAGGGATCCCTGGGATGAAAGCAGAGAGGGGCAAAGGCTGCGGACATTAAACAGGAGTCGGACAGAGGCTGCGGACATACTGCAGGTGGACAGAGGTTGCGGACATACTACAGGAGGTGGACAGAGGCTGCAGACATACTGCAGGTGGACAGAGGCTGCGGACATACTGCAGGTGGACAGAGGTTGCGGACATACTACAGGAGGAGGACAGAGGCTGCGGACATGCTGCAGGTGGACAGAGGTTGCGGACATACTGCAGGAGGTGGACAGAGGCTGCGGACATACTGCCGGAGATGGACAGAGGCTGCGGACATACTGCAGGAGGTGGACAGAGGCTGCGGACATACTGCAGGAGGTGGACAGAGGTTGCGGACATACTGCAGGTGGACAGAGGTTGCGTACATACTGCAAGTGGACAGAGGTTGCGGACATACTGCAAGTGGACAGAGACTGCGGACATACTGCTGGAGGTGGACAGAGGTTGCGGACATACTGCAGGAGGTGGACAGAGGTTGCGGACATACTGCAGGAGATGGACAGAGGTTGCGGACATACTGCAAGTGGACAGAGGCTGCAGACATACTGCAAGTGGACAGAGGCTGCGGACATACTGCAAGTGGACAGAGGTTGCAGACATACTGCAGGAGGTGGACAGAGGTTGCGGACATACTGCAAGTGGACAGAGGCTGCGGACATACTGCAAGTGGACAGAGGCTGCGGACATACTGCAAGCGGACAGAGGTTGCAGACATACTGCAAGTGGACAGAGGTTGCAGACATACTGCAAGTGGACAGAGGTGGCAGACATACTGCAAGTGGACAGAGGTTGCAGACATACTGCAAGTGGACAGAGGTTGCAGACATACTTCAGGAGGTGGACAGAGGTTGCAGACATGATAGTGTCCTCCTCACCCTCTCACAGTAGCCTCTTCCTCTGTCCACCATCATATTACTTCTCCACATCATCAGTGCTGTGTCCTCCTCCTGTGCCACTTTCACCTCTCCACAGATCAGGGCAGCACTGTGCTGCCCTGACCTGTGGAAAGGTGAAATGGGCACAGGAGGAGGACACAGCACTGATGATGTGGAGAAGTAATATGATGGTGGACAGTGGACAGAACACATCAGTCTCTGTCCCTCCCCTGCATGCCACAGCTTCACCCTCTATCGCCTCCAGGCTCCCAGCGATGTCCCCCGTTCTCACTCCCCACAGTTTTACTCTCCTCCTCAGTCCTTACCCCTGCTCGGCTTCTCTGTCTCTGTCTCCTCTGCCATAGTGTGTCCCGAGCGTCTATTTGAAAATGGCACCGGTAGGCACCATTACGTTAGTGCGCATGCGCCGCCCGGCCGAGCGTGGACGAGCTTTCACGAGACCGCCGGCTTCGGAGCGGCGCATGCGCAGTTCCATGGTCGGCTCGCGGCCATCTTTTTTACGGGCACCGATGCCCATAACGGAGTTACGGGCAGCCCCAAAAAGAGGTTAAATCTACGGGCATTTGGCAACACTGTGGGGCACCCTGCTGGACACCGGGCCCTCGGTCGGCGCACGAGTGACCTAATGGTCAGTCCGCCCCTGCTGGTGATCCAAGACTGATTCAATTTTATGAAGGTGAGCCGATCAACCGAGTCTGTGGACAGGCGCACTCTGATTGGTTACAAAGCCTCTAGCAGCACTGAATGTGCATTCAGATAGAACGCTGGATGCAGGACAGGCCAGTAGCTCAGTTGCATACTGTGCAAGCTCTGGCCAGTGATCCATCCTCAAGACCCAGTAACCCAGTGAATTTTCGGTTGGAAAGGTCTCCAAGTCTGATCTTGCCCCAAGGTATTCCTGCCCCATGTAAATCAGACGCTGGCGATGGTTGCTGGAACCGATCAGACCTTGGGGCTGCAGACTAAAAAATTGTCTGAACGCATCGGTCAGACAGCCACCTTCTCCACCGCTCCTTCTGTGACTGACTGAAGCCTCAGCAACACGTTGTCCAGGAGGACCAGGAAATTGTAACCTCCCAGGCTCTGGAAACACATTGCACAAACCTTTCTGCAAGGCTCCCTCTGTGAAGGCTGGATAAGTTCCACAACCTTACCCTTGTAATGTGGATCAAGAAGGGTTGCCAGCCGATACTGATCCCTCTCCTTGATACCACGAATCCGAGGGTCCTTTCGCAGGCTTTGCAGGATCAGGGAGGCCATGCAGTGTAGGTTTGCTGAGGCATTCGGTCCGGAGTCCACTGGGTCACTAAGGACGACATGATCCACAGCCACCTCCTCCCAGCCACGTACAATTCCATGGGTTTCTGGGGCCTAAAAACGATCCCTTGAAGACTGCTGCTGATGCTGAGTGCCAGGCTTCACCTCCATGCTGACACAATCCTCCTCTTCCGGTGTGATAGGCGGGCCTGCAGGAATACTGTCTGGATAAAGGGGGCCTTGAGAGGTAAGGAAGTCCTCCTCTTCCTCCCTCTGTTCTGCCTCAAGTACCCTGTCCATTATTCCACGCAGCGTGTGCTCCAACAGGAAGACAAGAGGAACAGTATCACTGATGCATGCACTGTCACTGTTCACCATCCTCGTGGCCTCCTCAAATGGTGACAGGACAGTGCATGCATCCTTGATCATTAGCCACTGGGGTGGCGAAAAAAAGCCAAGCTCCCCTGACCCTGTCCTGGTGCCATACTCGCACAGGTACTCATTGATGGCCCTCTGCTGCGTGTGCAGCCGCTGCAGCATTGCCAATGTTGAGTTCCACCTGGTGGGCATGTCACAGATGAGGCGGTTCTTGGGCAGGTTGCATTCCTTTTGAAGGTCAGCCAGCCGAGCACTGGCATTATATGATCGGCGGAAATGCCCACAGACTTTCCTGGCCTGCCTTAGGAGATCCTGTAAGCCTGGGTACCTTACAAGAACTGCTGCACCACCAAACTAAGGATGTGAGCCAAACAGGGAACATGGTTCAAGTGTCCCTGTCAGAGGGCGGAGAGGAGGTTGGTGCCATGTCGCAAACCACCATTCCTGGCTGAAGCTGGCGTGGCGTCAATCACCTCTGAACCTGCCCCTGCAGAGCTGCCAGAATCTCTGCCCCAGTGTGGCTCCTGTCCCCTAAGCAGACCAACACAAGCACCGCATGGAATCTTTTTGCCTGAGTGCTTGCGTAGCCCCTAGAACACCTACAGAGCACCGCTGCCTCTAAGGACAAATCTGCACAGGAAGAGGCAATAGAGGAAGAAGAAGAGGAGGGGGTGGAGGAGAGAGGTGTGGCAGAATCACCACTACCAGCATTTTGGAGGCATGGTGGTGGAACAAGCTCCAACATTACTGCACCCTGTCCTGCATCCTTCCCAGCTGCCAGCAGGGTTACCCAGTGCGCCGTGAAAGAAAGGTAACGTCCCTGTCCATGCTTGCTGGACCATGAGTCAGCGGTAATATGCACCTTACCGCTGACTGCCCTGTCCAATGAGGCCAAGACATTGCCTTCCACATACCGGTAGAGAGCCGGAATGGCCTTCCGAGAAAAAAAATGGCGTTTGGGAACTTGCCACTGAGGTACCGCACATTCCACAAATTCTGGAAAGGGGGCAGAGTCTACCAGATGAAGAGGCAGCAATTGGAGTGCTAGCAATTTAGCCAAACTAGCATTCAGCCGCTGAGCATGTGGATGACTGGGACCGAATTTCTTAGCAACTGTGGTAGGGAAATTTGCCTGCTACAATCGGATTTAGGTGTAGCGCTAGCAGATTGCCCAAAAGTGCTTGGGACACCTAATTCTACACCTTCATTCCTCTCAGTGCAGGTCTCTGAGAGGACTGAAGGTTTAGTGGGGTTGGAGATCCAAGCTGATGAGGAGCAAGGAGAGGTCCACCTTGTTCTTTGGCATGGGACTTTTAAGTACTGTTGCCAACGGACTGCATGGGAGCTCGACATATGTCTGGTCAAGTATTTGGTGCCCAAGCAGCTGCTGTTTTGGCCACGCTTGATACGCTTCAGACATATGTTGCAAACAGCAATGGTGCGATCTGCTGCACACATTTCAACAAAGGCCCACACCAAAGAACTTTTGAAAAAACGTGCGGAATCAGCGTGGAGCTCTGCGGTGTGATGCAGTCAGTTGGCTGTCCTTAAGCTGGCCCCTGGAGGGCATCCTGCCTCATTGGAGATATGCCTCCTTCTCCTCCTCCTCTCTCCTATCAGGCACCCACGTAGAGTCAGTGACCTCATCATCCCCTCCCTCCTCGCCACTGGAGCAAACCTGGCAGTATGCTTCAGCTGGGGGAACATGACTGCCAGTTTCTTGTTCTTCTTGGGAACCCCCTCTCTCTGGGCTCACGTTACTGCCTTCATCTTCAACCTGGGTACCATCATTGGAGCCTTCAAAATGCTGCGCATCCTCCTGCAGCATGTACCTGACACTGTGGTCGAACAGTTCGGGGGACTCCTCAGGACATGAGGGTGGGGCTAGGGAAGGAGTGACTGATGCCATTGAGCCGATGGAATAGGCCGCTTTGGCAGCTGCATTGGCAGCCAAACTTGTCTTAGCCTGGGTGACAGAGGATGGAGGATGATGAGGACGGCTTTGTGATCCACTCTACCAACTCTTCTGCATGTTGTGGCTCAACACGGCCAGCTGTTGAAAAAAAGTACAAGCGTGCCCCATGGCCACGTGCTGAGGATGCACCGTGTCCATGACCAGCAGTGTTGGCTGTAGACACAGAGCCTGCTTGCCCTCTTTTAGTGGCCTGTGACCGTCTGCCTTTCCTTGGTGGCCTTCCAGACATGCTGTAAAATTGGATTAGCAAAACACCGCCTGAAGTTTACTAGAAAAATTACACCAGGAATGGCCTGCAGTCAGGTATAGGCTTGGCTAGCCTAGAATGCAATGGATATATACCGTATTTATGGACGTATAACAGGCACTTTTTCCCCCCTTAAAATCAGGGGAAAATCGTGGGTGCGTGTTATAGGCCGATCCCCCGCCAATTTTGTTTGATCGGAGCGATCGCGGCAATCGCCGTCGACACACACAGCCGTGTGTACATTCAAATATGGCGCCAAGACTGCAGGGACTCGGTGGAGCCGAGATACACATAGCCGAGTGTTCTCGGCTCTTCTCATCGCCGCTCACAGTCATGCCCAGTCCCGCCATTGGACCTGTGTTATGTCAATCATAGGGCGCGACTGGGCGTGACTGTGAGCGGCGCCGAGAAGAGCCGATAACACTCGGCTATGTGTATCTCGGCTCCGCCGAGTCCCTGCAGTCTCGGCGCCATATTTGAATCTACACACGGCTGTGTATGTCGGCGCGATCGCGGCGATCACACAAAGCTGCACTGGGGCAAGGCTGCACTGGGGCAAAGCTGCACTGGGGCAAGGCTGCACTGGGGCAAAGCTGCACTGGGGCAAAGCTGCACTGACAAGGCTGCAATAGACACTGGGGCAAGGCTGCAATGACACTGAAAAGGCTGCAGATGGACACCGATAAAGCTGCATTGATGGGCATTTTAATGTAAGTTTTTTTCCTTAAACTTTACTCCTAAAAGTTTTTTTCCTTAAAATTCCCTCCTAAACTTGGGGTGCGTGTTATACGCCGGCACGTGTTATACGCCGATAAATACGGTATGTAGGAGACTGTATATATATGCCTGCCTGAAAGTGTTTTTGAAAACGTACATCAGGAATGGCCTGTAGTCAGGTTTAGGCTTGGCTAGACTAGAATGCAGTGGATATATATATGTAGGAGATTGTATATATATTTTATGCACTGCAGATCACTGAATCACCTGCCTGCTTGCCTGAAAGTGTATTTGAAAACGTACATCAGGAACTACCTGCAGTCAGATATAGGCTTGGCTAGACTAGAATGCAGTGGATATATTTATGTTGGGAGACTGTATATATAATGCACTGCAGATCACTGAATCACTTGCCTGCCTGAAAGTGTATTTGAAAATGTACACCAGCAATGGCCTGCAGTCAGATATAGGCTTGGCTAGACTAGAATGCAGTGGATATATATATATGTAGGAGACTGTATATATATTTTATGCACTGCAGATCACTGAATCACCTACCTGCCTGCCTGAAAGTGTATTTGAAAAACTACACCAGGAACTACCTGCAGTCAGATATAGGCTTGTTTAGACTAGAATGCCGTGGATATATATGTTGGAGACTGTATATATTGTGATATTGGGGTGTTTAGCTCAGTGGTAGATGCATCTTCACGTAGTGAGTCCACAGCAGTCAGTTATCAGATTTGAGGTCATTGCAGCCCATTTTTATTAACAGGAGCAAAATAAAAGTTTACACACAGGATTTCTTCTCAAGTAAATTCATATAACAGAAAATGCCAAGCCTCCTGTCTCCTAGGCTTACTTTGCCTTGCAGTTCCCTGCTGAACCGGCCTACTCCTGGCCTCAACAGGATTCTCCAGACCCCTGGGTTTGCTTACTGTCCCCCAGACTTCAGGACTTCCTTCAGCCCTCTTGGACTTGCTAGTCGCCTCGGCTCTCCCAGCCTCCCAGACCCTTCTCTGGTCTCACAGGTCCTTGTAGCCATCACAACCTTCCCAGTCCTTCAGACATGAAGTCCCCCCTTACCAGGGATGTAGTCTCACACAGGGCAGACAGCTTTTCAGACACAGGTTTGTCTTGATACAGCAGCAAGCTGCACACACTCCACCTTCCTCCACTCTCTGCTCTCACCAGCCCCTCATTATATGGGCTGTGTGCACCTGGGCACACAACCAGCTGGTTATCCATAAGACCTGGACACAGCGTTGGAGATTCCGTCCCACCCAAGACTCTGAGGAATCTCCAAACTACAGAGCCCCATCTAAAGATAATAAAATCCGGAGAAAGCTGCCAGAGTAGATTTCTCCTCTCAAAATAATTGCTCTGTAGCCTTGCAGTCACCTGACATGCAAACTCTGTGTCCATTTTCCATCCCTTTTCACAGTGACAGGGACTCTCACTATTACAATATATTTAATGCACTGCAGATCACTGAATCACTTGCCTGCCTGCCTGAAAGTGTATTTGAAAATGTACACCAGCGATGGCCTGCAGTCAGATATAGGCTTGGCTAGACTGGAATGCAGTGGACATATATATATGTTGGAGACTGTATATATATTTAATGCACTGCAGATCACTGAATCACTTGCCTGCCTGAAAGTGTATTTGAAAACATACACCAGCAATGGCCTGCAGTCAGATATAGGCTTGGCTAGACTAGAATGCAGTGGATATATATATGTAGGAGACTTCATATATATTTTATGCACTGCAGATCACTGAATCACCTGCCTGCCTGCTTGAAAGTGTATTTGAAAACGTACACCAGGAACTACCTGCAGTCATATATAGGCTTGGCTAGACTAGAATGCAGTGGATATATATGTAGGAGACAGTATATATATTTTATGCACTGCAGATCACTGAGTAACCTGCCTGGCCTGCCTGCCTAAGAGTGTATTTGAATACGTACACCAGGATTGGTCTGCAGTGAGATCTAGCTAAACTGGATATATACTAAATACACCGCAGCTAACTGAATAAACTGCCTGCCTAAAGTATATTAGAAACAGTAAACCAGGAACGGTCTACAGTGAGATGTAGCTAAACTGGATACAGTGGATATATATATATATATATATATATATATATATATATATATATATATATATATATATATACACATACACCAGTCTGACTGTATATATATATATATTAAATACACTGCAG